>JAAONU010000002.1:15909387-16509387 GCA_012932295.1 Cyclina sinensis
ATCGGTGACAAAACTAGACCTTCATTGTCAGATTATTTTAATGTAATTTATATCTTTATTCCCATTTTTACATTTTTAAGCATAGTGTCAAATCTAAAAGAAAAATCACAATGAAGGTTATTTTCAAAAATGATCATTTATATTAAAAATATACGCCTGTTTTGGAAGCGTATCAAATACAAACATAAAGCTGAAAAATAAGTTGAATATTTCTAACTTTAGACAAATGGATTGACAGAAAACTGGAGCATTCAGCTGTAAATAGTCAGATGCAAACTTGCTAGAACAGATAAGATGTTTAACAATTCTTCATAAAATATCCGACGAGCACAACAACAACAACAACAACAACAACAACAACAATTTATAAGCAAATTCAACATATACACGCATTTGACTAATGAAGAGCAAATTAAATATCTATATGATGAATAAATAAAACAAAACACCATTTGATTAATAGTGGACAGTTTACAAAAATGTATCTTTAATGGTACAGATAATATGTAATATTGCTACCCTATGTATATGCTTCCTGGATCAAATATTAGCATACACGAACAGTTTGACTTAAATGTGTTTGAAAACATAAAAGGTCAGGGTTGAAGCGGAATACCATACAGTCATAATACCACCATACAGTCATAATACCACCATACAGTCATAATACCACCATACAGTAATAATACCACCATACAGTCATAATACCACCATACGGTCATAATACCACCATACGGTCGGACTAATACTGCATTAGAAAGAATGTAGCCGTTTGCACCTAGTAAACTGTAAGTTCAATTTCATCCTCAAGAATGCAAAATAAGGAGAGACTAATTTTGAGGCCTAGATTAAGCGAGTTAAAATTGTCTTTACAGACTGCCTTTAAATAAACTTCCCTTTCAAATATGGGTTTAAATGTAATATGTTGTAACAAAATATTCATTTTTTTTTGGGGGGTGGGGGTGGGGGGGGGGGTGTAAAAGAAACGCAGGAAGTGACATCATCCTGACAAACATGGTATCATTTTGGGTTAGAATCCTTCTAATAACAAAATAATAAATGCTTTACACATAATACCAATAAATAGATATAAACGTTAGATATGAAACTTAGTATAATAATACAAAAATGTGAATATTCTTTTATGCCCTTCGTGTATTATTCTTTAATAAAACTGTAATTCGAACATTATTTTCTTACCTGCGATATCTTTTGATAAGGGCATTTGCAGTGTTGATTGGCTAATTCAATTAGGTCGGTTTCAATAACCTAAGGTGTCAACTAGTTAATCATGATCTTTTCTTATTCCTGAGTTCGGAAGTCATTTTAACTATATCTTTTGTTTTTTATATGATACTTTTTGTCCTTTTTTCTTTATATTAATTGTTGTGAACGTAAGAGAGTTCGATCAATTTTTCATTTCTTATATATGGGTTCAGACATAAATTTTTAGTTCGTAAACAATTCGTAATGTTCTATGTTACTAAGTAGAATAGATGTTTGAAGTAAGCACTGGAATTCATTTGTTCCATCCTTGAATCGTGTAGCGCCCTAAGATTCTTATCTTTTGGTTGGCCAACAATTTAATCAATTTTCTTAAAGTTATTTTTTACCTTGGAAATGCAAATCAAGACGTGCATCTCAGCTCTTAAAGTGGGCAGTTTCAAAGTATCTTTACAAAAAAAGTAATGGTTTTTCATTTTTCACAAAGGAATGGAACTTAACTTCACAGGATTGCGATACACTTTATTTGAAATTTTTTAGCACTGTCTTTTTTTTTAACAAAAAAGTTGTATGATTGCTAATTTTTTTAGAGACATCTCATGGAATGCGAATTGCTAAAATATTCTATCAGTATTCTTACAGTATTTATTAAAAGCAAACATTTACCTTAATTTTGTGAAAAAAGAAATAAACGAAAAAGTATGTACATTTGTAAAGATCTCCTACAACTATTTTTATCACAGGTACCTTGGCAATCTCCATAATTAATTTGCAAAGTTTGCTCACCTAAAATTTAGAGCGTTCAGTTTCTTTTAAAATCGTAAATGTGAATGATACAGAACGAATCATTACCTGAAAACAAGATGTCAGTAAAAATTCGGCATATAATTTGTATATTTTTCTTGTAGACCAATTTCCGTGTGGATGATAATTTATTACAAATGACCAATATGTTATAGTTCATATGGCTTTCGGGAAACATTTTTTACGTTATGTTTTGCTTTTTCATCCCTAATAAGCCAATTAAACACATTTGCAGTTTAAATTCGGTTAAATATTTGTAATTTTCCTTTAAGAAGGAAAAAAAAAACGTTAATTAGAATACTGAGATAATGAATCTCCGACTCGGAGTGACATATTCTCTTGTGATGCGTTATTTTTTACTTACGGTATAGAAATCTAGTAGGATAGAAATTTTAGGACTTTACGTAATTTGTCACGACATTTGAAACAACTTAATTTGCAGTAAAAGTGCTTACTTTACGTAAGAGTAGTGTATAGAATTTCAAATGAATTCTTTTGTCTTGACAGTTTTGACATAGTGATCTAAATTACACCTTAAGTTTGAAATTGTTGCGAAAAATTTGATACAAAACACTGCGGAACGCAGTTTGACTTTTTGATCAGATTTCTTTACGTAACAGGGAAATTTACGTTATCTCTTTACTTCAAGTTTCAAAGATTGTTCAGTGTAAAAGTTTTAATTGAAATAAGATACATATAATTAAAACAAGACTGTCCTTGATTGTAGATAAGTGCAGCCTGGTGACATAATTTCACTTACATTTTGCAATTCTGTTGTGAACATGATACATGATATAAAGCTATTTGTAAAAACAACATTGCAGAAACGCAGTTTGCTATGGAGATTTTATTGCTTTGCGTAACGGGTATCTTTGAAGCCACTTACACAAAATTGCACAGAAATTGGCTTCTTCTACGCAGTTCCGAAGAGAAATTTCTTGAATTAATGACGAAATATTACTACCTGACACGTTGAAAATTACTTAAAGTTCCTAATTCGCCAATTAATTCTGATATTTGTCAGAAATTGACACGGCATGGGTCCATTTCTGGAGACTTGTGTTTCCACTTTGCAAATAACCAAGTTAGCGCTGGCAAATGCTGTTTAACTATGGTCTCATTTGTTAAGGAAATTCAATATCCGCGGGAGATGGCTTCCAAAGGCCTGATTTCTTCGCGACAGGCGTTTTACGACAATTTTCTTGACATTTTCCTATATTATACTGAATTAGCTCACATTATATTCCGTTATCAAAGTAATTTCTTCAAATTTTGAGGCATTTTTGTCATTTTCGAGCACTTGGACTTCTAAGGAGGTAAATCACGGAATTCTTTGGAATTAATGGATTCATTTATGCCTGTAGAGTAATCCATTAGAATAGCATGATATTCAGTGCGCATGCGTCAGCAAAATAAATTTTTTCGTTTTTGCTGTCTCAGACCTATTGTAGCATAATTGTAGATAGTGTAATGATTTTTAAGAAAACATGGTACGTTCTCGTTAAAACAAACAAAATATGTCGTAAAATAATTAGATGTTTATGAGAGAACTTCTTACTTTCGAATAAAATACTTTTTTCACGAGAAGTATTGTTTTATCATTTACATAGAGTACTTCACGTCAAGAAAATGGCCTTTCAATAACATGCACAACATTTTTGGGAAATATTTTGCCGTTTTTCGTATATATTAGTGAGCACTAACGAGAAAATTTTCATTTAGCAAGGTGACCGTAAAAATGTTAATTAAAACTAGCTTAACGCGAAAATATTATCAATTTTCATGAAAGTTTTGTTTTCATGCGTAGGATTATGCCACCATAACAGAACAGAAATAGTTATTGTTATTTGATTGAAATTAGCAAGATAATCTGTATGAACTGTACCACAAACTTTGTGAGAAGAAAACTGTTTCACTAGTTATAGAATTACAACAAAAATACATAATGACAGAGTGGCTCTTTTGCCGCAATATGGTGCTGCGTAATCATGTCTTATGACGTCACGAGAACTTACACGATGAGCGTAATGCAGATGGACATGCTAGATACTAAAACTTACGTTTTAAACTCAAGTTACATTTTTTATTCAATAATTCAAGGGAAAGGACTATCTTTTTGTAAAAAAAAACATATTTGTAAAAAGATAAGGTTTCGTTACTGGCATGCATTAAGGCAATTTTCCCTCATATCAAACTAGGGAAGGTTGAAATTAATTCTCGTCCAATCTACTTATTTTGTCTTTTTCCGAAGCCTTTTTAAAGTGCATTATGTTTGCGGGGTAAGAAAAAACTTAACGTCTTGCGTTACAACTGAGTTTTGCGTTCCGACAAAATATATTCTCAAAAACTGATACCGATTTATACTGCATTTCATATTTTCGATCTGTAGGAATCGGAGGGAATCTAGAAAATGATGAATCTTGTAATTAAAGAAGGAAACAAGTCGTTTTATTCCACGATTTTGTGCTGAAAATTCCCCTCACGAGACCACCCTAACGCCCAATTAATCGTTAATTGAGACTTCTGTTAACTGTCTCATATGTTTTCATTCCGCGATTTGTTCCTTTAAATGTGTTTGATTGAGAAATAGAAACGCAATTTGCGAAAATTAACCTCAATGGGAATTTGTAAACGTCTTAAACAAGCCCTCATTATAACGAAGTGTGCTCCGCATAACAAAAGAATGGTTAACTTTGTCCAATTGTTTCCATATCCTGGGAATGATTTTTGACTGTTCTGTTTGGACTTTGTTTCCTTTTAATGTACTTGTTGTTGAATTTTTGTTAAAGGCCTTTTCTAGGGGAGAGAGGTTTGTGTGATTCCATACGTTCCAGTTTTACAATCTTGACATTTTCGTACATTTACGTTACGTTCTCAGTAACAGTCTTCGCCAGTGTTCTTTCCACATGTACTGCAGCACGTGCGGGATCTGTTCTTTTAAAATTCTTTCAATATCTAACAGAAACTACAGAAATAAAGAAAAGGAAATGCAAAAATATAGCTCAAACAGTTAAGAAACTTCTACAACATTGTATAAATTAGTATAAAACAACAAAACATAATAATTTATACTGCTTTTAGATAATGTTAAATTGCTAAATCTCGAAGATTTTTTATACAAGTTTCAATATAAGTGCGCCCAAGCACAGAATGATAAAAAAGAACCTGAATAATTGATTCCATTCCAACAGTTTTGTAGTAACAGCTCAGCAAGAGAAAACCGCAGTGGACGAACTTGTCGAGTTTCAAGTGTATTTCATATGTTTACGTGATGACATATAACTTGTTTTTGAGAGCACTTTGGGACCAATTAGTACTTGTGCCAACCTTAATTCAGTAAATAATCTCCGGCGCTCAAGGAATACTTGATGATCATTGTTCACGCAGACAGCCGTCTTTTATCACCGAAATACGTCTTAATTTGGCAGAAATATCTCACAGGCTTATAAATTACAATAATTCTCTTATTATAGTTTAAAGATTGGCGTCTGCAGGGAAAATTAGGTATTCCAAGAACTCCGTCGCAGAGAAATCTGTTTGCTTAAGCAACTAAAATGATCCTTGCTATTAACTTAATGCGATATTTTCACGCGGATGCTAAAATCACGACAGGTTTTATATGGCAAGGAAATCTTCCTAACACTCCAATTAAGCTGTTTTTATCAGAAATTAACTTAAGTAATCAGAAAATTTGATTAGTTTATCAAATTTCTCAGCTGAATTAGATATCAAATGGAACGCATTATGCATTTCAATTGTTACGTGAAGACACTTAATTTCCGGCAGAATCCGATAAAAGTTACGGAATGTAAAATGCAGTACGGAGTTTAGCCTATTCTGGCAGACTTTTAAAGGAAAAGTTTCATTAATATTTTTCCTTTTTTATGAACTTGAAGAACAATGTATTTGCGACGTGGTTTTCGGGGATGTCAACTTTTAATGTACTATCTACTAACATAATTATGTAGATTCGTCCGTACTTTTTATCATATCGAATTTAAAAGTTTGCCTCAATATTACTGTGCAAAAAATTTGAAAGGCATTTTTCATATCTATATATTTCCCACCCTCCCTCTTGGCTCTCAAATTAGATAGAAAGTTCATTTCATTTTTGCAAAGATCAAGGTCTCAAAAAAGTTTAAAATATCTTATAGGCATCTTGTTGATTTGTTTTGTAAGTAATTGTCTAAGTTTTCTATTAATTACTAACATGTTGTGGTAGCTATTTTCGGCTGACAAAACAACACCAAAAAAGGCAACAGCCACTCAGTTTGGTACTAATCATCTTTCAAGATTGTTCCGTTAGACTTTATGCATGGTCTGCAATTTTTCCAGTTTAAGCGGGTCGAATTGAACGCACCTAATATGTCGATGAACAACTTCCGTTGGCCATAACGCCGACTTATGATCCATAATTAAAATCGGAACAACTCATCTCTGTACATGAACACGAGGATGGTGCGTAATTATTTGTTAATTTAGTGGACATTAGGGATTAAATCTTCCTTTTAACACTAACATTTCTAATCAAAGAACTCATTAATTCCATTTGGATCCATTTATGTTTCCCGACATTGCCTTTGGTCATACTTTCCGTGTTTCATTTAGGAAGTAATTTAAAGCTGGTTCAGAGAATACTATATTGAAGGAATGGAGGGCTATTTCTAGTATGCTGTTCTATTTAAGTAGTTATTTGCGCTATCCCCGAATATTTGTTAGATGTTTATAGCACAGTTATCTTTGTTCATATTTAAATGACGTAAAGTGAACAAAAGTTAACGAAATGATAAAAAGTATGGATGCATGGATAGATGGATGGACAGACGGACGTTTAAAGAAGTTATCTATGAAAAAATGAATGAATGAATGAATAAGTGAGTGAGTGAGTGAGTGAGTGAATGAATGAATGAATGAATGAATGCCAGGTTAATTCGGAGATTAATAAATCTGAAATTTCAATCTTTACAGAAAAGTAACCATGGATCTCAGCAGACTGAAAGAGAGCACCGCCACCTCTCGTCCATCATCTTTCTTCATTGAGGATATATTGCTGAGCAAACCAAAACAAATGTGTAGAGACTATCCGAATTTGAGCAACTTGTCTGCCATCATGAGACCGACTCTTCCGGCGGAATATGCCGCCTATCACTGTTTCCCAGCTTCGCCAGTGTTCTTTCCACATGTACTGCAGCACGTGCAGGGTCTGGCGGTGAAGCACGCAGAGCACCATTATATAACACCAACTTCTGCGGGTAAATAGAACTTTTTTTCTTGACTTAACTTCGGCCAACCTTTGGTAAAATCACGGTCCGTTAATAGAAGGAGACGTATAGGAGGTTTGTCTGTAGAAAATACACCCTCCACCAAATATGACTTGACACATGAGACTTTTTAAGAAAGAATATCATACGCATGTTAAAATTGCATGGCAGAAGATTGCCATGCTAACATATTCTGGTTTGATTTATGAAACTAGCATTTAGTCGTCATTTTGGATTTCTCTGAAAAATCTTTTAGATAACACGTACTAGCAATACTTTGAGAAATAAAAAGAAATGGAAGTTACGATTTTTTAAGGTATTATGAACCAATTATGAACTATTATTGACATTATTAACGTTATTTATGTAATAGAAGTATGTTTGATTCAGCAATGCCTATAACTACTAGATCATAAGATGATGCTTGAATTAAGTGAAGAAAGAATAACACAAACTCCATTCATCTTATATAATATTCATTCAGGACCAAATGTAAAGGTGCTTGTCTTTTTTTTCTTCTAGTATATATGTTTAAATGCGCCGTTTTACTTTTTCCTCCGTTTATATTCTACATTTCCGTGCTATTTCTGCGGCCGTATGGCTGGGTTTTACAGAAGAACGGTTATCATCTAAAGTTTTTTGTCACTTAGTTATGTAACATTGCTCTATTTTAGAGTAATGATCAGTCAATAACAAGAAATTTAAGATACTGAAAGACCGTGTGTTGGACAACATTATGTTATTATTTGATAAACAAAGATTATTCTTCAGATAGTTAGACAGTGTCTTTAAAAAGGCGTGCTGTTTTTACGAGAACGAATCCGCTGGTTAATATCGCTATCATCTTCCACTAAGGCCACTTAAGGTCATAACAAAGGGTGGCTAAGTCATCAACAAAAGGGGCCCAGCTTAACCCCTCAAGCCGTTGAATCCCACTCCTTATGGCTTTACAATGGCAATTTACCTCCAACATTCAAGTGGTAGCCATGTTAATTGCAATTTAGTCCTCAACAAATTGTAATACCACAGTCTTTCGAAAAATTAATCATATATTATCGCATTTTTCACTTTACTGTACGCTGATATTTGTGTTTTAACAAGTTTTTACAGTAAGGTGTCGTGGTGTAAAATAGTTTTGACATCGCTTTTGTAAACAAGTGCGCACAAACATGTAAAGTGATATTAAAATGATATCATGCAGATTTAATAAAGACAATTTTCAAAATGGTTGATAGTTAAGCAAACACATTCTAAGGAATGTGTGATTTTAACCTGTTAAAGTGAAAATTATTGTAGATATTATATGTCAGATAACAGTAAGAAATCTTTACAAAAATGATATAAAGCATGACTGAAGTGCAAATTTTAAATAATTTATGATATTTTATAACACCTGTAGTAAATTAACTTCACGGACCTGTTGAAGTCGCGAAAACTGAACGTCATTTCAGAGCGGTCGTGAGAAGACCATCCTCAACCCGAAAATTATATTTATAATAATCAAAAATATAAACACACAGATAGCTTTGGCGTTGTTATAGGTAGAATAAATTACCAGGAAATTAAATATCATTCACTTAGTAGGCAGAAATTTACAGAGAAAAGGTTTATTACAAAACAAACATATATACATATAATTTTTCCCCCTCACTTTTCATTTTTTTGTATACTTATACAGTTTGTATTTGAAACTTTGAAATGAACATGTAATCGGGGTTACACTTTTTGAAGTTAGAAAGCATGCCTTTAAGCTGACAAAATATAATGATAATAATTGAAAACGATATTCTAAAATAAAACAGGCATTTCAGAAATATTTTTCATTAATTTTAGGTTTTCCTCTTGGTCCTCTGTTTCAACACGACAGTCCAGGAAAACACTGCCGGCGCCGGAAAGCACGCACAGTGTTCAGTGACCAGCAACTTAACGGCTTGGAGAAGAGGTTCGAATCTCAGCGTTACCTGTCAACCCCTGAACGTGTCGAACTGGCTTCACAGCTAAATCTTTCGGAGACACAGGTAAGTTTAGAAATCGTTCAACGTTTGAATGTTACAGAACCTCATCCTGTTTTCAAAATGAAATGAAGTTCTAAGTTATTATTGAATAAAATCATTTTATTTGCGCTCAATATTTTAGAACTCATGATATACGCTACTTTGCCATATACGTAAGCTAGATGTCTAATTTCCGGTTTCGAATAGGCTAATGAAATTTGATAAAAATATGGTCTCATTTTCTTTAGATTTTATAAATGTTTAAAGTGTGTGACTTTTATGGGCCATAACGTTTCTAATACAAATCCATTGACTAGTTTAATTTTGAGTAGAATACTTAAATAATTGTACAAACGCAGTCATTATTATAGTGTATTTAAGCCATTCAATCAGTTTGGTTAACCCTTTTCAGGTTAAGACATGGTTCCAGAACAGACGCATGAAGCACAAGAAATTGCAGAAGAAAGGACATAACGATTCAGACGATATTACAGAGGACAATGAGGACGACAGTGACAGTGGCACATACGAGGACCATTCTGGAACACTCGAAGACGAGCAGACGACATGCACATCATCTGCAAAATATTCTAGATATGACGTTGAAAGTATAGTGAAAGGACAAAGTTCATTCACGACTGGTTGTTCAAATTATCACGTAAACTCAGACGAAGAAGGAAATGAAGAAATTGACGTTGTTGAGTCAGATCGCGAAAACTCATGACAAAAGTTAGGAAGACAGTTCTGAGTGTCATACGAGTACCGTCTGGATTTGTATTCGTAATTTATTTTGCTGGAGAATACTGTTGAACTTTTTTTCTGTATTGGTGTTTGCTAACGTCCAGTTTATAGCTTTTCGTATGTTTTATATGATTATATATACACTGTGCGCACTTGAGGAGATGTAAAATTCTGCTAGTAAAAAGATATTTGCTTTGTTGTCAGAGGCCATAATTTTAAAATGATTGAGTGCAATTTTTGAAGTCGCAAATATACATGGAAAACACATGTGACCTTGACAGAATCGAGGGTTGGAGGATTGGAAACAGTATTATATAGATTATAAACTAAAATATCGAAAGTGGATATTTCAGTTTTATATAATTGTTCAGTGCATAATGAAAGACAGAATGTCTTGCAGATCTTGGTATATTTGTGTAGTTCAAACAAGTTTTGCATGTTTCGCCCATTACTTTTTTGCTGTGGAATTAAATTTAGTTTTAGAAAAAAAGGACAAATTCTTGTATTTGTTGTTAAACTGAAAAAGAAAAGAGGGGCGTTTGACCGGGGGTGTTATTCACAAGTCAAACAAGCTTGACTTGCACGTCACATGACATTTATTCGTTAATACATTATGCCTCGTTTTGAAATAGTACAGATAGTTTTGAAATGGATATTTGACAAAGTGATATGTGCTTAGTTTTAGTTAGTGCTTGTACAAATGTACATATTTAGATGTCATTTCATGTGCTAAGTGACAGAATATTTCATGACAGTTTGTTTTCGTGAATTCATTGCAATCATAAGTGACTATCAACAATTATCATTATTTTCTCTTAAACTACAATATGCAAGGAATACTTTGTTTTTGCTTTGTTTTGAAGAAATTTGGTAATATCTAAATAAAACATTTAGGCGATTGAAAAATGCACACACATAATCTGCGGGCGTTTTAAAGGAATCTGAAACGAAAGAAATTCTATTACTTTATGTGCTAAGATTAATTTAACTTTTTGTCCGTAATTGGTAAAATTGTTGAATTCGAGGTTTTTTTCCAGGTATGTCGGACGTTGTGTGTGTTAACATAGACAATATAACTGAAATCAGTTTGACAGTATGTTATGAAATAACACCAAAATATTTTTTATTCAAAGCTGCTGAAAAGTGTTTAAATTTTATACAAATTTGTATAATGGACTTTTAATAATAGTTTTGCATGGTTGATTTTTTACCAGTTTCCTTGACTTTTTCACAGTCATAGACGTACATCTTTTATAGAAGTATTTACTTTTGTACTGTTGAAAATGTCTTGTTATATTTTGAGACAACTATAGGTTATCAAACTCTATAGTATACTAAAGCTCTGAGCATACGTTTTATATTGAGATAAATATCCATCGCTTTGTTTGTAATTTTTGAGATGAGAGTACACAATGAAAGATACCAATGTTTGTCATATAATTTTGGATTTTGATTTATTATAAATGTTATAAGTTGTTGTACTATTACTAGTCTTATATTTTGAGTAAATCTGTTAATAAAAATATAAAATGGCCCCACTAGTATTGCTTTATTCATTTGCGCGAGAAGGGTAGGAACAAATCATTACAATGAAGACTTTTCTAGATGAATGTTAAATAACTAATTCAAACCTTTGGTACCAACAAGACACGATTTTCACAGAGGTTTCTGTTGCGAATGCATTTTGTTCTGTTTTCAATATATTTGCAATACGCTTTGACATAAATATGAGTAATTTTCATCGTGACATGTTGCCTGTGTGCGATTGTTACACTCTAATCCATTTTTATCTAATTCACTATTTCTCTTTATTTCGATGCATTTATGAAGCCCTGCTTGACTTTGTGCTGCCGATGGCATGACTGACCAACATGCAGAAATACGCTTAACTGAGTTATGCACCATGTTGCTTTAGGACAGACAGATAGAGAGACAGACAAACAGACAACTTTATTTCACCCAAGGTATCTTAAAATGCAAAATCAAAAGCCATATCAAGATCCGGTAGAAATCTGCAAACAGAATTTTCAAGGATAAAGTTTAAGGTCTAAAGATTTATAGGTATAATGCCATAGAAAGATCAAACAGACTATGTCTAAGTTTATTTATCGTCAGTACCGGTTAACAATATGGGCGACGCCCCCCTCCCCCACCCCTCATCGGGAGAGTTTAAATATATTAGATTGTGGGGTATAGTGCAATATCCAGAAAAAAATCCTATTCAAGAGACACTTCTAATTCTTTCACATGCTCAGTGTGTAGCGCTGATACAGGGGACCTCTGTTCAATGTCTTAGCCGAAAAACAAACAGCAGTACAATTGGGAGATCGAACTCGCTACCCCTAAATTACAAGTCCTATGTTTTACTGGGTCTCTGATACACCCCTCTCACTGATCAACCTCTTTCCGGTTTGAACAACATTTAAAACTTACATGCGACAGATAACTTATTCAGTTACCATTGTTTGAATCTTTAGATAGAAGCTGCAAAGGGCTTGCAAAAGGGATAATCGAAATAAGATACTAGAAAATACTGATTTGTTGTCACAAAACGTTGAAACTATGAAACAGTGGTCCACATATCAGCTAATTTTAGGTTAAATTTTTTGTGGTTACTTGTTGGTGTAAGAATGGCGGAGTTTTAAAAGTCTTAAAATTGAAAGCATTGTAAGTGGTATTAAAATATAAGTTATATACTTGTCGTGGGGCATTAAGACCTTTGAGTACATAAAGCAGCACTTTTCTTGTAATTTCGGTGTATTACAGTAAGATTAAAAGTGATTTGTTACACTTTAGTCGATAGATTAATAATTTCTTTTAATACGTTAACTAGGGCATTAACCATAATCACTTCAAAAAGGTATGTGGCGGCTTTACTTCGAAATCTATCTTTAGATCAGAGGTGCATCGTGTTTCACGTACGCCTGTCGGCAAACCTTTGTACTATAAGATCATAGTTCGTCCTTTACTGTCAAAGTTCGTCCGTTAAGTTATTTTCCAGTTCAGAGTGACCAAAATGCACGAAAGTCAAGATGAATGCTGAAAATTCAATGCATGTTTACAAATAGAAATCGTGAAGATAAGAGGTAACAAAGACTTATTAAACTCCAGAAATGGATACACATGAAAATACATCTTTCGAATGTAGCTGTAAATTTAACTTTTAACTTGGCCAGTGAAAAAGGATTTTCAACATATTCTTCTTCATGCAATGGGAGTAAATCATGTTATACAATGAATATATATAAATTAAAAAGATTTTTGTTTTAGTTCTTTTTTTATGAGAGTACCCGTCAGTGCTAACTGACTTTGAAAAAAGTTTGTTTTTCAGAGACAGACCGTTATTATCACTTTAAATACATTTTAATCCATCAGATTCATGTTAATAGCACCCGTTCAATTTGTTTTTACATGAAACATACTCAGAAAGTACCCAGAAACTTCTGATGCATTACCTGCGCAGAGGTTTTCGATGAAAGAGTTCCGAGTATAACCTCTAAAGGCAACATAACCAACATGAGTTTTTACAGACGAAATGTAGTTGCTGGTTAACTTCTTCGGTACAATGTTTCGGCCGTATTGTGTAACTGCATTTGTGTGAAAAGTCTGGTCTAAAAATTTAAGTTGGTAAAAGCTTTTGTGGACCTAAAAAAGAAATAAAACAAGACTGTCAATTACTATCTAAGCTGGCATTATAATCTTAGAAAATCACTTCATTGTTGAATCTAATACTTTGAAGGGTTTAAGTGATTTGAACGACAGGTTCTTTTGTATTTTGGCCGCACTTATATCGTTAATATAGAATTTTGGATTAAAATGAAACTCTTTATAGACCATTAGGGTTGATTTCGTTATTTCTGTGAAAGGTCTAATCATGTGTTTGAATTAATATTTAATTGGCAAACACTGCTTCAAATAAGAAATGGAAAATAAATTCTAATTTATACTAATCACAAAAATACGTTGGAAAAATTTTACTTGTACCTAGAGAACATTTCGTTTGATCGTTATAATTTACAAATAAAGCTGCTTTTAGAATGTCTAATACAAAGAAAGAAATATTTGTCGGTTAATTATTTAATGTGAATTTTTTTCATATGATGGTTAATTAAAAACTTACATTTTGAAGATCGCGAAGTTTTTTTTTATATAGATGCATACCTTTTTTTTATTGAAATGTTCCATTTCAATTGAAAACAACAAACGAATTTTGACACAAAGTACCTCAAGATGTAGCCTGAATGTATATTATCAAACATTGTAAGCTATTCTCTTTGACTGTTAAGTTTGTACAATTAAGGGACTCTATAAATTAAACAAAATTAAGTGCATAGCCAATAGTAAATAATTATAGGTACATCAAAATGTATTGGTAACATTAAATCATCAATACAGAAAATTGAAATCGAATCCTGTCTAATCTGTAAGCAAACAAGACAAACAGGGGCGATCTCTACATGAAGAGCTATCCAAACGATAGCCAATTATTACAAGCCACCGCTAAGCTCTTTGCCCACAATGCACCAATACAATGGCGGATGGCGTGAAACAGGTACCCGTAAAGCGGAAAACGACATAACGATCATATAGTCGTAAAAAACGTTTTGTGTACATTTACGGAGCAGAAATAACACGCTAACTGTTTAACTGGGCTGTAAAAACATGCACAAAGAATTGCTCAAGGCAAAACTAACAGTTTAACGAGAGTTTTCTACAAAAGAATCAACGGAAACGCGTAATGTTTTGTGAAAATATTGATACTAGTATTATACTGATGTGTAAATGACAGAAAAATACAATACGTGTCAGAGAATGTTATACATAAGTTAACTGCTCAGAGAAAGAATTTAAAAATCACTACAATCAATTTGTATTGCCAGTGTGTAATGTTTCATGAAATATCATAGGAAAATGCATATATATCACAATCCACCTTGCATGAACCCGGTCATTTTGAATTTGCCCTGCGTAACGTATTATGTACTATGTATTTCTTAAATCTTAATAAAAAAAATCCAAACGCGGTAGCTGAATTTGAAAAAACGGTAAAACGAAACATTAAACCAAAACCAAACCAAACTGATGTTGCCAAATTTCAGCACACCTTTTGTTAGAAGCTATATCCTTTGTGTAAGTCAACAGTAAATCATGAAAGAATATGAGCCTTTCTTGGATGTCACATCTTTTCTTCAAGATTGTTTAGGTGATCATTGCTGGGTTAAAGGGGTGAGGGCTGAATATTATTTTTTTTAGATTTAGCTTTAAAATGGTTTTTACACGTATAGCGAGATCTTGTAATAATCTAACGGATGAAATATTCGAAATTGAATTATTAAACGTTTGATTTCAAAGCTAGATTGTCATGGCCATAAAATCAAAAAAATAAATTACAGTTGTTTGAAAACTAAGATCACAGAAAATGTGGCACGATTTGTGAATGTGGGTAACAGCGCATGTATAAAAAAATTTAAACAAATAAAGTGCAAGGGAGTAATAGCATTCGAAACACTTAGTTTTTTAAAGCTAATTTCGATCTGAAATGACGTTGAAATTTCCTTAAAAAGTCCTGTTTTTTTTTCTAGACAGACAGACAGGCACGATATTTTGCCGGGTATTCTGTATTCGCTTTTCTTCTCCAAGAAAATACATAATTACGTTTAAAATGATTCACTTCAAGATTTTATTTAACTAGATATTGAAACTATATAGCAAAATATCTAAATACCTAGGTACCCAAAATTTGAAAATCTCTTGTAAGTGATTCGATGAATACATCAGGAAGAGGACGAATGAACCGTAAGTTTCAGTATAGTTGTATGTGAAAATTAGTCTTAAAGTAAAGGTTTGCTATTTGTGTATGCAACGATTACGTTTTTATAGAAACTCGTGAGACCGTTCCTGGGGAATAACTTAAATGTGCCAAATCCTCGATTCAAGGTAACAGTTTAAAATGGCCGAATATGTATTCACTATATCAAATGCATTTTTTTGTAGTTTTAACTATGGCCTAAATAGGTCTCTGTATTTAATGATCAATGTCTAAACCTGTTCGTGTTTAAAAGGGCTGTGCTCCGGATGACAAAAAAAAAAAAAAGAGAAAGTTTTCTTGTATTATAAATTTCTTGTAATATTTATGACTAATGCTTAAAAAATAACTAACTGACAAAAAATAAGTCAAATAATTACATTATAAATTGATTTTTTTCCCTTTCAAAGTGCTATACCGTAACGCGACAGTATAACTATATCGTATAAGATTTAAAGTAAATATCTGTAATATCACATACGGCGATGGTGGTGACAGTAAAAGCGTTGGAAATATTTTGTTAACATGAGGGTCCAGAGTTCAAATCAGGCTGGAGCGAAAATATTTTTTTATTCTATTTTGACTTTAATAATCAGTTTTGAAGTAAAATATTATGTTGTTATAATCTCACGGCATCTAAATATATAATTTATGAATTTTTTTTTAATGTCAAATCTGGAGTACAGCCTCTTTAAATAAGAGAAATGAAATTCTTGCAAAAAAGACTCTTTCAGCATTAAACATATCTTTTTCTTTCTAAATTTGATCTTTATTTAAAGAAGTGTTCATGTATTGATTCATGGTTTCATGTGGATACGGCATCTTTAAATATGTGCATATACACTACTTTCTTTAAAAGAAGGTGTTTTAAGTTTTCATATATGAATAAATAGTATAGAAAAAATGCTTTAATTTATCTTGCTTCTACCCGTGAATACATTTGAACACCAAACAATGCAAAACAACCCTCTTATCCCTTTCGGTTCACTTTGCGCTTTTACTTTTTAAAAATTCGCGGACACGACGCATGCGCAATTTGCATACATAGAGCATGCGCAGTCTCCAAAAGTATAGCATGAAGTCTACTATTATAGTTAAATTTTGGAAGACTGAACGTGAGCTAAGTCGCTAATAATCAGTCTTTAAGAATTTATCCATTGTGTATATAGGGAAAGCAACAATACAATAATATAGAAAAAACAACAACTGATTAAAGAATGTAGACAAAATTAAAACATAGCAAGGGATGGAGTCTCAAGGCAACAGAACACAAGACTCCAAACGGATTAATGGCCATAGGAAGCTTTGTCGAAAGTACAACTGCAATAATTAAGCTCCAGTCATTAGCATTACACCAACCAAGGTTGTTTAACAGAATAGGCCATATATGATTAAAAATATTGTAGAAGCTTCTTTGAATAAAGAAATAAAGAAGAAATAAATGAGCATCTAATGGCATCATTGACAAGATTTATTTAAGAGGTATAATCTAAAATTACAAGCATTCCATTTTCTTTAATTTCGTATAAAACTGAATGATATTGAGCGAGTCAGTCAAATATTCGAAATACAGTAGGGAAGCTTAATTATTTTTTGTTTAATGTTGTGTAACACCAGTTTTAATAGCCGTGGTCATATAATCCTGCGGTGAGTCCACCTAACAAGTGTTCCTTGTTATCCAACCAGTTAACTTGTCTGAGATCAGTTATCACAGAGAATTATTTCCGTGTTGTTGTTGATGTACAATTTTGGGGTGGATAAGCATTTATCATAAATGAACACTTTTTTTTCTATGTACCCTAAGAAGGTATTTTTGATCATATATTCTTCTGTTTTCAATTCTATAGAATATGAGTCTATAAAAGGCATAAGTAGTGTAAAACTGATGTGTGTGTGTGTGTGTGGGGGGGGGGGGAAGAGAGGAAAGCAACATTTGTTGGTTTTTGCCACTTTGTTGTTTTTTGCCCCTAAACGAATGATTTCCAATTCTGCACTTACCACTTTGATTGCACCGGTTTGCAAATCTTTCTGACACTCTCGCTGACTTTCAGGAATCTTGGTGCTGATAGAGATTATGACAATTCTGGCCTCAAAGGACCTCAGGAGTCCATTGCATCGGTCTGCGACTGTTTCTGAGACCCTCGCAGACTTTAAGAAATCCCAGCGCCAATGGAGTTAAAATCAATCCAGACTATCGTGACAGACATCTTGTTACGTTTATCTCCCCTTTAACGCATGCGCAGTTCCCCAAAGAGGCAATGCTTCGGACAGAGTAAATCATACCTTTAGGGGCAAACAGCAACAAATGTTGCTTCCCGCCAGTTTTACACTACTGACACATTATTCAGTATATCATGGCTTACTTCTACTGTATGCCCCTTTAAATATAGACCTGATCTAATAATCTACTGACGCTAAATAACAGTTTGTCATAATTATATCAAGTTATAGCCTATTGACTTCGGCAACAGTCCCTTTTCTAATATCAAGTAAGATAACGTAGAAGTGTGTTAAGGTTAGCAACACAGATATCCATTAACATCATAATAAAGGGACACAATGTGTTTACATGACACATGTATAGAACAGTCAAATATGTTTTGGTACAAATTGGACACCATACCATTGCTTCTTCTCAGTGTACGGGGCATATACACTGCTCAAATTAATAAAAGGAGCGCAAATATGTTATGGCGTAAATTGCCCACTTTACTAGATATTCCCTGCAAATTTTGTTTGTACGTATCGACGGTCAATATCCTCGAGAAACCCGTGCACTTTACAATAAATTTACAAAGCATGGCTATTTTGTTTTTCTTTTTGTTGTGTAACCCAGTAATAAGATTTAGACTATTGCATGTTCGTTCACAAAAGCACATTTGACAAAATGAATGTTTTAGTTCAACTTTTTACTGTATCTGCTCTTTTGACAACGGTCCAGTGTGTGCGACGTCATTTAGCAACTACTAATGTTGCTCAGGCGGTACAGATGATCGAAAATGGATTTACGCAACGTGAAGTGGCCACCGTTCTAGACGTTTCTCGTAGCGTTGTTGCCAGGTTGTGGAGTCGTTATAAGGAGTTTGGGGAATTCATAAGAAGACCTTGGCAAGGTCGTCACCGCATTACAACACCTCGTCAGGACCGATATCTGAGAACTTTGGCGCTCAGAAATCATCAATGTACTGCTACTGGCATTGAAATTGACTTCTGGTAAGCTACAGGGGTTCGCGTGTCCACTCAAACTGTCCGAAATCGTCTTCATGAAGATGGTTTGGATGCCCGAAGACCTGCCAGAGGACCAATCCTGACCGTAGCTCACCGGAGAGCTCGCTTAGATTTTGCCCAGGAACACGTCACTTGGCAACTGCGCCACCGGCGATCTGTGCTCTTCACAGACGAGAGCCGCTACCATGTTTCGACCTATGACAGGCGTGTAAGGGTGTGGCATCGCCGAGGAGAGATGTATGCGGAATGAAACATTATTCCATATGACAGGTTTGGCAGTGGGACAGTTATGGTGTGGGCAGGGATATTCATTGACGGGCGCACAGACCTTTTTGTGATTCCAGGAGGTAGTGTGACGGCCCTGAGATATCAGGACGAGATCCTAGAACCAATTGTTAGGCCATATGCTGGTGCAATAGGTGAAACTTTTCGTTTGGTGCAAGATAATGCTCGAGCACACACTGCAAGAATCGTCCGGAACTTCTTTGACGATGAAGGTATTAAGGTCATAGACTGGCCAGCGAGGTCTCCCGATCTTAACCCTATAGAGCATGTCTGCGGCATGCATTCTCGTTGACTTTCTTCGCATCCGAACCCTGTGCAGAACGTCCGTGAGCTTACTCATGCTCTTGTAGCAGAATGGGATGCCATACCACAGGATAGGATCAGACATGTCATCAGGAGCATGCCTAGACGATGCAGAGAGTGCCTAAATGCCCGAGGGGGATACACTCATTACTGACACTGACTATGAAACGTTTCCAGGCCTGAATCTGCTGTTACAGACATTGGTTGTTCTCCTGTAAGACCACCATTTCAAAATTAATTTGATAGTGTTCATATCCTGGACACTGTCTCTGTTCAGGAATGTGCCTGTTGGCGATGAAAATGCCGATTTGATTTTGTAAAAAGAACGATTTTGTTATTTCTGTAGAAGATATTCATAAATCTGCTCAACGCGTATGGTATTTTATAGATTATATGGGCGCTCTTAAATTAATTTGAGCAGTATATATTATGCATATTTTTATTAGAGATGAACATTTTATAAAGCTAGCCCCTTTTTTACCAGTAATGTGATCATTTCGCTGAGTTGCCCAGTGTTGCATCTTATAAGTTTGTTAAGAGTGATATCTTGTTTGATATACTTATGATGTATCAAGTCTTAACAGTTTATTGTTTAAATCTTGCCAACAATTAACAAAAGCATCAGAATTCAGGAATCATTGCATAAACGCACTCTACCCCCAGTAAGAGACCTCCTTCTCTAAGATATCACTTTGTTTTCTCTCTTCGATGGTCGCTTACGATAGATAAGACATAATTATTGTGCTCGCTGCAATTCTAACAAAACATGTAAAACACAAGAAAATAAAACACAGGATCAACAATTCAGTATAATATTAGTTGTCATATCAATTTGCACGGATGTGTTTCCTTAAACCCAAATATAACTAAATGTTTAATTTGGGTGCATTCATTGGGGGAAAACAGTTTCATTTCTAATGAGTATATTTGAAAACGGTATAAAATTGTTTATGACCACATTGACTATTTCTCTTGTAGATCGATGATTTGTTTTTATTTATATACTTCTTAGAAGTTAAAGAATTTTTTGTATCTTTTTATTTACATGATCTCTGACCACTCAATGTGTTTACAGCAATATTTATTTGACTGTCATGCGTCATGGGAATTTTGAAAACTAAGTTCATATTGTATCAAGGGAACTAATACTTACAGGGGTTGGTTCTCTATAACGTAGCCGGCTTATCGCCCTTGTAAAACGCGATATAAAAGTAATATGCACAAAAAAGCTAGTCCTAAAAGACGAAATTTAGGTTAAATATTGAAAACGAATTAAAATTCAATACAAATACATTTTTATTTCCATTCAGTGGTAATTAATTTCTGTGGTTTAACCTAAGGTAGTGGACTAATAATGTTCACTCCCTTCAGTTGTTTGAAACATACTGGAGTATTGTTTTATTTATTGCTTTGGGAGTTCTGTGCGAAATAATAATAAAGAAGATTTTCAACAAATGGGTCATCACCTGAAATTTAAGTCGCTGAAATATCGACAAATAACTAAAAACAAACAGGAGATGGTTCTTCAATCCTATATCGCATTGGTTGCATGACCAACTCCTTACAGAAGTTGTATTTTCCTAATGCAAGCGTCCAAGATATATCTTTGGAACACACTTACTCGAATCCGACTTGACAGAGGATGAGAGATAAAGAGAGAAAGAGAGAGAAGGGGGAGGAGAGAGGGAGAGCTTATAAGCACTCTCAACGGTCCTGAGTCATGTTCGCCACTAGGGTGGACAAAGAAATGCCTTATACAAGTATGTAGAGCACCGACCGAATCTCTCATGGGCTCTACTCTCCAAGTGCTGTGACAGCTGACAGACTACACGAATGAAGACTGCGTCTGCTGCTAATCCGAGAATGCAGCTATAGAAAAAAGAAGCTGCCTGCTGACCCTTCATTCAGTTGCGTGGGGAGCTTAGCAGAACCTAGTATGCATTATATAAGTGGGGCTGATACAGCCCATTCAAGAACCTTAACACTTTAAGCCTACGGGGAACAGCCTGATCTGATACCCGAAACACTCGCTGTGAGCGCCTCTGTTTTAGGTAGCCGACACAGTAAGACAGATTGTCAAGCAGCCTAGACATTCATGATCCACTAGCCACTGAAGAAAGTGACACAAGACTGAATACAAGCAGCCTAGACATTCATGATCCTCTAGCCACAGAAGAAAGTGACACAAGACTGAATACAGCACTCTACAGAACGTGAACACGCAAATAAAAGTCTTCTGCTAAATTATTTGTTCAGTAACATAAGAGGACCATGATGACCTGGGTCCAGTTGGTAAGGGGGCTGAACTATGGAACCCCTGATAGGATCAGGTTGCTTCAGTGCAAAAAAGGAGATCTTTTGATCTTTTTTTAAGTAAAAGTTTTGTGAATGTTTCGTTGAAATTGAATCGAATGTGAACGTTAGGTATAAAAATCTGTTTTCGACCTCTGTTACCTTAACCCCAGTGACCGCAAAACACATTCAATGGTAGATATCCATGTAAGGTACCTTCTTACCAAGTATCTAAGATATCGGTCAATAAATATGGGCCCCATAACGAAAAGTAGAAAAATCTATTTGTAGTCTTTGTGACCTTGACCTTGACTGCAGTGAATGGTTGAGGTTCATGGAAGGTGCCTACAAAATAAATATCTTAAATGTCGGTCAATAAATAAAGGCTCGATGACAGAAAGTAGAACAATCTATTATTAACCTCGGTGACCTTGACCCAGTGACCTTTGACCCCACCTAACGAGAGAGGTCCATGCGAGAAATCTGCGATAACTGTGTCAAAGATATTGGTCAATAAACGAAGACTCTATGAGGTAAAGTAGATAAATCTTTTTTTAGCCTCGGTGACCTTAACCCTAATTTAATGGAAGAATTCATGCAAGGTGGCTATACTAGTATGCCAAATATTTAAATATCAATAAATAAATAAAGGCTGTAATGACAAAAAAGTAGAAATAGTAATTTTTAGTGTTAGTGACTTGACCTGGACCTTGACCAACTGATCTGAAACTCCATCTAAGGATAGGGGTCCTTGCAAGTTACCTGCATACCAAACATTTCAAGAATCGATTAATAATTGAAAACTCTATGGGTAAAAGTACAAAAATCTATTTTTTTAGCCTTTTTGACCTTGACCACGCCCCCTATAAATTGCAGAGATTCATGCAAGATGCCTATATTTCAAATATCTCAGACTTCTGTCAATAAATGAAGGCTTTATGACGAATATTTGAAAAGTCTATTTTAGCCTTGGTGGCCCAGGTGTTTGGGCCAATTTTGACCCCAGGGCCAATATTTGAACAAATTTAGTAGAGGCCTACTAGGTCATGTTACGCATCAAAATCGTAACACTATGTCTTATGGTTACTGACAAGAAGATTTTTTTTCTATGCAAGTCTTTATAAAAATCAAGTGACCCCTGGGGCGGGGTCAGTTTTGACCACAAGAGCATCATTTGAACAGAATTGGTAGAAAACTGTATACCAGAAACCAAAACGGACGAAGAAAGAAACGAATAAATATTCTTTCACTGCACTTTTTTATAGATGTTTTTGACAAGTCGCTTTCTTAGAAAAAAACCCAACTGGTTTTAGTTGGTAATGTAACAGATATCTTATGTTGCTATTATATTTTTCAGTTTCGTAAAACACTTATATCCGGCTGTGACATTCGCAAAATGTTTTCTTGGCCAGTAGTATTTTATGACGGAAGGTAGTTAAAGTCTTACTCGTGACTTGTCGGTTTTACGTCGTTATTGAAAGTGGACTTTTTATTAATAGGTATTGCTGTTTTTGTAAGTGAGTAACCTATTTAGTAAGGCTTCAAAGAATAATTTCCATTAGTAAGAAACAAAATAAAAAAGAATCTGTGTATTAGCATAGCCAAAAAAAACGACATCAAACAAACCAAGGTTTGACATAAAATCAGATAGTATTCATTTATGCTGCATCATGGTTTCATATCATATATTTCGTTTTAAACTATCTAAAATGAAGTAATGCATTTTTAATGGCAAAATGTTTTATCCTGAACTATTCCTTAGAGTAATTAAGAAAGAAATATAAACGATATTTGCCTCAGGTTATATTCAGTCACAAGCTTTGATAACCAGAAATTAATCAAACTTAATAACGAAGAGACATTTTACACCAAGGAAGTTTGTATTGGCGTTCTTCAGAAGATGCAAAATTTTCATACCTACCAACTCTCTGGTATTTCTTATTGATTCGAAATGATTACTTTGCACCTTTGTTTGGTGCATGTGTGTAGCTATCACGACAAATGACTTCAAATTTAAAACCGAGCTTTGAAGATTCACTTTTTTTATGAATTCACTCACATCTCTCTTTATTCTAAAAAGGCATTTTCATCGAGACAACGAGTTGCAAAGGACGTTGATTATGGTTTGCTTTATCGTTATTGAAAACTTTTGTTTTCGAAAATGTTAAACATTTACCTGTAGTCCTTCTACAGCGCATAGTCACCACCTGAAAGCAATGAAAATATAAACGTCCAGCGCAAGTTCATCACCTGAAAGCAATGAAAATATCAATGTCCAACGCACGTTCATCACCTGAAAGCAATGAAAATATCAACGTCCAACGCACGTTCATCACCTGAAAACAATGAAAATATCAACGTCCTGCGCACGTTCATCACCTGAAAGCAATAGAAATATCAACGTCCTGCGCACGTTCATCTCCTAAAAGCAATGAAAATATTAACGTCATGCGCACGTATATCACCTGCAAGCAATAAAAATATCAACGTCCAACGAACGTATATCACCTAAAAGCAATGAAAGTATCAACATCCTGCGCAGGTTCATCACCTGAAAGCAATAGAAATAACAACGTCCTGCGCACGTTCATCACCTGAAAGCAATGAAAATATCAACGTCCTGCGCACGTTCATCACCTGAAAGCAATGAAAATATCAACGTCCAACGCACGTATATCACCTAAAAGCAATGAAAATATCAACGTCCTGCGTACGTTCATCACCTGAAAGCAATGAAAAATATCAACGTCCAACGCACGTATATCACCTGAAAGCAATGAAAGTATCAACGTCCTGCGCACGTATATCACCTGAAAGCAATGAAAATATCAACATCCTGCGCAGGTTCATCACCTGAAAGCAATAGAAATATCAACGTCCTGCGCACGTTCATCGCCTGAAAGCAATGAAAATATCAACGTCCAACGCACGTTCATCACCTGAAAGCAATGAAAATATCAACGTCCAACGCACGTATATCACCTAAAAGCAATGAAAATATCAACGTCCAACGCACGTTTATCACCTGAAAGCAATGAAAATATCAACGTCCTGCGCACGTTCATCACCTGAAAGCAATGAAAATATCAACGTCCTAGGAACGTTCATCGCCTGAAAGCAATAAAAATATCAACGTCCAACGTACGTATGTCACATGAAAGCAATGAAAATATCAACGTCCAGCGCAAGTTCATCACCAGAAAACAATGAAAAATATCAACGTCCAACGCACGTATATCACCTGAAATCAATGAAAGTATCAACGTCATGAGCACGTATATCACCTAAAAGCAATGAAAATATCAACGTCCTCGGCACGTTCATCACCTGAAAGCAATGAAAATATCAACGTCCAACGATCGTTTATCACCTGAAAGCAATGAAAGTATCAACGTCCTGCGCACGTATATCACCTGAAAGCAATGAAAATATCAACGTTCTGCGCACGTTCATCACCTGAAAGCAATGAAAATATCAACGTCCTGCTCACGTTCATCGCCTGAAAGCAATGAAAATATCAACGTTCTGCGCACGTTCATCACCTGAAAGCAATAAAAATATCAACGTCCTGCGCACGTTCATTACCTGAAAGCAATGAAAATATAAACGTCTAACGCACGTTTATCACCTGAAAGCAATGAAAATATCAACGTCCAACGCACGTTTATCACCTGAAAGCAATGAAAATATCAACGTCCTGCGCCCGTTCATCACCTGAAAGCAATGAAAGTATCAACGTCAAACGCACGTTCATAACCTGAAAGCAATGAAAATATCAACGTCCAACGCACGTATATCACCTGAAAGCAATGAAAATATCAACATCCAACGCACGTTTATCACCTGAAAGCAATGAAAATATTAACGTCCTGCACACGTTCATCACCTGAAAGCAATGAAAATATCAACGTCCAACGCACTGGTATCACCTGAAAACAATGAAAATATCAATGTCCTGCGCACGTTCATCACCTGAAAGCAATGAAAATATCAACGTCCAACGCACGTTCATCGCCTGAAAGCAATGAATGAAAATATCAACGTCCTGCGCACGCTCATCACCTGAAAGCAATGAAAATATCAACGTCCAACGCACGTTCATCGCCTGAAAGCAATGAATGAAAATATCAACGTCCTGCGCACGCTCATCACCTGAAAGCAATGAAAATATCAACGTCCAGCGCAAGTTCATCACCTGAAAGCTATGAAAATATCAACATCAAGCGCACGTATATCCCCTGAAAGCAATGAAAATATCAACGTCCAACGCACGTTTATCACCTGAAAACAATGAAAATATCAACGTCCTGCGCAGGTTCATCATCTTAATGCAGTGGAAATATCAACGTCCAACGCACGTTTATCACCTGAAAGCAATGAAAATATCAACGTCCAGCGCACGTTCATCACCTGAAAGCAGTGACAATATCAACGTCCAGCGCACGTTCATCACCTGAAAGCAGTGAAAGTATCAACGTCCAGCGTAAGTTAATTATCTGATAAACATAAGATATAAATTTATTGCATATCAAACAGGATTTTCTACTGTTTACACCGGTGCTAGAAAACTTCAGTTTACATCCCCATGTAAGATAAGTCGCGTGCGTTACATGACGTCACTCCGTTATAAATGAAGTTGAAAATTCATACGCTACTCTAAAAAAGTAGTGCTGAATAGAATATTAGTCTTCGTTATTTTCTTCCGAATTTTGATGTGTCTGGGATATGCAAGAAAAAGACGCAAATACTGGTTGCCAGTAAAGACGGAAATATCTGGCTCTCGGTAACTGTTTAGCGGTAACTCGGCACATCTTCGTTACCGCCTTAAACAGTTACCCTCAAACCGGATATTCCTGTCTGTACCGGCAACCAATGCAAGATTCTTATTGACCAGTGCAGTAACAGCACGTTCATTATCTGACAAACATTGAGAATATCGACGTCTAGCGCACGTTTATTATCTGATTTACATTGAAAAATATCTAATTCCAGCGAACGTTCATTTCCTGATTAACATTGAAGATATAAACGGCCACTTGACGTTCATTATCTGATGAACATGTAAAATATCAACGTCCAGCTCACATATTATCTGATTAACAATGACGATATAGATGTCCAACGCTCTTTTATTATCTAATTAACATTGAAGATGTTAACGTCAAACGCATTTTCATTATCTAATTAACACTGAAGAAATAAAAGTTCAAAGCTCGTTTATTATAAAATAAACAACCAAAATATCAACGATCAACGCACGTTCATTACCAGATTGACATAGAAAGTAGAATCGTCTTCGCACATTCATTTTTTAATATTATTTTTGATAATATATACGTACAACACACATATATTACCTAATTATTATTGATAAATATTAACGTCCAACGTAAGCTTTAAAATTACTTGATTCACGTTTATTATCTGATTTACATTGAGTACATAAATGTCCTGTGCACGTTCATTATCTGATTTACATTGAGTACATGAATGCCCTGTGCACGTTCATTATCTGATTTACATTGAGTACATTAATGTCCTGCGCACGTTCATTATCTGATTAACATTGAAGGTATAAATGTCCTGCACACGTTCATTATCTGATTTACATTGAGTACATAAATATCCTACGCACGTTCATTATCTGATTAACATTGAAGATATAAATGTCCTACGCACGTTCATTATATGATTTACATTAAAGATATAAACGGCCTGTGCACGTTCATTATCTGATTTACATTGAATACATAAATATCCTGCGCACGATCAATGTATTCAATGTTCGGTATTTTTTTTTATCAACGTCTCCCTTGTTCGCGAAGCTGCATATTTTCTATAACGTAATAAAGAGTAAAATCTTTTCGACTTAACTGAGGGTTGCATAAAATTAATTGTATTTCTTAATTGTGAAATAGATGTTTTGTATGCTTAAAGTTAGATTACTATATTTAAATGATTCTTGTTACAAGTATATCAAATTTATTTCAATATCAATTTACTTATGCTATTACATATTCAAAAAAAAGTATAAGCTAAATGGAAAGGCATGCGGATATTTCTCAATTTCAGTATATACCTGTGTATGGTGGGGGAAATAAAATATAACATACTACGGCTAAAGTTTTGACAACAAAAACTTGCTGCTGTAATAATTCTTTAGGCTAACCGTTTGATGTTTGTTGTTTAATGCTTGTCGTTTGATGTTTGTTGTTTGATGGTTGTCGTTTGATACTTGACGTTTGCCGTTTGTTGTTTTTGTTTGTAGCTATATAGTTTGATGCATGTTGTGTGATAATTGTTCTTTGCTGCCTGTCGTTTGATACTTATTTTTTGATGCCTGTCGCTTTGTGTTTGGTGATTGTCGCTTGACGTTTGATGTTTGTTGTTTAATGCCTGTCGTTTGATGTTTGTTGTTTAATGCTTGTCGTTTGATGTTTGTTGTTTAATGCTTGTCGTTTGATGTTTGTTGTTTTTGCTTGTAGTTTGATGCATGTTGTGTGATAATTTTTCTTTGCTGCCTGTCGTTTGATACTTATTGTTTGAAGCCTATCGCTTTGTGTTTGGTGATTGTCGCTTGACGTTTGATGTTTGTTGTTTAATGCCTGTCGTTTGATGTATTGTTGTTTAATGCTTGTCGTTTGATGTTTGTTGTTTAATGCTTGTCGTTTGATGTTTTGTTGTTAAATGCTTGTCGTTTGATGTTTGTTGTTTAATGCTTGTCGTTTGATGTTTGTTGTTTAATGCTTGTCGTTTGATATTTGTTGTTTGATGCTTGTCATTTGATGTTTTGTAGTTTGATGCTTGTCGTTTGATGTTTGTTGTTTAATGGTTGTCGTTTGATATTTGTTGTTTGATGCTTGTCGTTTGATACTTGACGTTTGCCGTTTGTTGTTTTTGTTTGTAGCTATATAGTTTGATGCATGTTGTGTGATAATTGTTCTTTGCTGCCTGTCGTTTGATACTTATTGTTTGATGTTTGTCGCTTTGTGTTTGTAGATTGTCGCTTGACGTTTGATGTTTGTTGTTTAATGCCTGTCGTTTGATGTTTGTTGTTTAATGCTTGTCGTTTGATGTTTTGTTGTTTAATGCTTGTCGTTTGATGTTTTGTTGTTTAATGCTTGTCGTTTGATGTCTTGTTGTTTAATGCTTGTCGTTTGATGTTTGTTGTTTAATGTTTGTCGTTTGATATTTGTTGTTTGATGCTTGTCGTTTGATACTTGACTTTTACCATTTGTTGTAGCTATATAGTTTGATGCATGTTGTGTGATAATTGTTCTTTGCTGCCTGTCGTTTGATACTTATTGTTTGATGCTTGTCGCTTTGTGTTTGGTGATGGTCGCTTGACGTTTGATGCTTGTTGTTTGATGCTTGTCGCTTTGTGTTTGGTGATGGTCGCTTGACGTTTGATGCTTGTTGTTTGATGCTTGTCGCTTTGTGTTTGGTGATGGTCGCTTGACGTTTGATGCTTGTTGTTTGATGCTTGTCGCTTTGTGTTTGGTGATGGTCGCTTGACGTTTGATGTTATACGTTTTGTCATTCGAGATTAAAATTTCAACGTTTTATATCATTTAAGCGTAATAACGAGTCACTTATGAATGAACTGAATGAAGACAGAACAGAGCAAATGTGTGCATTGTTATTGGAAGTGTCCTATCACTCCCAGTTACGCAGTGTTGACAGGATTGGTGCTGTAATTTCAAGGAAGCCAGCACTGTTTTCAATATAATATAGTGATTAGGCAACTAGTAACAAACTGCCAATTTGTCAAAACAAGCAATCCGTCAATTGAAAACTGTCAGTGAAACACAAGTTGCAGCTTACACGTACATCTTATAATATCTACTGTACTAGACTTGCAACTTTCGGTTAGTAACTTTGTCCTAAATTAGTACAGCCATGAACTAGCGGTTAAACTTCTTTAAAATGAACACCATTTTATTTTTCTGATGCATAACAGAATGCAACTATCTGCTTAAGGTGTAACTTTTTGTTTGATATTCTTAAAAATGCTACCCGCCGTTCAGTTTAAAAGGCACATACTGCAAAAACCAATCCTCTGTTTATATCATACCATATAGGTGTGTGATATAAGATGATGAAAAAAAACCCAAAACATTTTCAGTTAACTACAAGATGTTATCGCAGGCGTTGCCTCTACTTCTTAGAGTAGTTCATTACAAACCAACATTTAAATTTAATTAAAAGCAGGCACATTATGGAGCTCGACGCGTCAATACAATTAGATCGCGATACATTTATAATTTATTACGTTTTATATAGATCAAGACGATACATACTTTTACATAATTTCAGCGTTTTTTATTTCTGTTTCAGTGGTGATCTAAATGGTGTAAACCACGCTTACGTTTTAGAATTTTAATATGCTTCACTTCGTTTATTATATTATGCACGATGTATTTTGCATTACAGCAGAAAACGCTAGATATTTTAATACACTATATATTTTTTCTTCATAAAGTGGTATAAATATTGACGTTATTGAGTGTAGAGTAAACACAAACAGTCTAGGCTGATCAGATTTCTCAGTTAATAATTCACCCAAATTCCGAACTACTTTCCAGAAGATAGTTGGTAATTCAATCATGGGTAAGTTATAAATGCACATTTCTTTAGCAATGTTATAAAGTTTATGCATAATCGTTAGTGACGGTAAAACCAAAAGATAAAAAGTACAATCATCCCGCTTCTGAGTTGATCAGGTTCCTCAGTTGGTAATTTCCCCGATTCTCCAATTACCTTCCAGAATATAGTTGGTAATTCAAACTTTAGTTAGATATTTAGGAAAGTTTGAGTGATCTACCGTCCAATATAGCACTGTGTCGAGTTCAGATGTGTATTAATTCAGTTACGAAGGCCGAGTGATTAAATAATTACGCATCTGAACGAGAAACCGTGCTGTATTGGACGGTAGATCACCGGTAGATCACCAAAACTTTAAAATCTATTTTCATTCAAACAAATATGTATAGTTATAAGGGACACACTTATGTACACTACTTATCATGCCATTTTTTATGGTTATTGTCCCTGTCAGGCTATTCTGTTTACCCCGCTATTCATTTCCCACGTGAAAATGAAAACAACAATGTCATTTTTAGTTGTCAGTTAATAATTTACATTTAAACAGATATCTATAATTTTATCATAGATGATTTTTTTTTTTTTTTTTTTTTTTTTGCGCATGCGTTAGAACATGGCGGTCGTTCAAAATTTTGCTCTCGTGATTTTTCCTTTATAGTTGGATTACAAGGAGAAATGAGGGATTTTATATGAATAAAAATACATGTGTTTCTACTAGTGAATTTATTTCGCAGTTTTGCAGTGTTTTCAAATGACAAATAAGAAAAATAAGCAGACAAAACGGACTTTATCTTCACCAGATAATGGAGGGAATGTTCCTGAGAAGAGATCAGCTGTAAGCCAGCATAAAAACAGTAAGAATATCAATACAAATTCAATAGTCAATACAATGGAAACCTCCGGATATGTACAACCGTTGAATATGTCTAATATGTCCGCTATGAACAATTACCAAACATCACCAGGGGCGTTTTATACCCCACCCCACCAACAGTACGTAAATACGCAACCGATGATGCCCATTCCTCAGCCTATAAACCAGTCTCAGCAGTCAAACTCTTTTCAACAAATAGTACTTGAACGGCTAGAATCAATGGACAAAAGATTAAGTAAATTGGACACTATTGAAAAGCAACTTTCCTCTTTGTCTGTGAAAATGACTTCTTTGGATAATCGTATCTTAGCTCTTGAAACATCTTCAAAAGAGACTAATGACAGGCTTACGCAGGTTGAAAACAGTCGTATGTTCGATTCCCAGGCAAACGATGAATTGAGATCCAAACAAACCGAGATTGACAATCAATTAAAGAATGAACAAAGTCGGATCAATAACCTTAAGTCTGAATGTGATAAACTAAAAAGAGTGAATGAAGATATTATTGATCTTCAATCAAGGTCAATGAGGGATAATTTACTGTTTTTCGGCCATACTGAGTGTTCTTCTGTTGAAGAGAGACGGCACGAGGATTGTACTAAAACTATTCTTGACTTCTGTAAAGATACTCTGAAAATTGAGGATGCAGCGACGCGCTTTAAAATAGAACGCGCCCATCGTGTAGGTGTTTACGACAATACTAAAACTCGTCCCATTGTCATAAAATTCAGCCACTACCCTGACAAAATGTTTGTTAAACAAAAAGCATCGGAAGTCCTGAAAGGAAGAAAAGATTTCAGAGTTTCGGATCAATTCCCTAAGGCGATACAGGATAGGCGCAAGATACTAGGTGACGTCATGATGAAAGCACGTGAGGATGGCAAGGACGCTTATATATCCTACGATAAACTGTTTATTAACCGACGAATGTACACAGTCGAGAACGTCGCAAGTGCTGGATATAGTTAGGAGTTTGGCCAGAAACAACTCCAGTTTATACTCTGGAATATTCAGGGTATACGCTCAAAATTAAAGGATGCAGAGTTTCTTATCTTTATTTCTGACTATGACTTTATTTTTTTGACCGAAACATGGAATGCTAAGTCTTCAAATATTAGTTTAGACGGATACGTCTGTTTGAACTGTCCCCGTCCGAAAACAAACAGAAATGCAAAACGTGACAGTGGAGGTATCATAGTATACTTTAAAGAATGTTTTAGAAGTTATGTTGAATTAGTTCAGATAAACGAAAATGGAATAATTTGGTTTAAAATTAACAAACATTTTATGAACACTGAACAAGACCTATATTTTTGTGTCTGTTATATACCTCCTGAAGATTCAAAGGTTTATCGAAATATTAACTCTCCTCTTTTTGATTATGATTTCTTTGAGAATTTATGTACTGACATTAGAAAATATGAAGATTTAGGTAATGTGTTCGTCCTGGGTGATATGAACTCACGCACAGGTGAACAGCCAGACTTTATAGTAGATATGCACTTGAACCGTTATGTCGACGTACCCCAATCCGATTATTTATATAAGAAATTACCAGAGCGGAAAAATGATGACAAATCTATTAACGGATTTGGCAACAAACTATTATCTTTATGTAAAGAGTGTGATCTTTTTATTGTTAACGGTCGGCTTAGTGAAGGAAAATGTACCTTTCATGGGCTTAATAGGAACAGACCTGTAGAAAGCATGGTCGACTATTTGATAACAGATTTTGAAGGTTTTACACTTATAAAAGATTTTAAAATATTAGATTTGTCGGAATTTTCTGACCATTGTCCCGTTAGTTTTTTTATGTCTTATGTTGACAATAACACTCCTTCCCAGCCAAATCACTCAAACAAAATTGTTTGGAATACATCGTATAAAGACGATTTTTTAAAAGAGCTTAATTGTAAAACTATTTTTTGATGATTTAATGTTTAAGCTTGGGTCTGGCGAAAATGACATTAATGAATGTGTAAATAATTTTTCAAAAATTGTACATGAAGTGTCGTCTAAATGTTTTGGGCGAACAGTTACAAATAATAGTAAACTTAAACATAAAATAAAAACTTCATGGTTCAATAACGAATGTAGAGCTGCCAAAAATGCATTTTTTGATGCGAAACGTAAAATGACGTTAAATAACTCGGATGAAAATCGGATTATTTTCTTGCAATCTAGAGCTAGCTTTGCTAAAGCCAAGACAAAAGCTAAGAATGCCTTTTTCTTTAAAGAAAAACATAAATTATCAAAATTAAGTAAGCACTCGCCTAGAGAATTCTGGAAATACATTAATAAGTTTAGAAAGTCTAAAAATATGTCGTCAGATTTGAAAATTGATGATTTTGCGAATTATTTTTCGAATATTTCGAACAATACTGACAGTAACTCAACAACTTTTTCAGATTTTCAAAGTTTACGTGACAATGCAGTTAATATTGATCAGCTGGACTGTTCCATCAGTATTGAAGAAATCCATAAAACAATATCCTCCTTAAAAAGAAACAAAAGTAGTGACTATGAAAATAATGTGGCAGATTTTTTTATTGATGCAAAAGATTTTATATCCCCATATTTATGTACCATATTTAATTATATATTTGATAGCGGCGTGTACCCGGAGGCGTGGACTAAAGGGGTCATTGTACCAATCTATAAAAAGGGAGATGTAAATGATTGCTCAAATTACAGAGGTATTACTCTTGTTAATATACTAGCAAAAATTTTCTCTTTAATTTTAAGAAACAGAATAAACAAATGGTGTGAAAGTGAGCATGTGTTCAATGATTCTCAGTTTGGTTTTCGAGATGGACATTCTACTTCAGACGCAATATTCTTACTCCATGCTATCATACAAAAGGTTTTAGCTAATAATTCAAGACTTTGGTGTATATTTGTTGACTACAAACGAGCTTTCGATACTGTAAACAGAGAAGCATTGTGGGAGAAACTTATTATGTCAGGTGTAAGTTGTAAAATGATCAGAATGATTAAATCTATTTACGAAAATGTTCAGTCATGTGTCCGAATTTCTAACAGTATGGAAACATCAGAGTTTTTTCAGGTTGCTATTGGTCTTAAGCAAGGTGAACCGTTATCACCAATTTTGTTTATCCTATTTGTTAATGACATAGTTAATAACCTTGATTTTAATGCTTTAACAGAGAAGGACCTAGATTTGCTTTCAAAATACCTTATTTTATTCGCCGATGATATTGTTTTATTTACAACAAATCCAAATAGCCTACAAGCTCAGATTGATAGCTTATGGCATTATTCTACGAAATGGGGACTAGAAATAAATATTAATAAGACCAAAGTATGTATATTTGAGAAAAGAAAGTGTAATCACAACGTTAATTTTTTTATAAATGGTGAAATAATTGAAATAGTAGATTCTTTTGTATATTTAGGTATGAAATTAACTCGTACAGGAACATTCAAAGTTGCTATTAAAACTTTTCATGAACAGGCACTAAGAGCCTATTATAATTTGTTGTCTTTATTCGATCGTGTAGTCATGGATGTTAAAACAAAAATGTCTCTCTTTGACTCTATGGTATTACCAATTTTACTCTATGGAGCAGAGATTTGGGGGGTATACAATATCAAAAACATTGACAACTTACATGCTAAATTTTGCAAATATATTTTGGGTGTAAAGAGCCAAACTCCGAATTACGCGGTATTCGGTGAATTAGGGAGAATACCTCTATCTGTTCTTTGCAAAGTTAGAGCTATAAAATTTTGGATTAAGATCATGAAGAATCCCGACTCAGCTGTATATTCTATCTACTTAGATCAGTGCTCAAACATTAACGGTACATGTTGGGCTAATCAAATAAATTCGTTAATAGATAGGCTTGGTTTTACCAATGTACGGTTACACTTTGACAAGAATCAAAATTAAAATTATTTTCCAACTTTTAAAAGTAGATTATATGATCAATTTTTTCAAGAATGGAGCACAACAATAAATGCCATGCCAAAACTAGATAGCTACTGTAAATATAAGACAAATTTTCATTTTGAGGAATATATTACCAAAATTGATAATAGCGATCTAAGAAAACATTTTACTTCTTTACGATTAAGCTCACACAGTTTAGAAATTGAAACAGGCAGATATCATAATATACAAAGAAATAGTCGACTTTGTAAACTTTGTCAACAAAAAATGGTCGAATCTGAATATCATTTTATTCTGTGTTGTACTAAATATTCTGACCTAAGGAAAAAATATCTAGGAAACATCCAGTGGCCTACATTACAAAAATTTTACAAGTTAATGTCTGCTCAAAACAAAAAAATGCTAGTTAACATCGCAAAATATATTAAAGAAGCTACGCAACTTAGAAAACAGTATTTAGAAAAAGTACCTAGTAGTATCTGATAATGTAAAATGATAACTTGTTTGTTTGTTTTGTTTTGTTTTGTTTTCCTTCTTATCTATTTATTGTGGTAGAACATTTGTAAATAACATTTGATGCATGTCATGTTCTATTTATTTTTGTTAATGGCCAAAGGCATATAGAATGCCGATTTTGCCGAATAAACTTTGAACTTTGAACTTTGATGAACATCAAAGAAAATAAATTAGTTCATAACAATATTACACCTATAAAAATATTTTAAAACAATTATCGGTTTACAATGACAAATAAGAACAGCCGAAAGTAGTTTGCAGTGACGTCAGCGGGCGCGCGCTTGTATTCACCGTGCTATAATGTATAAATATGATATATCACGAAATTCCTTCTTTGTTGGCGGCGCCGAGAACGGCGACGCCTATATTGGAATAGTGTTTCATTTTGTACCATGCGCTGACGTAATCAATTTGGGAGAATCTTGGATCATTATCAATGTAAAAAAATCCAATTATTCTGTACATCACTTAAAATATTCACTTCATAAATCGTATTTATTAATTTTAAAAATAAATTGATCCAAATCAGGTAAGTTTGTATTTTTAATTAAAAGTTTTTGATGCAAAATTTACAGATTAAATGACTTTTCCCAAAACAAATCAAAGCGCTGCAAGTACTTGTGTATTCACTGCATTTATCTAGCAGTGTGTTGCTACTTAATCTGAAATGCAAATCTTTGTTAATTCTTTCAACTATAGCTATATAAAGAAAGGTGAAGCCGAGTGGTTAAAAGGTCGGACTTGTAATCTAAGGATAGCCAGTCAAGACACGAGTTCGAACCCCGTCAGCGGCCGTGTCGGCATCGGTTATTTCCTTCAGCAAGAAACTTTATTCTTATTACTTAGTACTGGTTGGTTCCAGGGACGGATTTGAGAATGATAAAAGCTTTCGTCACAATCGAAATAAAATTGATTTGTATAAACTAACTTGAAAATAGAAATTGTACAAAATCTGTCGTTTTAATGCAATAATAAAGAATGAGTCTGTCTTTGTGAATACAGACACAAGGATGAATTTGAAGAACACTCTTACTTTGCTGGAGTCAATTCAGTCGTTATAGTTACAAAAAAACATATCTATTCACTACGCCACTAAACCGTTAAACCATGAATACGATAGAGTACCAGTTGTTCTTCGGGTGTTATCTAGTGCAGACAAATTACAAAATATTTGAAATGATGTAATACCATACTGTGAAATGTGGAATTCGAACAAAGATGTTACATGTCAGGTTTTATTTTTTGGATGTCGATAACATAGGAATTGTTATTTCAAAATCGAGGACACACTTTCAGAGACAAGTATCTTGGTATATTTTTCATCAAATCTGGGAATATTATGCGTACAAGAAAATATTTAGTAGTAAAGCCCTTCATCTATTATAGGAGAATGTGTACTCCATAGCTGATTACCTATCGGAAGCACTGTCAGGTCGGCAGCTCTCTTTGTTTCAATGTCAGAAATACACTCACACTGCTACTGCTACACAAAAATTCGTTTCCCGTTTCCTACCAGAGACGGTAATTCCTTAGATATAATTTTCTCTTAAACACAGACCGGGGAAAAATCAAGATTACGAGGTGATTTTAAATAATTTATAATGACCATTCTCTTCTACAGTTCTCTTCTACAGAAATAACCGTCCATGGATCTCAAATTCTCATTCTCTGTGGGAAGAAAAACATATTCTTGGAATTGTCATTCAAGGTTTAAATTTGAAATTTTGACATGTCGTGGGCTGCCTAGAAACTTTGGACAGTAAACTTAGCAACACTTTTCAAACTTTTCGATCACTGAAGTCATCTTTGTTTCAATTTACTTAATGTGCTATCGATGGTTCCAAAATGTTCCTTGGTCAATCGCAGCAAATCTATATAAAGTATAGTATTTAATGTACGTTGAAGGCTTATGACCACTGCATGTGCATGTGTGATGGTATTTTCTTCATGCATACAATATAAACCATGAAAACATAACATTTCTTCAAGAAATAGATTGAAAATCTGAGTTTGTAAAAATTGGTTTTTATCCTGTCTATCATGGTTGCGCAACCATGATAGAATAGGAAAAGACACAAAACAGTAGGATTTAAACAGACTAAAATCATTAAAAAGGTATAGATTGTTGAAATACAGCAAAAGTAGACATTTGGAATATTCAAGAGCTGAATTGTGTCACAGACGAAGAACACTTGATTATTATCCCAATTTTTAATTATAAAGGGAGACAATATGCAATTTTCATAAAAAGTGAAAGATCAAATGATTTCTTATGAGAAATATATATATATATTCATATCTGGTCATTTTGTTGAAGAAAAGTGAATTCACATGATTTCACATCTTCAATAAAAGTGATTAAAACATGGATATAATTCAAATGTGCCCCTTTAAAATCTTTTTACATCCCGTCTGTAAATAACTTGATTATATCATCAAAATGTACAACATGTACTACACACGTGCACATTTGTTTAGGTTAATTTATATACTTATTATTTATCTTATTTCAAAACCATGTGCGCCGCCTTTGATGCTTTGCATCAAAATTAATCTTGTTTATTGTTGGCGAAATGCGGATAGTGTTAGAATAAATAATAATTACTTATATGATAATGGTCATACATGAACGTTTTTGAAATAAGCACCACATGATAACAGTACTGTCTTCGGCCATCTGGGTTGATCAAGTTCCTCAGTTGGTAATGTGTGCATTGTTATTGGAAGTGTCCTATCACTCCCAGTTACGCAGTGTTGACAGGATTGGTGCTGTAATTTCAAGGAATCCAGCACTGTTTTCAATATAATATAGTGATTATGCAACTGGTAACAAACTGCCAATTTGTCAAAAGAAGCAATCCGTCAATTGAAAACTGTCAGTGAAACACAAGTTGCAGCTTACACGTACATCTTATAATATCTACTGTACTAGACTTGCAACTTTCGGTTAGTAACTTTGTCCTAAATTAGTACAGCCATGAACTAGCGGTTAAACTTCTTTAAAATGAACACCATTTTATTTTTCTGATGCATAACAGAATGCAACTATCTGCTTAAGGTGTAACTTTTTGTTTGATATTCTTAAAAATGCTACCCGCCGTTCAGTTAAAAAGGCACATACTGCAAAAACCAATCCTCTATATCATACCATATAGGTGTGTGATATAAGATGATGAAAAAAAAACCCAAAACATTTTCAGTTAACTACAAGATGTTATCGCAGGCGTTGCCTCTACTTCTTAGAGTAGTTCATTAAAAACCAACATTTAAATTTAATTAAAAGCATGCACATTATGGAGCTCGACACATACAATACAATACAATTAGATCGCGATACATTTATAAATTTATTACGTTTTATATAGATCAAGACGATACATACTTTTACATAATTTCAGCGTTTTTTATTTCTGTTTCAGTGGTGATCTAAATTGTGTAAACCACGCTTACGTTTTAGAATTTTAATATGCTTCACTTCGTTTATTATATTATGCACGATGTATTTTGCATTACAGCAGAAAACGCTAGATATTTTAATACACTATATATTTTTTCTTCATAAAGTGGTATAAATATTGACGTTATTGAGTGTAGAGTAAACACAAACAGTCTAGGCTGATCAGATTTCTCAGTTAATAATTCACCCAAATCCGAACTACCTTCCAGAAGATAGTTGGTAATTCAATCTTGGGTAAGTTATAAATGCACATTTCTGTAACAATGTTATGAAGTTTATGCATAATCGTTAGTGACGGTAGCACCAAAAGATAAAAGTACAATCTTCCCGCTTCTGAGTTGATCAGGTTCCTCAGTTGGTAATTTCCCCGATTCTCCAATTACCTTCCAGAATATAGTTGGTAATTCAAACTTTAGTTAGATATTTAGGAAAGTTTGAGTGATCTACCGTCCAATATAGCACTGTGTCGAGTTCAGATGTGTATTAATTCAGTTACGAAGGCCGAGTGATTAAATAATTACGCATCTGAACGAGAAACCGTGCTGTATTGGACGGTAGATCACCGGTAGATCACCAAAACTTTAAAATCTATTTTCATTCGAACAAATATGTATAGTTATAAGGGACACACTTATGTACACTACTTATCATGCCATTTTTTATGGTTATTGTGGACCCCTGTCAGGCTATTCCGTTTACCCCGCTATTCATTTCCCACGTGAAAATGAAAACAACAATGTCATTTTTAGTTGTCAGTTAATAATTTACATTTAAACAGATATCTATAATTTTATCATAGATGAACATCAAAGAAAATAAATTAGTTCATAACAATATTTCACCTATAAAAATATTTTAAAACAATTATCGGTTTACAATGACAAATAAGAACAGCCGAAAGTAGTTTGCAGTGACGTCAGCGGGCGCGCGCTTGTATTCACCGTGCTATAATGTATAATTATGATATATCACGAAATTCCTTCTTTGTTTATTGTTGGCGAAATGCGGATAGTGTTAGAATAAATAATAATTACTTATATGATAATGGTCATACATAAACGTTTTTGAAATAAGCACCACATGATAACAGTACTGTCTTCGGCCATCTGGGTTGATCAAGTTCCTCAGTTGGTAATTCGCCCAAATAGGTAGGTAGGTAGGCATTTGAAAATGCGCTTCTAGCCTGTAGTTAAGTATCCAAATAAGCATTCGAAATTAAACTTAAAGTTTAACTATAGCTTGAAGTTTAATTTAAACTGTTCAAGTTTGCATTCAATAATGTTCTTCTAGTCTGAAATATGCAAAACGCATTTCTGACTGGTAGGCTTAGTTGGGAATTCAAATGTGTATTCGAAAAGGCATTTCTAGCCTGTAGCTGTGGATTCAAATTTGCATTTAAGAATTCACATCTACCCTGTAGTTTTGATTGTAAAATACCATTTCTAGCGTGAAGTTGTGGGTTCAGATGTGCATTTGAAAACATGTGAATGAGATATTAAACCGATGTCCTAAATATCACTGCTATAATCTGAGCATGGAAGAGAACCAGGCGTATCTCTGGATATATCTCTGGAGTGGGATGTTTTCTGTACCTTGCATATCGCTTGCCAACCGGTACCGACGATAAATAATCTCAGAGAGAAGAAAACATGTTAAAGTAAAACTACTGACCCGCAAATATTAGCTTAACGACATTAAAATTAAAGGTAGATCAACACATATTTCGGAAATATAATTTCTGTTTTATACAGTTTTAAAACAGAAAAAAAACATTGTGGTAGAGGGACTCGAACACATGGCCCTAAGTTTGATAAAAGGCATTTTAATTTCAGGTTATAAATGACAAGATTACCTACTGCGCCGCGTAGGTTTTCAAAAATTAGCTTAATTTACACACTTCTAACGGTTTAAAATATTTACTGATAAACATATGAAAAAAGTAAAATAAAAAAATAACTAAAAAAAAAAAACGTAGGTAACTAAGTTAAAAAGCGTTTTTCACAAATACAATAAAGATTTCTATATGCATAAACATTATAATTTATGTTTTATGCATCGGCGAACAATAACCCTACCAGTAGCTTAAAAAGAAGTTCAGGGGACTACCCTACACTTAACCGATTGTTATCTGCATGAATATTTCATCAGCTCAATCTGCTAAAACAATATTATGAAATAGTTGTAAAAATGAATATATTGGAAAAAAACCCGACCATGTTTCATATTCGGTAGCTAGACTCCGTGAACCTTTTATTACGAACATGTATATATGTAAACATGTCACGGCAAACTATTTGAAACCATCAACTTTAATATTATAACAACTGAACGAAAGAGATGTCAAATGACTTTCAAGTGTTATATGCACAGTCCTTGTGAAAGTAAAATGTTTCCTTCCTGGTCTTCAGAACATATTACTTATCCATAAGTTTATTTGTTAAGCCCATGTGTTTAATTTGTTTATGTTGCTGTTTCTTTTAAAACAGAAAAAAACTGTGCTTAAAAAGACTTTACTTTTTTTTCTCTTTAGACGAACTTACCAAAACTTTTCTTACAAAACATATATACTGAGCAAAAAATATATAAATCCTGTTCTTTATTAATGTTCTAAATTTACTTTTGTAAACATATCATCCGGGTTCATTTACAAAATTCATCATATAAATTTAACTAAAAAATGTTTATCTACAAAAAAGAAAAACATGACATTCTGTGTTGCAATGTTGCAATACATATATATAGTTAGCCCTATCTTTTTAGCATCTTCATTTCACGAGTCAGGGATGGGTACAATTACAATTATAATTTAATTAATTACAATTAAGTATGAAAAATCATATAATTAAAAATAATTGTTAATTGAGCCAAAACTCAATTACTTTAATTGTAATTAATTAATTACTTTGTGAAATTCTTCATTTAATTGTCAATTAAATTCAATTAAATTCAATTAATCTGAATTCTGTGCAAATTAACCATTGATCTGATTTAGGTAAAATGCATACTTTTTCACCTGTATTGTCTGATATAGATAATCTTCCAAGAAGTGATAATTGATAATCACCTGTCAATGATTTTGATACAGGTAGCTTTTCATGGGTATTGTCATGATTGATATAGCCTAAGGTATATACTGGCAAGTGTTTGTTGGTGACTATTGTTAAGATTAAAACTTGCCTTGTTATTCAGAAAACAGACTGAGGAGTTTGATTTAATGTTTTCAAAGTGAAAATAAATTTTTCTGTATCTGGTGTGCTTTGTAACTATGTTATTTTCATATTAAAGCAGTTTAACTAGAAAATAATTAATTTTAATTAATTATTTTTTAAAATTTAATTGTAATTAATTAATTACAATGTGAAAATTCATGTAATTGTAATTGTAATGTAATTGGGCAGTTTCCATTTTAACTGTAATTAATTAATTACAATGTGAAAATTCATGTAATTGTAATTGTAATGTAATTGGGCAGTTTCCATTTTAATTGTAATTAATTAATTACCTTTAAAAATAATGGTACCCATCCCTGTCACGAGTTAATGTTATATTTCATCAAGACAGGATATGTTTGTGAAGTTCTTAAAAAAGTATTACTTTTCACGAATGCACATTTTGAGTGTCCAACTACAAGCTAGAAGTGCATTTGTTTTGAATGCGGATTCGACTACCAGAAAAACTGAATTGAGTCCTGAATTGAAAACTACAGGCTATTGGTTTATTTGCGAGTGCACATGTGACTCTCCGACGAGAAGCCTGTAATCCATTTTTAAAATGCACATTTGAACTACAAACTACATACTAGAAATGAATTTTGAATGCAAATTTGAATTCTCCACTACAGGCTAGAGGTGCATTTTGAAATTTGAATAAATATTTGAATCGCTTACACAGACGAGAAGTGCATTTCTATTGCACATTTAAATCTTCAACTACAAGTTGATAAGTGCATTTTTAATGCACATTTGAATCCCAAGCCAAGGCTGGAAGTATATTTTCGAATGCACATTTGAATCCCAAATCACCAACTACAAGCAAACTTCACAGAGAAGCCTGAACAGTTGTATAACGTCTATCGTTCGCAAATTGACATGAGGAAGAAATTTTCATTTTTACTTGCTTCTCAGATCAATCTGTCATATTCAAATGGATTATGTACATCTTCCTTTGGAACCAAAAGATGCTGTTGGTGGGTGGTTATCATCTAATACATTATTCTTTTAAGTCCAGTAAGAATCGCAACCCAAACTGTATCTGAATACAAACTAAGTAAATAAGAAGCCATCTGGGTATTAGATTCTTACTAGTTTAAGTTACTTAACTCCAAGCTAGAAGGATAAAACTGAGCTCGCTTGATATTCGAACACGGCTCGGTAGGCCTTTTTAAGTTTTATGGTGAAAAAAATCAAACAAACAAAAAACATGCAACTCAGAGAAATCGTGCGCAGCAGGGTATTTCCAGCTATATTTACGATAAAGTTAAACCGTTTGCCTAAATGTAGACCGCTACAGAAACTGGGAATAATAACTGGTATGTGAAAAATCTCCATCTACGTCAAAAGATATAATTACTAGTGTTCCCTTACAGTAGCATTTACGCACAACTAATATCATATGTATTTATTCAATATTGTTGATACAATCACCACACCCCGGAAAAAGAAAATTGATAATATCACGACATAAGTTTATTTTTTACATGCACAAATAGGATTTTGATATCAATAACCAAAAAAAATCTGTTTATATTTAATATGCTGAACATAAAGTTTTATGTTTGATATGATGCCTGCACTGAATTTCTGTCCCAGAATGGCGGGAAAAGTGCAGGGTTAAACAAAGCTGGGTTTTTGAAAAATGCAATGCCACCGCATGGTATTGCACTAAATAATAGTAGGAACAAAAGTAGTTTATTGGCGGCGCCGAGAACGGCGACGCCTATATTGGGATAGTGTTTCATTTGGTACCATGCGCTGACGTAATCAATTTGGGAGAATCTTGGATCATTATCAATGTAAAAAAATCCGATTATTCTGTACATCACATAAAATATGTCACTTCATAAATCGTATTTATTAATTCTTAAAATAAATTGATCCAAATCAGGAAAGTTTGTATTTTCAATTAAAAGTTTTTGATGCAAAAAAATACAGATTTAATGACTTTCCCCCAAAACAAATCAAAGCGCTGCAAGTACTTGTGTATTCACTGCATGTATCTAGCAGTGTGTTGCTACTTAATCTGAAATGCAAATCTTTGTTAATTCTTTCAACTATAGCTATATAAAGAAAGGTGAAGCCGAGTGGTTAAAAGGTCGGACTTGTAATCTAAGGATCGCTAGTCAAGACACGAGTTCGAACCCCGTCAGCGGCCGTGTCGGCATCGGTTAATTCCTTCAGCAAGAAACTTTATTCTCATTACTCAGTACTGGTTGGTTCCAGGGACGGATTTGAAAATGATTCTATTAGCTAAAAGCTTTCGTCACAATTGAAATAAAATTGATTTGTATAAACTAACTTGAAAATAGAAATTGTACAAAATCTGTCGTTTTAATGCAATAATAAAGATATGAGTCTGTCTTTGTGAATACAGACACAAGGATGAATTTGAAGAACATTCTTACTTTGCTGGAGTCAATTCAGTTGTTATAGTTACAAAAAAAACATATCTGTTCACTACGCCACTAAACCGTTAAACCATGAATATGATAGAGTACCAGTTGTACTTTGGGTGTTATCTAGCATGTCTAGTGCAGACAAATTAAAAATATTTGAAATAATGTTATACCATACTGTGAAATGTGGAATTCGAACAAAGATATTACATGTAAGGTCTTATTTTTTGGATGTCGATAATATAGGAATTGTTATTTCAAAATCGGGGACACACCTTCAGAGACAAGTATCTTGGTATATTTTTCACCAAATCTGGGAATATTATGCATACAAGAAAATATTTAGTAGTAAAGCCCTTCATCTATTATAGGAGAATGTGTACTCCATAGTTGATTACCTGTTGGAAGCACTGTCAGGTCGGCAGCTCTCTTTGTTCCAATTTCAGAAATACACTCACACTGTATTACTGCTACTGCTACACAAAAATTCGTTTCCCGTTTCCTACCTGAGACGGTAAATTCCTTAGATATAATTTTCTCTTAAACACAGACCGGGGAAAAAGCAAGATTACGAGGTGATTTTAAATAATTTATAATGACCATTCTCTTCTGCAGTTCTCTTCTACATAAATAACCGTTCATGGATCTCAAATTCTCATTCTCTGTGGGAAGAAAAGCATATTCTTGGAATTGTCATTCAAGGTTTAAATTTGAAATTTTGACATGTCTTCGGTTGCCTAGAAACTTTGGAAAGTAAACTTAGCAACCCTTTTCAAACTTTCCGATCACTGAAGTCATCCTTGTTTCAATTTACTTAATTTGCTATTGATGGTTCCAAAATGTTCCTTGGTCAGTCCCAGCAAATCTATATAAAGTATAGTATTTAATGTACGTTGAAGGCTTATGACCACTGCATGTGTGATGGTATTTTCTTCATGCATACAATATAAACAATGAAAACATAACATTTCTTCAAGAAAAAGATTGAAAATCTGAGTTTGTAAAAATTGGATTATATCCTGTTTATCATGGTTGCGCTACCAGGATAGAATAGAAAAAGACACAAAACAGTAGGATTTAAACAGACTAAAATCATTAAAAGGGAATAGATTGTTGAAATAAAGCAAAAGTCGACATTTGGAATATTCAACTGCTGAATTTTGTCGCAGACGAAGAACACTTGATTATTATCACAATTTTTAATTTTAAAGGGAGACAATAAGCAAATTTTCACAAAAAGTGAAAGATCAAATGATTTTTTATGAGAATATATTCATTCATATCTGGTCATTTTGTTGAAGAAAAGTGAATTCACATGATTTCACAACTTCAATAAAAATGATTAATACATGGATATAATTCAAATGTCCCCCTTTAAAGAGGCTGTACTCCAGATTGGACATAAAATTTTTTTTTCCATAAATTATATATTTAGATGTCGTGAGATTATAACAACATAATATTTTACTTCAAAACTGATTATAAAAGTCAAAATAGAATAAAAAAATATTTTCGCTCCAGCCTGATCTGAACTCTGGACCCTCATGTTAACAAAATATTTCCGACGCTTTTACTGTCACCACCATCGCCGCATGTGATATTACAGATATTTACTTTAAATCTTATACGATATAGTTATACCGTCGCGTTACGGTATAGCACTTTGAAAGGGAAAAAAATCAATTTATAATGTAATTTTTGACTTATTTTTTGTCAGTAAGTTATTTTTTAAGCATTAGTCATAAATATTACAAGAAATCTATAATACAAGAAAACTTTCTTTTTTTGTCATCTGGAGCACAGCCCCTTTAAAATCTTTTTACATCCCATCTGTAAATAACTTGATTATATCATCAAAATGTACAACATGTACTACACACGTGTACAATTGTTTAGGTTAATTTATACACTTATTATTTATCTTATTTCAAAACAATGTGCGCCGCCTTTAATGCTTTGCATCAGAATTAATCTTGTAATTTGCTTGTATGCATCACCTAGCAATGATCACTGTGAAATAAAACTCAAGGTAAATATTTCAGCATGTGAACAAAACACAATTATCGCTTGTATCGTATGTATCTAATGTTAAAATATAAAGGTCATTGCATAAAAAAATGATAAGTTATGAAGATTTGAAAATTTAACCCTTAACCTTAATGGTCAATATTGAATATGGGTCAGGGTCATGCGTCAAATGAAGCACGTCAAATGAATAACAAGTGTTCATATGTACATCATTTCCAAATATGAAGGCCATGGTTTTAACAATAATGAACTTATGAAGGTTTAAAAAATTAACTGTCAAGGTCAGACTGGCTTCAAGGTCAAATATCAGCTTGTCAGATGATAAACTATGTTCAGATAATTCATATGCCCGAATATGAAGGTTATAGCTTAAACATCAATGAAATTAAAAAAGTTTAAAAATTTGACATGTTGTCCCTCTTGGCTGGGACAATTTGAACCAAGGGGTCAGGCTTTGAACAAACTTATTAAATGTCTACTAGAGCATGCTTCATGCAAAATATCAAACCATGTGGTTTTGGAGACAGAGAGTTTAAAGTTTTCAGTATTATACCTCTATATAAAATTGTGCCCCCGGGGCGGGGCCAATTTGATCCCGGGGGTCATTATTTGAACAAACTTGGTACAAGTCCACTAGGTAATGCTTCATGCAAAATGTCAAAGGTCTAGGCCTGACAGATCTGAAGAAGAAGATTCTTAAATTTTTCTCTATATATCTCTATACAACAATATGTGTCCCTGGGGTTTGGCAGATATGATGCAAAGGGCCATGATTCGAACAAACTTAGTAGAGGTCCACTTGATCAGTGCAGACGGCAAGTTTTGACAGAACAGCTTTCTTACAAGAAGCAGTATCGACAGACGGTTTATTAGCCGTTTTGATGGTTTACAAACAGATTCGATCAATCCAGACGGCAGGTATTGGCAGAGCAGCTTTCTGTATAGATAGCAGTATCGGAGGATTGTTTATAAGCAGTTTCGGTCAATCCAGACGGCAAGTTGTAGATAGCAGTATAGACAGATGGTTTATAAGCACTTCTGTCAGTGCAGACGACAAGCATTGGCAGTGAAGCTTTCTTTTAAGATATCAGTATCGGCAGATGGTTTATAAGTAGTATCGGTCAGTGCAGACGGCAAGTATTGGCATAGCTGCTTTCCGTATAGAAGGCAGAATTGACAGATGGTTTATTAACAGTTTTGGTAATTGAAGACGGCAAGTATCGGCAGAGCAGATGTCGTAACTGATAGCAACTTCGACAGATGGTTTATAAGCAGTTCTGGTCAGTGCAGAGGGAAGTATTTGCAGTGCATCTTTGTAGACAGCAGTATTGACCGATGGTTTATAAGCAGTTTCGGCCAGTGCAGACGGCAAGTATTGGCAGAGAAGCTTTTTTTTAAGAAATCAGTATCGGAGGATGGTTTATAAGCAGTTTTGGTCAATCCAGATGGCAAGAATTTGCAGAGCAGTTTTCCTTATAGATAGCAGTAACGACCGATGGTTTATAAGCAGTTTTGGTCAGTGCAGACGGAAGTTTTTGCAGAGCAGCTTTCTTTATAGATAGCATTATCGACAGATGGTTTATAAGCAATTTTGGTCAGTGCAGACGGAAGTATTTGCAGAGCAGCTTTCTGAATAGATAGCATTATTTGCCGATGGTTTATAAGCAGTTTTAATCAGTGCAGACGGAAGTATTTGCAGGGCAGCTTTCTTTACAGAAAGCAGTATTGACAGATGGTTTATAAGCAGTTTCTGTCAGAGGAGACGGAAGTATTTGCAGAGCAGCTTTCTCAATAGATAGCATTATCGACAGATGGTTTATAAGCAGTTTTGGTCAGTGCAGACGGAAGTATTTGCAGGGCAGCTTTCTTTACAGATAGCAGTATTGACCGATGGTTTATAAGCAGTTTCTATCAGAGAAGACGGAAGTATTTGCAAATCAGCTTTCTGAATAGATAGCATTATCGACAGATGGTTTATAAGCAGTTTTGGTGAGTGCAGACGGCAAGTATTGGCAGAGCAGCTTTCTGAATAGATAGCAGTATTGACTGATGGTTTATAAGCAGTTTTGGTCAGTGCAGACGGAATTATTTGCAAAGAAGCTTTCTGAATAGATAACAGTATTGGCCGATGGTTTATAAGCAGTTTTGGTCAGTGCAGACGGAAGTATTTGCAGAGCAGCTTTCTGAATAGATAGCATTATCGACAGATGGTTTATAAGCAGTTTTGGTCAGTGCAGACGGACGTATTTGGAGAACAGCTTTTTGAATAGATAACAGTATCGACAGATGGTTTATAAGCAGTTTTGGTCAGTGCAGACGGAAGTATTTGCAGAGCAGCTTTCTTTATAGATAGCAGTATTCGCCGGTGGTTTATAAGCAGTTTCGGTTAGTGCAGACAGAAGTATTTGCAGAGCAGCTTTCTTTATAGATAGCAGTATTGACCGATGGTTTATAAGCAGTTTCGGTTAGTGCAGACGGAAATATTTGCAGAGCAGAGTTCTGTATAGATAGCAGTATCGACCGAAGGTTTATAAGCAGTTTCGGTCAGTGCAGACGGAAATATTTGCAGAGCAGCTTTCTGTATAGATAGCGGTATCGACCGATGGTTTATAAGCAGTTTCGGTTAGTGCAGACGGAAGTATTTGCAGAGCAGCTTTCTGTATAGATAGCAGTATTGGCCAATGGTTTATAAGCAGTTTCGGTAGGTGCAGACGGAAGTATTTACAGAGCAGCTTTCTGAATAGATAGCATTATCGACAGATGGTTTATAAGCAGTTTTGGTCAGTGCAGACGGAAGTATTTGCAGAGCAGCTTTCTGAATAGATAGCAGTATTGGCCGATGATTTATAAGCAGTTTTGGTCAGTGCAGACGGAAATATTTGCACAGCAGGTTTCCTAATAGATAGCAGTATCGACCGATGGTTTATAAGCAGTTTCTGTCAGTGCAGATGGAAATAATTGCAGAACAGCTTTCTTTATAGATAGCAGTATTGGCTGATGGTTTATAAACAGTTTTGGTCAGTGCATACGGAAGTATTTGCAGAGCAGCTTTCTGAATAGATAGCAGTATTGGCCGATGGTTTATAAGCAGTTTTAGTCAGTTCAGACGGAAGTATTTGCAGAGCAGCTTTCTGAATAGATAGCATTATCGACAGATGGTTTATAAGCAGTTTTGGTCAGTGCAGACGGACGTATTTGCAGAACAGCTTTTGAATAGATAGCAGTATCGACAGATGGTTTATAAGCAGTTTTGGTCAGTGCAGACGGAAATATTTGCAGAGCAGCTTTCTGTATAGATAGCAGTATTGGCCGATGGTTTATAAGCAGTTTCGGTTAGTGCAGACGGATGTATTTGCAGAGCAGCTTTTTTTATAGATAGCAGTATTGGCAGATGGATTATAAGCAGTTTCGGTTAGTGCAGACGGAAATATTTGCAGAGCAGAGTTCTGTATAGATAACAGTATCGACCGATGGTTTATAAGCAGTTTCGGTTAGTGCAGACGGAAGTATTTACAGAGCAGCTTTCTGTATAGATGACAGTATCGACCGATGGTTTATAAGCAGTTTCGGTTAGTGCAGACGGAAGTATTTACAGAGCAGCTTTCTGTATAGTTAACAGTATCGACCGATGGTTTATAAGCAGTTTCGGTTAGTGCAGACGGAAGTATTTACAGAGCAGCTTTCTGTATAGATAACAGTATCGACCGATGGTTTATAAGCAGTTTTGGTTAGTGCAGACGGAAGTATTTACAGAGCAGCTTTCTGTATAGATAACAGTATCGACCGATGGTTTATAAGCAGTTTCGGTTAGTGCAGACGGATGTATTTGCAGAGCAGCTTTCTGTATAGATAACAGTATCGACCGATGGTTTATAAGCAGTTTCGGTTAGTGCAGACGGAAGTATTTACAGAGCAGCTTTCTGTATAGATAACAGTATCGACCGATGGTTTATAAGCAGTTTCGGTAGGTGCAGACGGAAATATTTGCACAGCAGGTTTCCTTATAGATAGCAGTATCGACCGATGGTTTATAAGCAGTTTCCGTCAGTGCAGACGGAAATATTTGCAGAGCAGCTTTCTGTATAGATAGCAGTATTGGCCGATGGTTTATTAACAGTTTCGGTTAGTGCAGACGGAAATATTTGCAGAGCAGTTTTCTGTATAGACCGTTCCATAATTAATCAATTGACCGCTGCCATTATGAAGATCACGTGACCGGCTGCCATTAAAGGACTGCCTTATCTCGCTATGATACGTAAGTTCTGTATATATCTGTTAACTTTAGTACATTTCAAGGTGACATACTGCCTTATATCTCGTGAATTTTGTTGCAGAATAAACATAATTTAATTGTATTATTATAACTATTTTATATGTTTTATTTCTGACTTGAACATAGCATTAACTTGAATTATCTAACACATGAAAGACTGTTAAAAAGACCATGGACTGTCTAAAGTGGATGCTTGAGTTGTGTGAATCATATAATATGTGTGAAATACAAATAATATTGAAAGCACTGTTTTCCTTTTCGAATTTTGAATTTTTGATTTCAATTATTTGAACAACTCTGAAAGCTCACAAAATGGACAAAACATCTCGCTAATCAACCACATGTTCACTTTATTTAACTAAAACTTGCTTTGATAAAGTTTCAAAGAATACTTGACAATAGATATGCGCTATTTAGCGCTTCTTTAATTTCAAGCTGTTTTTTGTCTTTCGCGGTGTCCTGTGATGAAGGAATGTGGTTAAGTAATATAGGGGTGACATACTGCCTTTGTTTTGATAAGTCACCGTTAATTGTCATTGTCGGTCTTGCTTGATCAGTCACAACAAAACACTGTAATAACGAAATTTGCTAGGCTATAAAACATGGGCTTTATTTGTTCCTGATTGTAAAATGAAATTCAAAACTATATATTCTTCCTTAAAAGCAAGATTTTCAAGAAAAAGAATTAATTTACCGGAGAATATCACAAGACCTTTATTTAACAGTTCAATTGATTTAGATGTAGATCGCTTACAAATATACTTTTTTTCAGTTAAAAGACCTTGGGATAGATCTTTGCTGATAAGAAATGCTTCATGTTGTTAATATGTATCTGTTTCTCTAACATACAACGTCACAATCACATTACAGCTATAAAAATGGGACTTTTTCTAACCTCCGCATTATTAAACTGCTTCAATCTGCGCAGTCCCTTAATGGCGGACGCAAGGGAGGTAATCAGGTAGGTACTAATTTCTGGAACGGTCTATAGATAGCAATATCGGCAGTACGTTAAAACTTCATGTTAACTTCAGGATTATGTCGATATTATGATTATATTCATTGTTTTTTTGCGGCAAGCGTTAATTTTTGGCATTTGCTCCTAAACAGACCTGCAGCATGCAATTAACATCATGCAGAAAAAACATTCACTGAAAAAAGCACATAAGCTCATTTTGTGTAGAAATCGCTATTTTTATGTGTAAGGGGAAGACAAGGAAATAACGTGTCCAGAAGCAACAATAACCATTTCATTCAACATATTTCAAGAAATGTATTTCCGCTTGATTCACGAATTCAAAAACGAGTCGAGTGCTTTTTAAGTTTATATAGTTTGCAGTAAAGAAAAACAGCATTTTCGGATGAATGTATATTCATTGTACTGTGTTATTTAGATAAAGTGTAACTTGAAACTTTTTTTTCAATAAAACATATACGACCTTATATCGATGGGTTTGTGTAAAAAAATTGGTATTTCTTTCTCATTTCATTTGAAGTTACGGTAGTTTTACACAGAACCCTTGATGTGCAAAGCAGTATTTAATGACAAAGCAAAAACCGTCTCAAAGTAGGGCGGACAGCAAAGGTTCCGCTCAAATTATTTCTTCAGACCCTTTCAATTCATTCGATTCAATTCATTTATATTTGTTATTGCAAATGTCAGTATTACTTCAGATGCACCATGTGGAATAGATACAAGCAAGCCAACACACTAGCAGACGATTTTTTTACAATTGTAATTTGTTCCGCCGGACGTCCGCACAAGAAAAAGGTCTAGTCTTTCTTTAATGTAGTAATGAAGTAAAGTATTTCCTTTCTAATAAAAATTTTCACTTACAAGTTGAGGAAACAAATTGGTCCTTATTTAACAAGGAACAAGCAGACTCACTTGTTCGCCTTGCATAGCCAGTCCAGAGCTTTGACTGTTTAAGGCAACAAAAAAATCATGTTTAGACCCTTCTTTCCTTACTTCCTCCTTTCTTCATATCTTCTTTCACTTAATTTTACGTCTTTCTTTGTTTCTTTTTTCTTTCTTTCCACCTTTCTTTATAATTTATTCTTTCGGGTTGTCTGCCTGGCCTTCTTTCTTGTTTAATTCCTTTCTATCATTCCGTCTTACTCTATTTTTCTTTTTTATGTACCCAAAGGGTGGCATATAGTAATCGAATTGTCCGTTCGTCAGTTCTTCAGTCTGTCCGTGTGTCCTCGTTTGTCCGGAGCATAACTCCAAAAGTATACAAGGCATTGACTTCAAACTTGGAATATAACTTGATAGTGGTGAGTGGAAGTGCAGTTCACAAAAGCAATTACTCTAGCCATGCATATGCCCGAGTTATCTCCCCTTTTTCTGTTTTCCTTGTCCGGTCAAACTTGGAATACAGATTGTTGGTGATAAGGCGGAATGCAGTGCACAAGAACCATAACTTCAGCTAACTACATATTGAATAATCTCCCTTCTCACTTTTGCTTGTCCTTGGCATAGCTCAAAAAGTATTGGAGATATCATCTTGAAACTTCATAGATAAATAGATCCTAGGAAAATTGCAGTGCTCAGGAATCACAACTGTCTTTTGCACAAGTTTGGAATTATTGCCCTTTAAAATTGTTCATACTTAATTTTTGTCTCGGGCCTAACACAAAAAGTATTGGAGATATCATCTTGAAACTTCATAGATAAATAGATCTCATTGAGGCAAAGTGAAGTTTACAAGAACCATAACTCTTTTTACCATTATTTTGGAATTATTGTCCCTTGAAATGTTTCATACTTAATTTTTGTCCGGGGTATGACTGAAAAAGCATTGGAGATATCAACTTGAAACTTCTTGGATAAATAGATCTTATTGAGAAGTGCAGTGCCGAAGAACACAACTCTCTTTTGCATAATTTTGGAGCTGTTGGGTTTTGTTTGTCCGGGGCATAACTCAAAAACTGTTGAAGGTATCAACTTGAAACTTCATCGATAAATAGATCTCACTGAGGAGAAGTGCAGTGCCCAAGAACCATAACTCTCTTTTTTGCATAATTTTGGAATTATTTCCCTTTTTAATTTTTCATACTTTATTTTAATCCGGGCAAATAGTAACATGTTCCCATAATATAAATACTGACAAAACGGCATGCAAGGGGTTTTGGCACCAGTACAGTGGCAGTTATAGTTTTCACAGGCTGTATTTTTTTGCACAAATGATCAAGGTAGCATCAAGTTATAAGGTACCATGACTGTGACCATTGCCTTGTTTCTTGGCCATTCGTGTCTGTGACACATTTCTTGTTTTTCTTATTTTAAAACTTTTTCCCTTCTTTTTTAAACCTTCAATTATTCAATCTGCATAAAATTATCAATCTGATAAGTTATGTAGCAAACAAACGAATGAATGAATTTAATTTATGTTTCTGTTGATGTGGACTTTGAATTCCGTTAAATTCAGTTTAGCCTTGTCTTTAACATTATGAAATTGAAACACGAATTTAACGATAGCAAAATCTTCGTTTTAAGATTCATCTGTACTCGGAAGATTTTTTGGGCAGAATATTATAACCTGTTTAAATAATCAGCTTTGTTCGAAAGACGCATGAATATTAAACAAACATTCGAAGTTCCAACTTTCATTTTCGAATGCATTTTCGAGTGCCCAGTGACATTTTGAATGAACTCCCGACATGAATATCAATCTACCAAAGAAGAGTCCATTTCGAATGAACTTCCAAATATCTATCTCATAACTTGATTTGTTGATAAATTGAGCTAATGATTGTCCAAGAAAAAGTGCATTGAACTTTTGCATTTCCAGCGAACAGACGTGAATTTCGAATGATTTATTGAATATCTACTTTATTGCCAGAATAACAATTTTAATGAACTACTTACTGTATGTCTAACTGACAGAATGGAATTTTATTTCGTTCAGAATAATAAAATTCGTCTAAAATGAGATACGACTTTGAACCGCGCATGCGCATCAATTTGCTTCTAGAAAACAAGGAGGTAGCTCAAAGTAAAGTTCATCCAATATTGAAGTTAAGGTTTTAAAATACTAATAAACATTTTGTCAGTCCTCATTATTTTGAGCTTTTTGAATACTATCCTATGAAAAAATATTGACTATATAAGACACTTTTACCATGGGAGTTTCAAGAAATGACTGATATTCACTGCATACATCACCCCAACTGAATGTGTTTATATAGTACAGAGAAACACATGGTCTAAATATACTAAATATCTGAAGAAGATTTTATATTTTAAACAAATATGACCATCGGAGCGGGGTCTGTTTCGACTCCAGGAGCACAATTGAAATTATCTGGGTAGGGGAAGTTTAGATGATGCTACATGAATAATATCTAAGCACTAGTCCTTGTGGTTTCAGAGAAGAAGAGTTTTGAAGTATTCCCTATATATATGCCTATGCAATATATAGTAACCTACGGGACAGGGTCATAATTGATCCCAGGGACATAATTTAAACAGTCTTGGTAGATGATCTTTATACAAAATATTTAAGCTTTAGGCTTTGTGGATTCAGACAATTTACAAGAAGATTGTCAAAGTGTTTCTTTCTGCCGCAATAGCAAGCAGAATTCTTGGTGGAATTCAATTCTTTGAAACCTTTTGGTAAAGAAGTAGACGACGGACGAAAGACGCCTGACGGAAAGCGATCATAACATCTCACTCTGAGCATCATGCTCAGGTGAGCTAAGAAGTGACTCCTGGGAGTTTAAAATCGGTGCACTAATTTGATCACTTTTGTTCCAAATCATTAGACATCACTACATGGTAAATATTTAAGCTATAGGCCTAATGTTTTAGACAAGATTAAAAAAACAACATAAATTAGGTAAGTGACTCTTAGGGAGGGGTCAGTTTTGACCGTAGGGTCATGATTGGAACAATTTCTGTGGAGGACCAACAAACAATGCCGGTCTAGTCCTTGTGGGTTCTCACACGAAAAATTTAAAAGTAGTTTTTTTTCTATTAGGGTCATCATTTGAACAATTTCAGTAGAGGTATACTAGTACTTTATAATGCTACACACTAACTCAAAGCTCAGTGGTTTCAGAGACGAAGATTTTTATAGCGCTCCCTCTATTTGTCTATGTTAAAAAGACAGTAACCCATTGGGCCAATAGTGACCACAGCGATGTGATTTTATTAATCTTGGTAGAGATCCGTAGAACATACTACAAACCAAATTTATTTCTGAGCTCTTGGCCTGGTATGACAAAAAGATTTTAATAGGTTTTCAGTCAAGCTACCAAGTAACCAGAGGTCTAAATGAAATGAAATTCTTTTAATAATTTTGATAATTTTTTATGCAAGAAACATCTCCTTCGTGTTTCACTGAATTTGCCCCAGACATTTTTAAAAGAAAGTTATGGAGGATGCATGAGCCGGATAGTTCTCACCCCGAATTTGGATCAGTTGAGCTAAAAAACAAAAATACTAATTATTAATAAAATTTGAATTAGTCACTTTAAAGCGGTGTAAGATTAAAAATCTGATAATGAACCCGTAAATATTTTTTTGTTAACCACGTTAAAAGGATACCATAAGTAGTATAATAAAAACATTCAGTCAGTAAACAAGTAAAGAAACTTTAAACCAAATCATGAAAAAGTCAAAATATTCTACAAAAAGGAGACAATTCAATCGGGCGTGCCGTGTTTAAATACAATGGTATGTATTAGACAAGAATTTCAAATGTTTCCCTCAATAGAGGGGCGAATGAATGGGCTCACAAAAGTGGGTGCATTCAGGCGTTAAGGTCATCACGTCAGATTTCCCATCCACCCAAATCGTGTCGAAGGGCGTATTCCTCAGTAATATCAAATAACAAGGTATATGGTAGAAAGCTAGATTTTTGCATATTCGTATTTAGTACTTGACATGCGAGGATGTAGGAATTAGGAACTTGAAATTTGATATACAAGTGAGTAAAAATATTTATTTCATTTATTACAGATTTAACTTTATCATTTAGGAATATCTATTGAATAAATGTAGTAAAATAAAAAGCCGGTGTTCGTTTGACGATTTTTCTGTAAATGGTAAAAAAAGCAAAATAATTACATTAATATCTACTATCCTTTAATATGATAGATAAAAAATCCATAACATTTTACTATAATTGTTTCAATAATTTAAAAGAGTATTTTCTTTATTTTGTATTTGATAAAAATACATCATCTTAAAGTCAAAATTTTGAAGATATTTTCTGAGATCGTAAAAAGACGGAACATTTCAAAGAGTGAAAATTAGGGCGTTTCCTTGGTTTAACGTTCTATTCTGAAACATTTTAATAAAATAACGATGGAATCGCAAAATATGGTGTCTGCGATACATAGAAAATTAGAACTTAAGACGGTGTACTTATATTAATAAATATTTATAAAAAACTGACGCATAACATCTGATATATTAAGGCAGAAATTTAACTCTTTTTGCCAGGGTATACCTGTGTGTTTTTTGTGACAATAACTGTTGCAGTGTGCGGTGCAGTAAAGCATGACCAACCTGCTGACGGTTGACCATCTGTTTGTTTTAGAGTGTCTTTCGAAGCATACGTGATTAATACCCAGTATATTTTGTTAAATATGTTGAAAAACGGCAAAAAACTCTATAAAAAAAGAAAAAAAAGGAAACAAAACTTTGCTTATTCTCTGCATGTAGAACCCGAAGCTTGCTGGTAGCTGCAAACTGATTTACAGATCAGTGACTTTGATGATGGAAATGTGTTCTTTAATTTGCAACCCCTTTGTTAAGAAAAGGATAGTCGTGAGAATGATTTTTTTTTTTTGCGTTTCGTGAAAAGTGAAAAGTTCATCATAATACCTCGTACGGGTGGTTTTTCATTTCCTCTCCGTGAGTCAAATGTCAAAGGTAACCGATACAGCCACAATTGTTATTGGTATCCTACTGTTCGTTACCAACCTTAAAGAAGAAACTTAAAACAAAAAGAAACTTAAAACTAAAAGAAACTAAAAAAACGAAAAGAAAAAGACAGAAGAGAAGAAGAAAGAGTATGTCACCAATCTATGCTCTCAGTTGATCGTGTCCGCCTCTGTTAAATGTCCCTATTCATCGCAAGACTTAGCTTGAAATCAAGATTTTTTTGTCGTTTATAATCAGAGCTAAACTGCTTTTATTTTTCAACTTGGCCGTGGAGGTAAGAGCGGCTTCAGATTTCAAATTTTGAACACGTTTTAATTGTTATATTTGAAAGTTAAACGTTTTCATTTCTATAAATTAATTCAAATTCAGTGATCAAACCTGCCATCAAAACAAATGAATCATTGGGATACACATTACTTCAAATAAAAAAAAAAGAAAACAGATTTGTAGTAGCTTCAGACATATTTAAATATCAGAATGCCAGATTTATTTCAATTATAAAAGAATTTCTTCCATACTGGTGAAAGAATGTCCATCTGAGACATGTTAATAGTATGTCAGAAAGAATGTTATTTGGAATTGACAGATTTTCTGACCTTTCGCCAACAAACAAATAAGATACGTGGAACTTTAATACTGTCCTGCAGTTTTGACCAAATAAGAAGGCTGAGCATTTTCTTATTTCCTTCTTGAACTTACAACATTTTACCTCACTGGTAACTTCAGGAATATTTTTCCTTAGAAGATATGACTTAAGACTAAAGGTGTGCAATGCAGTACCTCCTAATTGAAGAGTACCCAATTTCGTTGATTTACATGAAGGACGTGGGTTCGTGAGACTGAATTCTGTGAGTTCGATCCCCACTACAGGAAGCTCATTTTTTTTAAATTTCGCTTTTTGGTTTAGCTTTGGTTTTAAAACATTACTTTATGTTGGACTGAGAGAGTTTTTTCCTTTATAACAGAATCTAAAATTAGTACCGCCTTTAACTTGGTAAATACTTGAAAATTGAGTATCAATAATTCAAGTAATTAGGTTTCCCATCCACACGATAATCCTCTTTTATTTTTTGTTTCAATATTCAGAACAGTATAGGAATAAAATTCTTTTAATCTAAAAATTCGTTTAAGCTTATTTGAAGCGATACTGTTACTTTACGAAATTTTCTTTTATATGTTCCTCTCATCATGAAGTAGGTGTGGTTCACAGGTACACTGTTTGTTTTCCCATTTCAGTAGGTCTCATCTATTTGGTGTACTTTATGTGTTTTATTCTCAGCAGTCATAAAGTTTTCATTACTGTGTAGATTGCCATCTTTATAACTGTAGTTTTTTTACGGTCAGACTCAGAAAAATGATGATTTTGAAATGTTTCCTCTAGTTTGGCAAGATTTGAAGTTAATACCTATGTTATCTTTTTTTTTATCTTTTGCTGACAGTTTTTCAAATTGTCTGCATTTTGTCGTTAGTTTGTTTCATAGGACAGATCTCTAAACCGAGAATTGAAAACAAGTACATTACAACCCCACAATCTTAATGGTGAAAAAAAAACGAACTCTGAAACTTACCGTCCATTTGATTTTTCTGCCCATTTAAACTATCTCTTAATGAGGTGAGACTTCAGCCTTAATAACAAAATACATGTATGTGAAATGGGACCTTCGTAACGTTCGATACATGTACGAATGTCTTGTTTTCAAGCATAGTAATGATGTGTTAAGTCAAAGTCAAATTTGTCACAACTAACTCTTTAAGCAACACAATCGTTTGTTTAGGAGACCTTCAAAATACCCTACTGGATCATAAACTTCCGAGAAATGACCAGAAAATAAATAACACTGGGATATATTATCAGGAATCTAGGTGCAACTCTGGTAAAGTATCCCTTTTTTCAAGTCAAAGATAATTCAACTGATGGTAGATATGACACGTCGTTGGAAGTCATTTCATTATATTGTTTTGCATTTTGTCATTTGATATCTGTTTGATAGATGAATTGATTTATCATTACGCAGTTGTTAGATTGTTACGCAGTCTGCTACTTAATTGAGATAGCATTCGTATAATCACCAGTCAATAAACGGGGCATTTGGTATAAATTATTAATTTGTTATAAGGAATAAGATATTGTACATTGAATTTCAATACCATTCCCAATCAAGTTATGACACAAACACATACATTTTTATTACAGCTTATGTACAGACCTTACAGGGCTACATTACGCAAATATCATCTCTGAAATGTTTAGCATAATTATCGAATAAACGATATTTAATGTGTATTTAATCAAACACGTTACAAAAGAGAAATTTGAAAGTTGAAACTTATCACGGGGTGGATTGTTTGTTTAAGAAAACAAAGAAAAAATAACTTTACCTTCGCCGACTACACGTGGTTATAGACAGTTTTGCAGTTTGATTGCAACACGGTTTCTTATGATGTGTTTAAGTTCAAGGAGAGAAATAATGAGGAAATACTCACTTTAGGGAGAGATAGAGAGAGGGAGAGATAATTTCTGTTCGATTAATTGAGGCATATATGGCGTTGGAGTCTTTATCAGAACGACATTCTTCATACCCCAGATGGTATTCAAACCTAAGAAATTCTGAACCTGAGGTAAGTGCGCAAACCTGTAAGCTTTGGAGTTTAGATTTACATAATACGTAAATGATTTTTAATGTCTGACATGATTTTTTTCCAAAAAAATTATTCAAGTATTAATGGAGGTAAACATATTTCAGAATGATTTAACCGCTCCATTTTTTATTACAATGTTAAGTTTTTAGTTTTGAAACAGGTATTATCACAAAGAAACTATTTGCGGTGTATTAAACACGTTCTAAAGTGCCACATATGTTTTCATTTAAACGGCGCACCCAAACGTTTCTTTTCTCTAAAGGCATTAATTATTCATTGGAATGTCTGAATGACTGTCTTCGTTGATGGCCAAATTTTATATGGTCCCTTTTAGAAATCTGACGGCTGTTTATATAGCGTTCTAAAAATAGCATTGGGCTGACAAAAGCAGCGTTATGGGTCTGTTCACAAGATAAATATCATGTTTCGGTCACAGTCATAAATTTTAACAGTAGAAGATATCATCTAGGAAGGTAACATTATTCAGAGTTGAAATTCGATAGAGAATAGAACTTACCATTTAGTGGCCATTTTTTCCGCTATGACCGATTAATCCAGACAATTATACATGAGAGGTAATACTTTGACACAATGACTTGACTTGCGTTTCATATTGTGACATTCGTGGTGTATCTTCGGTTCATATGAAATCAGATAGGGCAGATCCAACTGACTATACGTGTGGAAACGCCGCGTGAGTATGGAATGGGTTACATTTTTGTACCATGGGGTTGCATAACCACATTGGGAGCAGCCAGCATTATTATTATGATTGAGAAAATACCTACATGTATTTAATATCCTTAAACATTCCTCCATGAACCAATAGAATCTACTTAATTAAGGAAAGAAATCTTCAAGAGTTAAAATACGGATGCCTTCTACCGTTGTTAAAAATCCTCCGATACATTAAATGATTATTCAATAACCTATTCTCGTAGGCTACGGTATTTTATACCTTTGTTTACGGGACACTGCAACTCGATTCAACAAATTTCAGAACAATAGTTTTGATAACTAAAATCGCTCAAATTAAAAAAAAATACATTTATTTTATGCCTACCAATGAAATATAGGGAAATATCAGTGAGATAAAAGTGATAATCCACTGTTTTGAATCAGTGAAATTACCATTTTGATAATACACTGTTTGTGCCGGAACTACTGCTTGATGAAACTTCAGGAATTTCCCCACCACGTAAATACAAGAGAATCCGCTGTATTTCAGACTGTGACAGCGAGTGAAATTTATTTACCTTGTTAAATCCATTATAATATTGACTTCCTGAGCCTAACTAGTTGTGAACAATGATGAAATTCGCCATAAATTATTTAAAATGTCTGATTTGTTTACATAACTCACATGGACAATATCCAATATGGCCGACTTTCAGTTCAATTGATTGAATATTACTCGGTATTAATCCGCTTTTATAATTAAAGTATGTATGGCTAAAATTCAATAAATATTGATAAACTGTGTAGAGAAAAATAAATGTTATTTGATGAAAGTGTATTCAGTTTATTTCAGCAGAAGTAAAGTTATCATATGTATTGGAGATTGTCTGCACTTTTTTTGTGCGGAGTAACCAAAGTACGCATTAACTGATTTGGGGCTCATTATGGGGAATTTATTGAAGGCCCTGATTAAAAATGTCATAAAATACCCATTTTTGACGTGTTGGCATAAAATAAAAAGAAAATTTGTTTGTTTTTTAGTGGAAGATGGGAATTTATTTCATCTCGTGAACACCATATGTTGATATTTTCACTCGTGGCTGCGCCACTCGTGAAAATATCACATATGGTGTTCACTCGATGAAATAAATTCTCATCTTCTACAAAAACAAACAAATATCATCTATGTCTTCAACTTTAAAAATAAATGATCACCCATTTTAATTAATACAGTATGATACAGCAACTATTATAAATATTCGTACATCTACCAAGGCAATATACATTGCCTTAATGTGACTCGACTGATGTAATATTTAGGTCTGGCAAGAAAATAGATAAAAAAAATCTTCTTTATATAATTTAGAACGGTATTTCTGATAAGAACTGAAAATTGCATAAATCTTAAAAGTAAAACATTTCACAAATGGAATTTGAAAGTAAATAAATACGTCAATAAAGTGACTCGCTGGCCGAGTGGTTTGTGCGTTTAGATATGAAGCTAGCGACCCGGGTTCAGATTAGCGACTGGGTCACCACTGATTTCCTAGGACTGGGTGGTTACCTAACTAGGTACTGTTTTCAGCAGTAACGGCCTAGACTGGGGATTGGGGAGGTAAAATACGTGCACTGTAGGCTCTCCTGGAAATAAGTGGTTCCATCCACACCAGGTGGGGACTTTCGTTGACTACGCACGGTAAATAAGAAACCTTTACTTTTACTTAACACAAATATCCGCATTTTCTGTGATTAAATCTCCTACGTTTTTGCCTCTTCTTTTTTTTTGGGAAGAGAAATACTTAATTGAAAAGAAAGTTGACCGACCAGGAAGGGTTTTTATTATCTTTTTAACAAGATTTCAGATTCAAAATCTAATCATATTGTATATGTTCATCGCCATTAAACATTATGATGTGGTTACAATAACACATATAAATACATGTCCTTTTAAACGATGCAAAGAATAGACACTGGTGACAAACACTTGGGTTTTAGTTACCAAAAGGAGTTTTGATGACTTGTTTTAAATACTTGTACGTATATGATGTCAATTTACTTCTCTTCGGGTTTGCTACGCTGCACAAAATGGATACACCTGATACAGTATTAATATGAATACTTATTTTGAAAATAAAACGATTTTTTTTTCAATTTATTACTAACTGCTATTTTTTTCTGTAAATTAACCTAAATATCTTCAATATTTCAGCTTGAAAATCTATTTAGTTCTTATAATCAGAACAACTAATCCATACATGTATTTATCTGGTGTCTGTACCACATTCACAGCACTTGTCGTGGGGTGTATTCTAAAACAATTACTTTTGACTATACATGTATTCAATTGCCAAAAAATTACCAAAATATTTCTTGTTTGTGGAAGCCTGATACACTGGACTAGTTGATAGTATGTTTTTATTCAGGTCTGGTCATGATTGTATCTTACTAGTGTCAATTTAGATGTTTACGCCTGTATTGTTACAAATCTACTAAATTCAGACTTACACAATGGTGGCGAGATGAGAGATGAAGAGACATATCTAGTTCAAAATATTTAGACCATATATATATACATATGCACATGTTAATTATATTTTTAAATGGCCATGCTTCCTTTAAGTCATGCTACAAAAACATGCACGGCGTCTTTGATGTTTTTCATCGAAATTAGTCTTGTCAATTGTTTGGTTAAAATTTTTTGAAAGTATCACGGCTTTGCATTTTTAATGAGTATTCTACGGCGACATCACGGTTAATATATCAGGAAATATTTTATCACTCAGGTCTCATCAGAGACCCGTACTGTGACCCTTGATTACCCGATATGCAAAGGTCAACCTCATTGGGGATCAGTGCCATTGTGATACCCTTATAGTAAATAAGGCGACCTAATTTTATACCCTTGTCACACCTATTCTAATAAGCGACGTAATAATAACTTCTTCACACAGATATACAAAAGGCATTCTATAAATCAGCTGGGTTAGAAATTCCCTGCACGATGGGGTCACAGACAAAATCACATAGCACTCATCATAAACCTTCTTGTTACTGTTTGCTTAATACTGTTTGACCTGTATAAGATACAAACTTTATTACGCAAGGCATCCGTCGTCTCTTAGAAGTCATAGTTAAGTAGTTCTTGAAAGACTAGATTCACGAAGCTTCATTGCGTCCGCCATTTTACGTTTTCTGTAGCTCTTATGTAAACTGAATTTATGTTTAAGTATTACCTACATATGAATTTCGTATATATATTTATAATTTGCTTTTAAAATACAACCGTTTAAAATGCTAGATGCCAGACAGAAATTCGACACTCAAATCGTGTGTTATTAAAAGTAAAGGTATCTTATTTATTGTGAGTAGTAAACGAAAGTCCCCACCTGGTGTGGATGAAACAACTTATTTCCAGAAAAGCCCACGGTGCGTGTATTTTACCTCCCCAATCCCCAGTCTAGGCCGATATTGCTGGAAACAGTAACAGGTTAGGTTACCACCAAGTCCGGGTCGCTAGCTTCATAGCCCAACGCACAAACCACTCGGCCACCGAGCCACCTTTATTTTATAAAACATTTAGAGATCACACAAACATACACACGCACACACACACACACACACACACACGCACACACTATCTCAAACAATCAGATTCAAGATAATAAATTGTTGATGATAAAGTGTAATTGTAACTTTAACTCGAAAGGGGAAAAGTAACAAATAGATGAACAAACGGACGGACGAACAGTTCTCTGCCGTTTGAAAAACAACTTGATGAAAAAAGGACTTGTCTACAAGGTATTTAAACTCTAAAATGACCAGTGTGGTAGTACAAATAGAGTAAATGACCAATCTTTTACTCGTGTAGCACAGGAGTCGCTGTCCTCAGCGAGCAAAACGGTCGACATTTGCTAGGTCAAACAAGTTTTACAATACATTTTTAACAAACTTCGTTCACGTATTCATCTTTATAAAATGTCTTAAATTTCACTCGTTTTCGGTCCGGTTTCTCATTCTTGCGGTTCAAGCAACCGTGACAGTTTGAGTAATTTTTGTTAACTCTAAACCTTATAATTCTTATTGTAATTCTATACACACCAAATTATGCCGATTGTGTATGTTGAGAAAAAATCTCAAAACTTGGCTGGTAGCAATAATTTAAATTGTTAATGGTAATTTAACACTCTGAAACATTGACTTTACCTTGTTTATAGAGAATTGTACAAGGGAAATAACTTTAACAGTGTGAGAGGCAGAAAAAATATAAAAGATGCACAGGTGTTTGAAACATTATGATTTGGAGTTCAAAACAGTATATCAGGTTTAGCTGATTTACCATGAGAACATGCAGGGTTTACATTCAGGCAAGGTTGAAAGGTCACAGGTTTGAACCAATCTAGATCTCTTTTGATTAGTAATATCAAAACAAACTGTAAAGGGATGACAGTGTTACAAAGAAACTCTTTTTTTCAAGTTCTATACATACTTTTCTTTCATAAACAGTTCTGATAATTAATGTTCTTTACATTAATTGCAAAACGGCAAGATAGATAGCTGAACAATATACTATACATTTAATCAGCTTCCTTTCCTAACCTTAGCCCTAATAAAGCTGAGTGGTTGAAAGCTAAATGATTTATATTCTTCTTTTTCCTATATCAGAATCTTTTCTTTTTAGTCCCTCAACAGGTTCAGCCATCATAAGATTTAACCACGCCTTAGAAAGATGAATTAATCTTGCAGTCCTTGGAATTTCGTCAGTATGTTCGTTAAAACAGAGATCGTTTTCCCATATTCACAAGAAATTAGAATCTGCTTGTGTTTGTGTTGGATTACACCTTAAATAAAAAAATACTATATATCTCGATTTATTTCCGTATATACGGCTTCGTGGTTATAGTTGCCCATATAGTTTCACCGGACGCTCACGATCTTTTAAAAAGCTTATAGGATAACAAACAAAACAGACTCCACATGAAAAGATATCGATAAAGTTTGAATAGAGTTTCTGTTAAAAGGTTTAAAATGAAACAATACATGACCCATATATAATATTGCGTGACTACTTGTTTCATTTCAGATATAATGGAAAACATTTAAGAGTGTGTAGTTGGCCCTGAGCTAAGCAATTAACATTGAGCTTTTTGTCGTAAAAGTTTGGCAAGCTCAGCATGGGCCTTGACATTTAAAGAAATAGAATGTCGAGCTTAATGGCAAACTGAATTTTGAGTTAGCTTGACATTCTGTTTTACACTCGAAATTCAGGCGAAACCATGCCAGCCTGGTCATGTTACACAAAATAAAAACCAAACAAGTTAATGTTGATTACAATCAGCTTACAAACACAAGAAACAACAAACTCCTCATTCCGCAATCAAAAACACAACACCACATGAACTCATTCTTCCCAAGGACTATACGACTCTGGAACGAATTACCGACTGAGATTAGGGCTACCCCAACTGTGCCAGCTTTTCTCAGTGAACTGAATAAGTTTTGTAGATTTTAAACATTCAAAATAAATGCCTTAGTAAGATATTTAGTAAAATCTTGATTTCTTTGTTACCATCTTTTATAATTTTAATATTCCTGACACGCACCTGTAGGGATTATTCTAGAGCTCAAAAGGGGGCAGAGGGGCACAAAAATGGGCAGGGTGCTTTCTGCGCGTCGGGCATGACAAAAAAGAGACAATTTTACGGTTACGCTGAATCGTTACTGTAGCAGTAATAACTGTATAATAACTGTATATATTATTAGAATATGTTAATAGATTATTAGTATAATAACTGTATATATTATTAGAAAGTTATCTACAGCAAAGCAAAGCAATAATTATATGTCTATTGTTATTTTATTGTAAACATTTGAATACTTTCAACTGTTTAAATGATATGATATAGTTAAAACATCAACATTTTCATGAAATTCACTGGAGCCAGACATAGTCACTTATGGTGACGATGTCATATCAGGGCACTGATATCAACATATTCACTCATGACTGTCAACATCCATACATGCTTTGAAATAGCATCAACTACAACATGTTTTCATGAAACCCTGGTGCTCACAGGAGCCAAACATAGTCTTAAATTAAGTTAAATCTTATTACATAATATTAGATCAAAATGTTGTTGAATTCTCAAAAAAACGTATCCGAAATTAGGTTGTCCGAAATAACATACACTTTTTACGACGCAGATATTCGACTTTGCAAAGGCAAGTTAGTTTGTAAAAACAAAGTCGGCAAAGCTAATATCCGTAATAAGAACACATAAATATTTAAAGCAATCTAGGCACATTACCTTTCACGGGCAACCAAAACGAAGCAATATTATGTTTCGTTTTCCTAATTTTTGCACGTTCTTTTTCTAGATCAGTTAATTTACGTTTCAGGAATGGCATTTTTGCAATGTTACATTAACGTCGACGTGTAAGAGAATGAAACTACTTGGAATTAAGAAAATACGAAATAAAAAAACTATAATGATACGTGCGAATAACTAAATAGCAATTAACGCTTAATCTAATTGCGTATACTTTTAAGTAAATAACAGTTTGTTGGTGCGGCTCCTGCCTAGTATACTCAGTATTGACTTTTGGCAGTAATAAGTTAAAGTTGAAATTAAAATCGAGAAAAAAAGTAAAGTCAAGACAAGTCAAGTCATATAAAAAGATAAAACAAGGAACATGTCAAATTGAATGTTAAGCCAGTGACAGTTAGCAGCAGCAGTTACAACACCACCACCACCACCAACACCACCACCAACAACAACAACAGTCTCTTTGATAATAACGAATGATTGTATTTTTATTTGACCTTTCAAGTTCTTGACGTCAAACTGTTTATTTTTCAAAAAAGTAGTGTTTCACCGTTCTCGGGCGGGACACGTTGTTTTACTCACAGTCACTTGAAGCTAGGACCTCGCCCCGTCTCCCCAGCCCCCCACCCCCTTGTACAAGAGTTTTGTAGCATAAAAATCATAAATAACAGCTACATACAACTATTCGTACTGTTATCTGTTACAAATTTGGCCTTTTCAAAAAAAGCCCAAACCCACTCTCCAACACTATAATATACACAAGTTATGAAACATTGCGCCTCAAATCACCTCACCGGCCTATGTTTTTCCTTGGTTTTTGCAATAAAAACAAAGGTCTGGAAAATGTTGATGGTGTCTATCAATTGAACAGTAATTATTCTACACATCAATGTCGGTCTCACCATTCTAGGTGAAAGAATAAGGTTGGAATTCAATGAAAATACTCAAAATTTACCCGCCGCCACATATTCTTTCGAGAAATTATGACAGCGGCAACACTATCTCCCATCTTCCCGTATCAAAACGGACAATTCTTGAATGTGGAACCAGTCGTCCGCGGAACCAGCTGATAAGCACATCGTGTTTTTCATTTTGTATATTCTGTGTGTTTTGGTGAAAACTGGATATTATTGGTAAGTTTATCCTTCCGTTTATTGCCATTTTAAGTAATAAAAGTTATATGTGAATAAATAAATCAAGAAATATAACGGTTCCAAAATACGACCGCACAATTTTACATTCAGAAGTTGTCCGTTATGGTACGGGAAAACGGGAGATAGTGTCGCCGCTGTCATTATTTCTCGAAAGAATATGTGGCGGCGAGTAAATTGTGAGTGTTTTTATCAAATTTCTACCTTATTCTTTCACTAAGAATGGTGAGACCGATATTGTTGTGTAGAATAATTATTTCTTGATTGATAGGCACTATCAACATATTCCAGACCTTTGTTTTTATTGAGAAAACGAAGGATAAACATAGGCAGGTGAGGTGATTTGCGGCGCGATGTTTCATAACTTGTGTATATTATAGTGTTGGAGAGTGGGTTTGGGCTTTTTTGAAAAGGCCAAATTTGTAACAGATAACAGTAGGAATAGTTGTATGTAGCTGTTATTTATGATTTTTTTGCTACAAAACTCTTGTACAAGGGGTGGGGGTGGGGAGGCGGGGCGAGGTCCCAACTTCAAGTGACTGTGGTTTTACTCCTTGTTTTCAAAAGGATGCATTAGGAACTGATGTATACACTCTGAACAGCTAGGTTCAAGCAAGTCTAACTATGTATAACTAATGTTAACACTCTGATATTGGACACGAAAGATCCTCGGGTTCAAACTTATGTATACACTCTGAAACTGAACATGAAAGAGCCTCAGTTTCAAGTCTAACGCATGTATACACTCTGACATTGGACATGAAAGAGCTAGGTTCAAGCCCAACGTATATATAAATATGATAATGGACCCGAAAGAGCCGGGTTCAAACCTAATTTATGCATACGCTCTGACATTGACAGTGACAATAACAACAACACCAACAACACAAATAAACAGGAAGAGATGTTTGTTAAACATGGGCTACTGCGACGGTGACTTTTGATCAAATGTGCGCATAATCTTTCTTCCTCTTACCATGCCAAAAGGTCCTGTTTATTTTGAAGGTTTTTTTTATTCAGTTGTTTTTTGTTTATTCAAACGTTTTCAAAGTGCAGGCCTCTCTTAGGTCAACTTTTGAATCAGTGGACCTACAATCAAAAGCATTCATCTACTCATCATGCAAAATATCTGAGGATATGTGTTCAGTTGTTCGCTGAAACTAATTTAGAAAGGTAGACCCCTATTACATGTTACAGTGACTTTTGATCCAGTGCTGACAAAATCAGAAGAGTCTTTATCTTATCATGCATTATCATTTAAAGTTGAAGGTCCTGAAATAAGTTTGAGTTAAAAAATAGAAACTGTTTTCAAATTGCAGACCCCCGTGACCTTGACTTTTGACCAAGTGGTCCTTAACTTAAACGGAAACATTTATATATCATGTCCAGCCATCCTGAAAAGTCTGAGTGCGCTGAATTCAGTTGTGCTTGAGAGTAATTGATCACATTGCAGGTTCCTGTGACCTTGACCTTTGACCAAGAAAGCCTAAAATTGATAGGGATATTACACTTGACTCGCCCGAATTTTTTCCAAATATAAACAAGCCTTCAAGTCTACGAATTCTTACGTTATTGATCGGATGTAATTTGGTATAGAGCCCGGCCGACTGGCCGGCATGAGCCAAGCTATATTCATGAGAGGGGAATGGCAAAAAAAAATTGAAACAAAAATAAGAAACATATTTATTTCATAAATTACAAGGTTTTCTTCGTCTGTAATTGTGAACCTGAATGTATGTTGTGGAGTGCCACGCAAATGAAATGAATCGTAGAAAAATATAAGAAAACGTTACATCGGTTTGTGCAAATTTAGTATGTACACTTGTTTCTTTTCAGTTGCATAACACATTGAAACAAGAATGATGACGAAAGCTCTCCATATTGTACTAACTGTCATCATCATCGAGTGCCTCCACACATACGTGACAAGTAAGTTATAATATTCTCTGTAATAATTTTTTATTTAAAAGCGCATTAAATGCTCGAATACAGATGCACACTTGAAGCTGGAGTAGAACTTATCGTATCTAAAACTCAAAATACGCAATAAATCAAATTTTTCCAAATTTGAGAGGTCTTAGAAACGTATTCATATCGAATTCTATTTTATTATTCAGTTCGTAGTCGAGTAAAAAAGCACCCAGAATAGAATATTGTGTCAAAAAATGATAATAAATACACTTACTAATTTCATTTCAATACAAATATCCCTTCACTGCACAGGTTCAACTGCGCCACCAGCAGGCTCAATAGCAAGTACTGACAGTACCGCGAACAGCACAGGTTCAACTGCGCCGCCAGCAGGCTCAACAGCAGATAGTGGTACTGGCAGTACCGCAAACAGCACAGGTTCAACTGCGCCACCAGCAGGTTCAACAGCAGATAGTGGTACTGGCAGTAACGCGAACAGCACAGGTTCAACGGCGTCACCAGCAGGCTCAACAGCAGATAGTGGTACTGGCAGTACCGTGAACAGCACAGGTTCAACGGCGTCACCAGCAGGCTCAACAGCAGATAGTGGTACTGGCAGTACCGTGAACAGTACAGGTTCAACGGCGCCACCAGCAAGCTCCACAGCAGATAGTGTTACTGGCAGTACAGTGGCCGGCACAGGTTCAACTGCGACACCAGCAGGCTCCACGGCAGATACTGGTACTGGCAGTACCGCGAACAGCACAGGTCCGACTGCTACACCAGCAGGCTCAACAGCAGATAGTGGTACTGGCAGTACCGCAAACAGCACAGGTTCAACTGCGACACCAGCAGGCTTAACATCAGATAGTGGTACTGGCAGTACTGCGAACAGCACAGGTTCAACTGCCCAACCAGCAGGCTCAACAGCAGATAGTGGTACTGGCAGTAATGCAAACAGCACAGGTTCAACGGCGCCACCAGCAGTCTCAACAGCAGATAGTGGTACTGGAAGTACCGCGAACAGCACAGGTTCAACTGCGACACCAGCAGGCTCAACAGCAGATAGTGGTACTGGTAGTACTGCAGCCAACACAGGTTCAACTGTGCCACAAGCAGGCTCAACGTCAGGTAATGCAACTGGCAGTACCGCCAACACCACAGCTTCAACAGGGACACCAGCAGGCTCAACAGCAGATAGCGGAACTGGAAGTACGGCGACCAGCACAGAATCAACTACGACACCAACAGGCTCAACAGCAGATACTGGTACTGGCATTACAGCGAACAGCACTGGTTCAACGGCACCACCAGCAGGCTCAACAGCAGATAGTGGTACCGGCAGTACAGCGAACAGCACAGGATCAACTGCGACACCAGCAGTCTCAACATCAGATAGTGTTACTGGCAGCACAGTGGCAAGCACTATGTCAACTGTGCCACCAACAAGCTCTTCATTAGCTAGTGATACCGGTAGTACAGCGGCCAGCACAACATCTGGTTCTGGGGGTATGACAAACAATGGAACAGCAAGTATCGGCATAACAACACACACAACCTTTACAACAGAAGGCAGCACAATCAGTGGAACAGCTAGTTCTCATTCAGTCACAACCTCAACAGGAGTAGGCAGTACAAGCAATACAACAAGTTCTATAACAGTCAGCAGTGCAAGCAATACAATGTCAAGTGGTACAACGCCAAATGATGGTACCATACCGACGTCAGCAAGTTCTACAACAGAGATCAGTACGACCAATACAACGTCAAGCGGTGGTCCTTCTACGACGGCAACAGGTTCTACAACAGAAAGCAGTACAACCAATACAACGTCAAGCGGTGGTCCATCTACGACGTCAACAGGTTTAACAACAGAAAGCAGTACGGCAAATACAACATCGAGCGGTGGTCCTTCTACGACGGCGACAGGTTCTACAACAGAAAGCAGTATGATCAATACAACGTCAACAGGTTCTACACCAGAAAACAGAACGACCAATACAACGTCAAGCGGTGGTCCATCTACGACCGCAACAGGTTCTACAACAGAAAGCAGTACGGCCAATACAACGTCAAGCGGTGGTCCATCTACGACCGCAACAGATTCTACAACAGAAAGCAGTACGGCCAATACAACGTCAAGCGGTGGTCCATCTACGACCGCAACAGATTCTACAACAGAAAGCAGTACGGCCAATACAACGTCAAGCGGTAGTCCATCTACGACCGCAACAGATTCTACAACAGAGATCAGTACGACCAATACAACGTCAAGCGGTGGTCCTTCTACGACGGCAACAGGTTCTACAACAGAAAGCAGTACGACCAATATAACGTCAAGCGGTGGTCCATCTACGACGGCAACAGGGTCTACAACAGAAAGCAGTACGACCAATACAACGTCAAGCGGTGGTACAACTACGACGGCAACAGATTTTACAACAGAAAGCAGTACGGCCAGTTCCACGTCAAGCGGTAGTCCTTCTACCACGGCAACAGGTTCTACCACAGAAAGCAGTACGACCAATACCACGTCAAGCGGTAGTCCTTCTACGACCGCAACAGATTCTACAACAGAAAGCAGTACGGCCAATACCACGTCAAGCGGTAGTCCTTCTACGACCGCAACAGATTCTACAACAGAAAGCAGTACGGCCAATACAACGTCAAGCGGTGGTCCATCTACGACCGAAACAGGTTCTACAACAGAAAGCAGTACGACCAATATAACGTCAAGCGGTGGTCCTTCTACGACGGCAACAGGTTCTACAACAGAAAGCAGTACGACCAATATAACGTCAAGCGGTGGTCCATCTACGACGGCAACAGGGTCTACAACAGAAAGCAGTACGACCAATACAACGTCAAGCGGTGGTACAACGACGACGGCAACAGATTTTACAACAGAAAGCAGTACGGCCAGTTCCACGTCAAGCGGTAGTCCTTCTACGACAGCAACAGGTTCTACCACAGAAAGCAGTACGACCAATACCACGTCAAGCGGTAGTCCTTCTACTACGGCAACAAGTTCTACAACAGAAAGCAGTACGACCAGTACCACGTCAAGCAGTAGTCCTTCTATGACAGCAACAGGTTCTACAACAGAAAGCAGTACGACCAATACAACGTCAAGCGGTGTTACAACTGCGACGGCAACAGATTCTACAACAGAAAGCAGTACGGCCAGTACCACGTCAAGCGGTAGTCCTTCTACCACGGCAACAGGTTCTACAACAGAAAGCAGTACGACCAGTACCACGTCAAGCGGTAGTCCTTCTACCACGGCAACAGGTTCTACAACAGAAAGCAGTACGACCAGTACCACGTCAAGCGGTAGTCCTTCTACGACGGCAACAGGTTCTACAACAGAAAGCAGTACGACCAGTACCACGTCAAGCGGTAGTCCTTCTACCACGGCAACAGGTTCTACAACAGAAAGCAGTACGACCAGTACCACGTCAAGCGGTAGTCCTTCTACCACGGCAACAGATTTTACAACAGAAAGCAGTACCACCAGTACCACGTCAAGCGGTAGTCCTTCTACGACGGCAACAGGTATTACAACAGAAAGCAGTACGACCAGTACCACGTCAAGCGGTGGTTCTTCTACTACAGCAACAGATTCTACAACAGAGAGCAGTACGACCAGTACCACGTCAAGCGGTGGTTCTTCTACTACAGCAACAGGTTCTACAACAGAAAGCAGTACAACCAGTACCACGTCAAGCGGTAGTCCTTCTACGACGGGAACAGTTTCTACAACAGAAAGCAGTACGACCAGTACCACGTCAAGCGGTAGTCCTTCTACGACGGGAACAGGTTCTACAACAGAAAGCAGTACAACCAGTACCACGTCAAGCGGTAGTCCTTCTACGACGGGAACAGTTTCTACAACAGAAAGCAGTACAACCAGTACCACGTCAAGCGGTAGTCCTTCTACGACAGGAACAGTTTCTACAACAGAAAGCAGTACGACCAGTACCACGTCAAGCGGTAGTCCTTCTACGACGGGAACAGTTTCTACAACAGAAAGCAGTACGACCAGTACCACTTCTAGTACTAGCACAACTCCTCCAGTTGGAAGTAGTACAGGTACATCCTTTTTCCTTCTGCTTAACGTATATATATATGTTTATTTAACCGTTGTATTTATTTCAACACTAAACAGTTTTGGATTTGGTTGTATCAACTTTTATAATTATAATGATATAGAAAACATCCTGAACCAAATCTGTTAAAAGTATTGCTGTTTCGTGGACGAAAAATAACCATGAGAATCTGTACCAAATGCGTAAGTACCATTGCCCTTAAAAAGATAGCAGAATAACTAAATCTTTCATATAAAATGCCAAAATGAAAGAACAAACAAATAAAAAGCCTAGCTTTTTTTACCCTAATGGCCAATTTTGCACTTCCCAAGACAGTAACTTAAAATTATGATGATTCAATAAAATACTGTGGTATGAGACCTGTTTTCAGTGGTGTAGGCTGTAATATATATTTCTGAGAAAAGTGACCCAGTTCTGAACTAGACCTACAGATCATTAAGATATACATTCTGATCAAGTTATCTGAAAACTATATATTGCCACTATGTGTTTACTTGTTGAATATACGCGATGGGGCGGGGGTTTCTAACGTCGAATAAAACCCCTGACCCAAAAACTCATTCACCTTGTGCATAAGTATGTTTACGAGTCTTTTTATAAACATTGGTAACTTTATGATACATTATATAAGAAATCAGCTTTTTCATCATCAAATGCAACACAGAACTTTTTTACTCATATGCACGTTAAAGCAGTGATTGATTGTTATATATCTACATCAGAACAACCTAAAAATACCACTTAATTTGACTGTACTTTTCTGTGCAAAACAGATGTTGATGAGTGTGCTGCTAACACCGACAACTGTCACCCCAACGCAACATGTACCAACACTGTGGACAGCTTTACTTGTGCCTGCAATACTGGCTTTAGTGGAAATGGGACTACCTGTACAGGTAAAATAAAACTAAATAGCAATTGTTTTAGAACTACAATAAACTTGAAAACAATTATACTGATTTCTTTCTTTTTTTCTTCTCCTTCCGTAATTTTGTTCTGGTAAAGAACCCATTACCTTTGGACGATGTATTCTTTGCATGAAATGAGTAGATGTTTATGGTTTTTTGTGTGAATAAGAATGTAAAAGGGTTAGTGCCTTTTCGAAAAGGGACTATAGACGCTTATTGTACTCATTGGAAATCCCTTTCTAGAAAGATCATAGGGTATCTGTCATGGTTTCAACATTCTTAGCATAGTTTGTTTCATTGTTAAATATTGCACTGTTATGGACATATAATCATGTATACAGTGAGAGAGGTAACTCGGATGGAAATGCAACATGTGCAAACAACCCATGGTGGTATTTACCTGTGTCTTTAATACCGGATGTACTGCCAAGACGAGCCATGGGTTCGGAACTATTGTGTCTGCATAAAATAAAAAAATTGTTACAATAAATTTTCACTCAACTTTCGAATGGTGCTTTTTAGCACAGGTATGTCATATCATGTGAAATACCAAATACACATGAAAACAAAGAAAGTGAAAAATTCGAATAAAATAGTTATTTTCAGGGCTGACACCATAACAAATCAGATGTCGACAAATTTATTGCCTATGATATTTTCAGGAATTCAGTTAACTCTAAGAAGCATTTTGCCAGTTATCGACTATCATTGACCTTTTTTGAAAGTTAAAATGATCTTATTCGCTTGAAAGACTTTCTTTAGTGATTAAACTTTTCTGTGTAGATGTTGATGAATGCAGTGATGGCAGTGACGACTGTGTCGAAAATGCCGTTTGTGAAAATACTGTCGGTAGTTACACCTGTGTCTGTAACAGCGGCTTCAGCGGTAATGGATCTGTCTGCACAGGTATACAATTTGATTAATAAAAACTGGAAATAGAAGAGTTTTAATCAAAAGCATTCACGTATAGTTGATTTTTTATAAGATTTATACATATTGGAAGCATATGATAAAAAGCTAAAAACTAATCAGTGGATGAAATATAATTTTGTGAAATAGCATTGCAATATTTTTCACGAATCTTGAAACCTTACATGAGAAGAGCAGTGTCACCCATATGCAAGTTTATTGGTAGATTTGTTTTTCAGTTCAACCGAGCAAACAAAACAAGAAAACAATTAAAGAAACAATGAATCAATGTATTTCAACACCCATTTTAAGAAAATTTTAAGATTATGCGAAATCAAGGTCTAATGGATATTTTTTCATCGTTTCAATTATTGGATATATGCTTGTTAAGATTTCATCCTATTTATGTCGTTTGTAAGACTTTATGTGTTGATTTAACTTTGTGTAGATATTAATGAATGCAATGATGGCAGTGACAACTGTAACACAAATGCTGAATGTATAAATACTGACGGTAGTTTCGACTGTGTCTGTAACACCGGCTACAGCGGTGATGGAACAGTTTGCACAGGTATAGAATTTGATTGATATGAATCCTGATAATATAAGAAAATAACATAATCAAAGCTTAGTAGGATATTGTTGTTGTTTTTCTGTGTTATAGTATGTGCAATCTAGCAAACGAAGCTATTAAACAAACAGAAAAAAACAATCAATGTATTGCAATACCTATAACACGCAAGTGTTTAGTTTATACAAATATTAGGAAACAATAATGTCGTTTCAACTATTTGATAAATACTTGATTAGATTTTTTCATTGTTTCAATTATTGGATATATGCTTGTTAAGGTTTCATCCTATTTATGTCGTTTGTAAGACTTAATGTGTTGATTTAACTTTGTGTAGATATTGATGAATGCAGTGATGGCAGTGACAACTGTAACACAAATGCTGAATGTATAAATACTGTCGGTAGTTACGACTGTGTTTGTAACACCGGTTACAGCGGTGATGGAACAGTTTGCACAGGTATTCAATATGATTTATAAAAATCCTGTAAATAAAATTTATTCGTAGAAATTGTTTTGTCAACTGAAACCGTACTTAATTCAACTCTGTTTAAATCGATAAAAATCATTTAAATAAGTTTTGATTGTGAAATAAAAAAATATATAAATAAGCAAAAAGTAAACAAACTGACAGACAGGAATACAGTGTCGGAGCAAACTGCCTACCCTATACCAAAGATGTAATTACATTATGATGCTTATACCTTTCTGGATAGATATCAATGAATGCAGTGATGGCAGCGACAATTGTGATTCTAATGCGGCATGTACAAATACCCCTGGTAGTTTTACATGTGCCTGTAACACCGGCTACAGAGGTGATGGAATATCCTGCACAGGTACTATACTAACAAACAGTCTCTATTTCGAGAAGTTTTAGAAAGAACAGAAACACGAAACTTATTGCAGTCTCTATTTGAAATTGATTATCTTGGCATGGCTCTCTCAAGGTTACATTCAAAACATAAATGGCATAAGAAGAATTCTAAAAAGTTAAAGCAATATTTTCATGGTCATTTATTTTACTGGTGCTTTGAAATTGAGTTTGACATTGCTGTTCACATCTATTTAACGTTTAGATGCCACGTATTTTTTCTAGTTTTTCATTTCGCTCCTTTTCTGTTTTTCGCAGATATCGACGAATGCAATGATGGTAGTAACAACTGTGATGATAATGCGTTATGTACAAACACTGCCGGTAGTTTTACCTGTACGTGTAACGACGGCTTCACTGGTGATGGAGTTTCTTGTTCAGGTAAGATAATGTAGTTACAGCACAAGGGCATTACATCGCATATTTTTCAGTTTGTGACGTAATTTTTCATCTAGAATGTCTTCATTAAATGTAATTAATGAACAATTCTGTTCTATAATCTTTCGTATGTTTTGTTTGATATTATTAACATATAGTATAAATAACTATTATTGTTATAGCGAAAGAAACATAAACAAATATGTAAAAATATAGGACATTTTTTAGTCCACGATTGCATAGTGGACATCGCCAGTAACTTTTAATCATAAAAGTTAGGCAATAATGAATTAAACATTTCATACAATGCCAATATTTTCCCATCTAAACTATTTTCTACATACAGGGTAAGTTCTTTAAATCAGTCAGCAAAGGAAAATCCATCCAAAGTGGTCAACAGGAAAAGTTGATAGAAAATGCTAGGCATTAAGATTGCGATATTGAGATAGGCTGTTTCATGTATTTATGCATATTTTTTTCTTTTCTTAATTCTATTATTTCGTATTTTTTATTAATTTACCAGTTGGGTAACTGAACAATAAATCTAGCAGTATTGAGTGAATTTTTCAGGTACAGGTTTACAATTTCTGGCATACGGGGCGGCCGCTGGTGACAGCAGTATGACGGGGGTTGATGACGCATGCCTTGCAAGGGTTGATGTCACTTACCAAATACCATTTATGAACAGGGCGTTTCGTTTCTTTTACGTACGTTACATTACGATTTATCTTGTCTACAATCAGTCTAGTTTTGGTCTGACTGTCTACAAAATCCTTAGCAGACAACAACAGTCACTAACCAAACGTTGTTGCTTCAAACTGGTTTACAAAATCTCTGGCATTGATTTGTATATACGTTGTTTACGTTGGAAGGTTTTTAGTTAATGGTTGAAAATCTCTGTGCAGAATTCAGCATGTTGTATTTGTGTATCAGCCGTTACTTATTAACAGTATATACAAATTCTGAATACGTTATCTCTAACAATCCCTTTAATACTTGGAGGATTCGAATCTGACCTTTAATCCTTAAAACGAACATGTTATCCAGTCTACATAAAGGTTACATTCACAAAGTATTAGAGAGTTTCATACCTGATACTGTATGTAAGAAAAAAATAATTAAAGTGCAGTTGTTACTTTATTGTCATCTAACGTTTAGAAGTGAGACGCAGTTCACTTATGGAATGTCTATATATTATTAAATTTTAATCCGCATTCACACTAAACGTCTTTGTATACTGTGACGTATACAGACGTTTTATCTTGTATTTTTATTAACATGTTGTATTTTTTCCGCTGAAAGATAAAATGAGCCTTTTTCAATTTATGCAGATATGTCCAAATGGAATAATCAGTTTTGGAAGACGCTACAATAGTTACACGGTACCGGTGAATCAAGAATCCAGAAACGACTTGAATAACATTTACGCATTGGCTCCCTATTTCGCGGATATGATCTTAACGTCCACTGGCACAATCTGGTACCAAGCGTACGATCGAACTTTAGGCGAATCAGAGGAAAAAGACGTTGTCTTCAATTTTGTGGAGAGTCTAGTCAGCGAAATCTATGAAGTAAAAATAACTCCTATTTATGTTTTCAAAGCAACTTGGGACAGTGTACCGCGGTTTGGAGGACCCGTCACACAGGTAACTGAAGTAAACGACTTTTTTTGTTCCGTGCTGAAGTAAACGACTTTTTTTGTTCCGTTTATTATGTTTTACTGAAGTAACTACTTCGTTCAGTTGAAGTATTAATTGAAAACACCAGTGCTGTTACTGAAGCACTTGAATATTTTTCAGCCGTGTTACCGTTCAAAGGTTAAGACATTCAAGCAAGATACACAGGGTTTCAGTCGGACATTTGCAAAATATTAAGCCATAAAATTTTAATGATCTTTTTAATATAAAGTTTGCCATATTTTTCAGACTGTCACGTTCCAAGTTCTGTATGTGACTGACGGTGAAGTGGCCTATACTTTTTACATCTACGGTGAAATGCAGTTTGAGAACAGCGTTCAGTTTATAGGATTATTAACTGACGGTTTTGCTGACGGGTTCAGTGACTCCCCAGACGGTACCTACCTTGCAAGACCGAACCTGAACTTGGAACTTGGACGTAAGTTTTACTCTGAATGTAGAAATTCTATGCCTTATACTTTTGTATTCTTTAGAAGCTCTCTAAAAGACGTTTTTTAAAGCTATTGACCCCTAGGTTTTAGCTTAAAGATGAATTCTTTAAAATTAAAGATATTTGAAAACGCTCCTATACGGCTAGAAAACAGAAGAAAGAAATCATGCCGGTATCCGGATTCGAACCCATGGACTGCAAGGATGGATGAGTAGCTTTCCTATTGCTGAACAGAACATTTTCCTTTTTCTGTCCTTAATCTACAAAATAAAGATAAAAGAAAGTCTTTTCTCCTTGACTAATGGGATAACATATTTACTGATGAACATATGAAAAAACCCCCAAAAAAACAATTAATTTCTTGACAAAATGTAAGTCTGATACTAAATTTAGATACGTTCTTAACACATGCAACTAGAATTTCTGTATATGTAAACATTCTTTTATGCATCGGTAGTCATTTGTTTTGATACTGCACCGTCCTCTTAAAAAATATTATTAAAACGGGAAGGTAAAACTGACTTCAAAGATAAAAGTTCGATATTCAGGTTTGGGGTGAATTTTTAAGCCAGCTTTGATATCGATATTCAGAAAAAGTGAATTTCAAGTTTGAGGGAATATCGAGCCATTTCTAAGATCGATTATTAACAAAAGGCATGTGAATTTCGAACAAAGGTGGATTTCCAGCACGCCGTGATATCGATATTAAGATACAATGAATTTTGGTCCTATTTAAAATCAAGGCAGCTCTGAAGTCGCTAATTCAATAGACGGTGTGAATTTCGAGCTCCCTAGCTATTCATATACAATTGTGTATCGATAATCAGATAAAGTGAATTTCGAGCTTTTGCAAATATCAAACAATCTGTTAGATATGATATTCAAAATAGACACGGGGAATATCAAGCTTAGGCAAATATCAAGTTAGATCCGTAAATAATGTCTAATTCACTTATGGTGAATATGGATTGATATTTATTGATGTATATGAATATGGTGGCTCGAAATCTAATTTTATTCCTTTGATTTTTGAGTAACTGAGCTTGTTAGGAGGTGTTAAAATTTTTGCAAGTTTCCTGCGCCCCCTCCACAATTTGTGAGGGCAATATATGGGTTCTTGAAGCATTAATTAATCTTCTGTTATGTCCTCTTAGATTTACATATTATATTTTGCGTACGACTACTTTTTGTCACTCTTGTATAAGTTAGTGTTCATAAGTATACTTTGATATGGCGCTGCACGACCAATTTAAAATTATCAAAGCATACTGATAAGAAATAAACACTGACTGGGCTAGTGGTTAAATTTGTATTTTATTAACTGAGTAATATCGATCGATTTATAGATCCAGCGGTGTATCCTGACAGTCAACGAATTTAAAAAGTACTGCAATGTGATTGGACAAAATATAGTGTCAACCACTTATGATTTTTCTATGTTGATATTGTCAAAGAACATTGAATTTTTCGACACGTATAACCTATAGCAGATCTATCATATATTTCTCAGCATATCTGGGTGCAGCCAGTTTCGACTTGATTTCAAACGCTGAGCGAACGCCTAATTATGGAGCGCAGTGTCTCGTGTGGGCTCAGCAGCAGACGATATATGGATCACTGTATAGGTCTCGATTGAATCGGATGCCCGAATGCCCTTGCTGGTCATTCCTTTTCTTTTTTGACAGACGGTTTGGTGGCTGGAGATATGATCTGGGAACAAATACGTTTCAAGTATCAGCTTTACCAAGACACTTTTTCGCTCCATACGGCAAGGTAATTTGAATTATCAATCGGCAATTTAAAAAGTGTAATTTGTAAAGCTTTTATCGAAAATAAAATTTTTACTACAATCTGACACATTTTGTACATTTTTGCTGACGATAGCATTAGTCTTTTTCCTTTCGATCATGCAAATGATAGTGTGATTCAATAATCAGTAAACTATAAATTTAACGACTTGCATGTGAACTATAATTTTGAGACATTTTTAACTGCTACCATGAGTATTTCTATTGCAGACCTGTGTTTACAATGTATTTGGAAGTTTCATTGGTTTTGGGGACCAGGCAGGTTCGTTCCAGACTTATAATGACTTCTGGTACCCACGAGAAAATGCAAACAATGATCTGTACTATAGAAGGTTGTGTTGTGAGCTCTCCAACAACTGTGAAGCATATTACCACGTACGGCCACGAGTAAGCAGATGCTATGCGCGACTGCCTTTCAGGTTTGGTAAGTGTTTTCAACAATCATTTTTTATATGAAATACGTCAATATATTAAGTTTTAGGCGCTCTATTAAGTAATGCGGCTAGAGGAGATTGTAAAACAATTATATTAGGATAGTTTTTAAATTGCTAGTACCAGTTAATAGTTAAAAATTGTATTATTAAATTTCCGCGATTAGACAACGTTTCAAGACCGATTATCTCAAGTGCATATCGTTTTTAATGTCTCGTTTTGAAGGTGTGCATACTTCGTTTTTGCAGGAGGAGGTTTCGGGGATCCACATATAACCACACTGGACGGGCAGACGTACACATTCAACGGCCATGGCGAATATGTTTTGCTCCGAATCACAAATGCAAATTTTGAAATTCAGTCCAGAACTGACCGTCCTCTGACAAAAACAGGCGATCTGTCGGAAGCAACAATATTTTCGGCTTTTGCAGTACAGTCTTCTGATGCCTGGCTCCAAGTAGAATTGAACAGCGAGAAGACGGGTATTAATATCTTCGTCGGCACAAATAAGGCAACATGGGACGACTTCACTGCAGATTTTATTAATGACGGCGACAATTTCACTTTCGTATCGGAGGCTCTAAGTCTTTCACGTGACAATAATACGCTCGTGTCAAGCTTCTCAGAAACAGGTAACTATTGTAAACTTTTCATACATTTGTGACACCTCAGCGGCATATATCTTATATGCAATTTTTGCTTTTAGTATCAATCAAACTTAAGTCTGAGGTTGCATCAATCTGTCTCGAGATTTTGTCAGCTTTGCACAAGTAGCCAATCTTTGGTATTTTAGGTAATTCCTGGAATAAGTAAGAAGTTTAGAAATATTTCAATATATTATTTTCTTCTTCAGGTATTGCATTCAATGTAACTGTCAATGTCGGACTTTTGCAAATGGCCTTAGGTTTGAATAATGAATACGAGGGTAATACAACCGGGTTGCTAGGCAACTTTAACGAGGATCCAGAAGACGACTATGTTCCGCGAGATTCAACGTCTGCCATACCAACCACTGCAAACGAAAGTGTAGTTTACACGAATTTCGGACAGACATGTAAGAAAAAGATTATGATGTTATATTTCACATTTGAGTAGAAATTGTAGATTGCTTGTCTCCAGCTAAGGGTTTGTACCTGCATTTCATAACACTACTCAGATAAAGGAAAGTCACAAAAGCATCTCTGCAGTATGAAACAATAAAGTAACAAGTTAATAAACGCAAAAGAAAATAGCACAAGCGTACAAAATAAAAGATGAAGTGAAAAAATAGTGGTACAAAGGTGTTCAGAAATGCTCTAGTTAACATTTAACTTTGAATTTTATGAAATGTGATAATGAGTGAAATGTTTGGCAAGTAACTTACCAGATACTGCGCTTAACAGGTTGGGATTTATTCTTACAGTGTTGTTAATATATGCATACATTTCTGTTGCCAGGGATGACGAGAGCGGATGAGAGCATTTTCAAATATGATAATGGGAAATCGCACGCAGACTACATCTTTCCAGACTATGTGCCCACATTCTTAGATGAAATTAAAAACGAAACTCTTTTAAACGAGGCGAAGGATTTATGTGGAGAAAACAACGATCCATGTGTGCTGGACTACGTTGTCACTGGGATCAAAGAACTGGCTGAGGCGACAACTGCGACGGAGCAACAGGCCGATGCAAATACAGAGCAGGCTTGTGCGTTCTTGACCTCTATATAAACCTTTTATTTTTACATTAGACCTACAAACACACTATTACTTTAATCTAGAACAGGTCATTAAATGTGCATAGAAGGTTCATTTACTTTCATTTTCAGTTTGCGAAGCATCGTCTTCCTAGAAACAAAAATGCTATCCAAAAACAAATGACAAATTTTCTACATGAAAAAAATATGATGAAAAATGAGTAACGTATACTCAGCACAAAAAGGTTTGCATCACACCAAAATGAAATACCCTGAATGTAACATGTTTTTGCACAATACTTTGTGGCGGGTATATTTTGTAAGATTTAAAAAATGCATCTATCTTAATTAAATTACAAACCACAGACAAGCTTTTCGAATGTTTAAGCAGCTTTCCGTTCCTTTGCTGTCATATAACCATTTTAAGTAAAAAATTGAAATAAGAAATTTGTATCCAAAAATTTTATTTCAGTAAACATCATTCCTTCTCTAACCGTGAGCAGCGGCACAACTGTGATCGACGAACGTAACTATTTATATGTGAACACGGGCGAGGCAAAAACTTTTACTGTACTTGGTACAGATGACGGAACATTGACGTATGCTCTTACTAATGCAACTGAAAGCGTTACCCTCGGCACACCTGGAAGTGACGGAAGTGTTGACGTCACCGTTACAGTCACCGATACAAACCCAATTTATGTCAGGTAATGCAAATATACAAGCACTACTGAAAACGATTTTAGCGAAATCGTTATTATAAATACTCCGTTTAATATTTCTTTCATTTAGCAATCATTACGGAATAATTATTTTCAGCTGTATTTGAAAAAAAAAAATGAAAAGACCGCTTATTGTCTGAACATAGAAGGGAAAATGATGAACTTAAGGAAATAAAATTCAAACATAAAAAGGAAAAACTTAAAGAGGGAGAACCTTCTTACTGTGTCCTACAAATGAAACGTTAACGAATCGCTTACATAACCGTTTAACATACATGTATTTATTTGTAACAATTATTTCAGCGTTACTGCAACAGACGATAAAGGGGCAAAGTCGCCTGCTGTCGACGTGGTTATAGTTCTGTGTACGAACTGTAACTCACACGGTACTTGTAACAACAGCGCTATTAGAGAAGACTCAAGGTCCACGGACACTTTCAAATTTGCCACATGTATTTGTAACAGCTTTTGGGAAGGTAATAATGTTATCGTGCAAAAACCTTTTAATCTCCACTTCAATATCCTATATTCAAGGTTTCTCAAATATCTGAACTACAGTATATTTAAATTTCTTACGTTTGTCTATATATAAATGTTACCTTTTAATGCCACAAGAGTAAATGAAAAAGTCAATGACTAGAAAATAAATTCCCATAAAAAATGTCTGCACATTTACTGAACCCTTATTGGATTGGCTTGACTGCTAAGAACATTGGTGCGTACAACGTTCAAGAATCATTAATTATGGCTTAATTTTCATTTCCTTAACTGAATTTGAATTAGTTATTCAGGAAAATGAGCGTCAAACGCCTAAAAAGACTGCTTGACGCTGTCCAATTAACGTGTCAAAACGTAATGTATCAAAGCAGTATACAATAAATTCGTAATTAACTTTGTCTTGAAAAGGGACACAACTTTCACATTTACTGTAACTTCGTTCTTTTAAACAAAAAAACCGCATCAGGTTGGAGAAAAATGCGTTTTGTTAAACTTACCAAATATTATCCAGTTAGCTTTTTCATCGTTTCGACTAGTAAGGTCATCGCCTTTTACACAAACAACAGTGCCGTTTTTAAATTTAAAACATGCTTGTAGGATCACATAAACATACACGATACGCATAATTTTATAATATCTTTTATAAAGTATACGGTGGCCCGACCGGCTGTGGATTTATTTCTTTGAATCTATTGCGAAAAATGCTTCTACATATCAGGGGTAGTCTATGTACTAAGCTGAATAATTCATATTTCTTATAACAGGCTCTCCAGCGTTTCTAGCTTTTTCCGTAGTTTTTCTAAAGTGCACCTAGTTTTTTCCTATTTTTTTCTAAAGTACACCTAGTTTTTTTTTTTTCTAAAATACACCTGGTTTTTTCCTAGTTTTTTTTTCTAATGTGCACTTAGTTTTTTCTAGTTTTTTTTCTAAAGTGCACCTAGTTTTTCTAAAAACATCCTAGTATTCCTAGTTTTTCTTCAAGGAAGTAATTAGAAACAGTCCGTATTGTTACTTAAATTGTTTTAGAGTCTTTAATGCCGAAGACAATTTGAGGATGTTTAGCTGACAGTCTGTGTTTCTGATAGTGTTGTCTGGAATCTCTGGTTCATGGTCCAGTCTTCTCAGATGCTGATAACTATATAGGTTGGACTATGCTTCGCTGATACTAACAAGTACAATAAAACTACAGAAGCAAATTGCAGTCAGCTTAACAGTCCCTTTGCCTTGATACATTGTAATTATATATGGGAAAAAGCACCAAAGGTACGATTTGTCCTGTAAATAACTCCTAGTTTTTGTCTCAACATTCCTTGTTTTGTTTTACAGTGTTCCAAGTTTTCTCAAATATACTGCTGGAGAGCCTGCATGTACCATTAATCAGTTACACTTACTTGGTTCTTATATATTTAAAAAATATCAGAGCTGGTCTATGCTGTCGACACAAGACGAACAATTTCTATGCAATGCATTTAAAATATTAATGATGCAGCTGCTTTATCCACAGCTGATTTTCTTCTCCATAATATAAGAGATGAGTTTCCTTTAGGACTGTGAAATGAAATGATAAACTTTATTAATGCTTGTTGCAGGGCTTGACTGTGAAACTGATCTTGATGGATGTGACGAGAACCCTTGTTCAGTTGGCCGTAACTGCACGGACAGACCGGCGAACGATCACGCGGCAAGTCCTGAACTAAAGCCTTACACGTGCACACCGTGTCCCACAGGGTATGAAGATATCGACGACAAGTGTGAAGGTATGAATGATGAATCATTATTTTGATTTGTTCCATGTGTTTGCATTTAATTTTGTATAAGATTTAATCACAGAAATATAGCGAATGTGACACTACAAAAATTAAAAAGAAGCAAACGATGGATCACAAATGAAATGGAGGCAAGCATTGACAGCCAAAGCTCAGATAATGTATTCAACTAATTAGTTGAGAGTTTGACTTCTAGTTGTCTTGTGAAATATTAGCAGAGATCAGGTTTGAATGAAATAGTAATGATAATTTTTAGACCAAATACCAGACAACTCTGACAATCGTCACATTCCTAAACCGCCAACTTTATTTTACTTGCACCAGTGTCATTCATTCAAAAGATGGTGATATACGAAGTCATGGTCATATTTCTAAACTACAACCATTATTTGCATGTATTGTTTCGAGGATTTTCTTTAACTGATTTGATTTTTAAGATGATTTGATGAAAGGGAGGGAGACAAAAGATCTAATTTCAATTGTACATGTTTTTTAGGAATTAACTGAACAAAACAAGTAATTAGAGTACTTCTAGATATACGTGTATATTAGGTTATATATAATTAAACTACTCCTTTATTGACGTACTTTAGAAGAATTGATTTTAAGTTGGTTCATTTACTTATTTTGTTCTTAATTAAAATTCTCACAGATATAAATGAGTGTAATGGGACCTCGAATTGCAGCCAAACATGTGTGAATACCCCAGGCAGTTTCCACTGTCAGTGTAATACGGGTTACAGACTCGCAGCAGACGGCTTCACATGCAACGGTAAATTGTTTGACTCTTTGGACGCACTTGTAAATTATATTATCTGGTTTGGGACATTATGTGAGTGAAATAATAAATTGCCATGAACGAAAATATAACAGACGCTATCAAGCCTTCATTTCTTTAGTTTTTGTCTATTCAACAAACACAGGAACTTTAAATTCATTTAAAAAGCAAAAACTAAGAAAACATTAAAATTATTGAAATGCTTTATATTTACGACTCAACTTCTGGTTCTTTTCTCGATCGCAGTGACACCAGCAGTCGGCGTTTTAATATTCAGTTAAAACTTTAAAAATGTTGTATAAGTATTAGAGAGCTAGATAATATTTTAGATAACGACTGATTTAGATTCTAGGTATCAGTCATATATCTACTCTTTGGTAATCATCTGGAACTTTCTTCCAGATATCAATGAGTGCGATGAGGCCACAAGCGGATGTACACAGGTGTGTAACAACACCGCCGGAAGTTTCATATGTTCGTGTTTTAATGGTTACACGTACAACGCCTCCAGTAATGTCTGTGAACAAGGTAAGTTTATGTCAAATTATTATTTCTGATTAAATTACATTGATAATAATAATATGTATTTGTGTTTTATTCTCAGTCAAAACTTAAACACAATTCTTTTACAAAATTTAGGATCCTGGATATATTTTCAGTAATTTTTCTTCAATTAAACACATACATAATAAAAGCCAAAAAGTAAAAATGTGATCTCAGATCAGAAGAAAACCTGTTTAATAATATTCTTCTTGTTTGCAAAGTTCTACGTCAAATACTTCATTCAGATGTTGGACCAACACTAACCCATACGTTATCTATAATGGTCGATAACCTTAATCATTTTCTTATATCATAGACGAGACAGCACCAGCCGGATGTAATGATATTAATTGCTCCAGCGCCAGTGGCTGCAGTATAAATGAGACCGGTTCGGCGGTGTGTTTCTGTAACAGTGGATATGAAATCCAGGCGGACAACACTTGCGCAGGTAAATTAACAAATACCATCAAACCAGCTGGATAATTATTTCAGAAAGAGACTGTGGCTATAAAAACAAGGCGCCATTTTATTTTTGTTAAATTAAAAACAAATTCTAACCGGATGTAAATCATGTTTTCAGATATTGACGAATGCGACACTGGGGTATGTTCCCAGTCCTGTAGCAACTCGGAGGGGAGTTATACATGCAGCTGCTTCACAGGATATAAATTACAGGACGACAGGGTGTCCTGTGAACGTACGTTGATCTTAGTTATAATAACAAAATAATTTCACTAGATCCTGCAGTATGGGTTATATATCTATATCTATATTAATCTATGTATCTACATATAAACCTGTAACAAACCCGCGCAGGATTATGTTATTGAATTGCAAAACTGTTTTCTTTTTTTTCGCAAACGGGCTGTAAATAGCATATTTGAAACATTCAGTAACATTGTTAAAGATATATAAAATTGAATACAAAGATACAAAAATATTTCCTCATATACAAGTAATATTGATTTGCATATTATATATTTGACTTATCAAATATTTCTAATAGCTTGTCAGTTCCCTGGATATGGCGAAAACTGTGCTCAGACCTGTCAATGTGGTCGTGGTGCTTTGCGCTGTGACCCTGTGCGCGGCTGCGTGTGCAAGCCAGGTTGGACGGGAACTGGTTGCACAATTGATATCAATGAGTGTCAGGACAGTAATGTATGTGGCGATATTAACAAAGTATGCACGAATACAGTCGGTTCCTACACGTGCCCATGTCGCCCTGGATACACTCTGTCTGAAGGAACATGCGTTGGTAAGATTGTGTTTTCATCATTTTCATCAACAGCCGCCAAAATAGATCGACTGAAGTGCCAATTCCTATCAGATAAACCTGAAGCAGGAAAAGTTTTTTTATTACATTAGAAACAAAGTTTGTCATGTGACAGGTATATAGTGCTGCTTTTCAAAACAGTAAAAAGAATAAAAATTTAGTACTTTGGTTAAAAAAAAAAAAATGACGCATTCTAAATAAAATGATTTCCTTTGAACATTTTGCGTTGCAAATTCTTTCCTCAGCCGTTGTAGAAACGGCGTTACTAGGTCAAAATAACATGTCATAATAGAGTTTTCTTTTTCAAACTATCCTGACGTCTTAAAGAAAATAAATCGTGGGGAATTTAAGATTTTTTATATAATATCACGTGCAATTTTAAACAGACGTCAACGAGTGTGAAGATCCTGGCTTGAACACGTGTGAGCAAGTGTGTTCGAACACAGAAGGAGGGTTCACCTGCAGCTGTAACACAGGTTACAACATAGATCCCACAAATGCAACTAAATGTGTTGGTAAGCGTCGTTAAAATAAGTCGTTATTAATAAAAGGATCACTAGAAAATTTGGAAGTTTTGTTTTCTGTTTTTAGAACAATTTCAAGAGTCACTATTATGACGTCATTGTGGGTACATGATCATGATATGATTTCGTAAAAGTGGAAATTCTCGTACACAACTTTTGACACTGTTTTTCGCGAAACCAAGTCTTACGACTATGTCTAGATGACTGGAAAACTTTTCAAAGCCTTTAGCTGTTATATGTTTGTGGCCCACTACCAATATGTTTTGATTATTGTTTTATTGATTAATTGATTTTTTCAAGATTATGATGAGTGTGAAGCAGGCGTGTCTGGCTGTGAGCACATTTGTACCAATACACAAGGAAGATACCACTGTGAATGTTATTTCGGATTCCTTTTGAACTCAGACAGGAAGACATGCACAAAAGGTAGGTAACAACGTGTAATATTGATATTTTTGACAGACGTTGACAATAACTGAAAACCTAAGAAGTTTCACATTGGATTTTTCATGTCTCACATTTTACGTAACTCAGAATTTATCAGGTACAGAACAGGATATGACAAAATGTTTAAAACCATACAGCTTTCCTTTTGAGTTCTGTAGAGTTTTCGTTCAGAAAAAGGTACCAGACCTGACGTCTATTTAAAATAGGATACGGCGATATTTATGGCTTTATATAACATATGTCTATAAGGGGCAGTTTATAAATTATATGTGTGTACATGATATGTGTTCACAACCTGTTTTTGTTTAAAAGAGCTTTTTTCCTTTGTTACAGTATCGGACCCGTGCACGCTGTTCCCGGATGTGCATTGCTCGGATATTTGTCTTGTAATCAACGAAGAACCACAATGCTCCTGTAATACAGGTTTCGATCTGGGAGCCGATCAGCAAACATGCATTGGTAGCATATTTATACTAATTAATTTATCAAACAATGAAAATAAATATTATTTCATATGATTTTTTTCTGACCAGAAATGTAATGAATGTTTCATTTTACCTGGACATTCTTACGCACTAAACAAAATGATTTGCGTGTCTGCTGGATACCGCTGAATGAAATTAGGTTTTCAGTAAAACATTAAATTTTGTTTTTCTTTTACTATCTTTATGGCTAGTGGCCCGACTGTATTGAAATGTCGTTATTTTAAATGTTTTGTCAAATAAGGCCTTAGATAATCATTAAAAAGAAGCATTTGTACAAAATTAAAATTAAGTTATTTCAAAATACGTTTTTGTCTTTCACAGATGTAAACGAGTGTGACTCAAATTTGAACCAGTGCAGTGAAACAGACACGTGTGTTAATACAGATGGTGGATACACGTGTTCGTGTAGCATCGGTTTCAAACTGGCAAATGACCTGAGAACGTGTCAAGGTGAGAAATACGCACTGAAATATAAATTCGTAGGAAATAACGTACATATTATCACAAATTTAATAATCAAGTTGAAATAAAAAGATAGGCACTATGCTCATGATTTATAAATATTCATAACATTTATTCAAACCAAAACCTAAGTAAACTTATATAAAACGAGGGATAACTGGTTAAGAAATATTTTGTTTGACAGCATGTGATGCATACCATTACGGTGAAAATTGTGCCAACGAGTGTAACTGCGGAGTGGGAGCGTCCAGGTGTGACTCCGTGACAGGGTGTGTCTGCAAAACTGGATGGACCGGAGAAAAATGTGACATAGACAGGAACGAATGCGATAATTCCCCGTGCACAGGTCAGCATGAGGTGTGCACGAACACGCCTGGATCATACACCTGCACGTGCGAGACAGGATATTCACGAGATTCAAATGACGTGTGTCAAGGTTGGTTAAATACAACTCCAAATATTCGAGAAGGGCATTTGGTTGTTTTATTTTTTTTCAGAAGATAATAACATAAAATACTGCGTAAAACATCTTTGAAGATATGCAATATAAATAGAATGTCCATGTACGTATCTGTTAAGCTGTCATGGACACCTACTGACATTCAAAAAGATATCAGGCAGGCAGTTATCTTACCATTGCTCTTGAGAAGAACCAGTACTGGATTCTTATCTCTGTCACGAACTGCCAACTTTCTCAGATTAATGCTAATGATCGGTAGAAAGGCTCGATTTCCTGACCACTAACCTGTTATTGATGATTGGAAGAGAACATAATTAACCACTCGACCATGTAGACGGGTCTGACCAGTATTATAAACAACAGTTAATGGTCATGTACTCAGTACATATTTAATATTCTTGTACACAACATTAAGCGGTCATGTACACAGAACAGACTAAATGTACGTTGTCATAACAGCTTAACAGTAAACTACAAAATACAGATCAAGCGTTCATGTATACCACAAGATATGTGCTATGTATACAGCAGTTTTGCAGTCATGTTCAGTCGTTCATTTATACAATTACAGATATTAACGAGTGCTCCAGTCCCAATATGAATGACTGTAGTCAGATATGTACCAACACTGTGGGCAGTTACCAGTGTAGTTGTAACCCTGGATTCACACAGGCCGGAAATACTTGTACAGGTAAAACCTCTTTTTTATGAAATAGGGAAATCAAAGCACTGGATGCACTGAAATCAGCAAATTAGTTCGTTTATCTAATACAAGATAAAAAGAAGTCATGACAATTTAAAAAGTATTTTAAAGTTGTTTGTGAGTAGATTTTTTGCTTCACATTGTTACAACGTTATGCTAAAATTGATGACAGATCTGGTTATTTACCGTAAATAAATACTTTTTTTCAGACATAAATGAATGTGAAGGTCAGAATGATTGTTCTCAGGTGTGTACTAACACACTCGGGAGCTACCGATGCTCTTGCAATGCTGGATTCAAACTTGACGTCACCACAAGGAAAACATGCATACGTGAGTTACCTACCCTTCAATACAAATAAATCTTCGGTTTAAAATATTTCAGTATTACCTGAACTGCTCTGTTCGTTGAAATTGTAGAAACAAAGTTGTAGATAAAATGAATTTAAGGAAAATTTACACAGCTTCTGTCTGTCGATCTTTTTTTAGCACAGAACTTAAATCATGAAGCATGCAAGAGCGATGGAAAATGTTATTCATTAATATTTGCGCCCTAATATATTTTACCAATTTTGATATTTTTTAAAACAGCGGAGGCAGAATGTGACCCAAATCCATGCCTGGATAATACACAATGTGCAGTTATAGACGGTAATCCAACGTGCATTTGTGACGCTGGTTATGAAGCCCTGAATGCAACAGCCTGTGCAGGTATTTGTTGTTTTTGTCGTATAGAATTGTTTAAAATCTTCTTTTATGATTAACAAGGAGGTAGGTAAGAGGTCAATTCATATACATATTTCACTTGGCAACGAATAATTTTTGGTATATATTTTGTATCAAAATAAAGCACACAAATATGTACAAATACACCAACAAACACACGGCAACGCCAAGAAAACAGAAGATAATGACTTTATTTATTATTACATAATTGTATTAGAATGTTGTTTGATCGCGTGTTCACCACGACGTACGTGTATCATTTATATTTTCCTGTACATAAAAAAATAGCGAAGGAAACTTCGATCTTTTGGGAAACACGAAATAATGCAAAGTCTGCTTTGTTATTGCTTCCTTCAGTCTCCATGCACATCTGGCACTCATATTTCAATATTTGTGCATGCCTGAATCATTGCTGATAAAAAATTCTTTGCTAGGCTAAGTAAGATACGATGCTTTAGCGAATGTTTTTTTTATTTTTATTTTTATGGTTTCATTTTTATACGCAGTAAAAAAAATGCAATAATTATGTTGTAATGTCTGCGCAGATATCCGAGAATGTACACAAACACCAAGCCTCTGTTCGCAAGGATGCACTGAGCTACAAGGAGGATATGAGTGTTATTGTGATGAACCAGGTTATCGACTGGACACTGACCAATCTACATGTGTTGGTAAGATAAGTTATTTAAAGTCGCTTTTTTACAAAATTCAATGTGTCAGTACATTCGTCTGTTTTTTTTAAAATTACGAGTTTTGACCCCAATACGATTCTCCCTCACCATAATGAAACTGACGTAAGCAATGATTGAAAAAATTTATTAATTTTACAGTAAAGGGCAACTCTGCAGAGTGTCTTCTGTAGATTCACGATAATTGTGTCATGTTTGTGTATAATACGTTACATATTTATAACAAACAGTAGTTGATAATAAATTAATTAAGATATTTTCTTATTAGGTACTTATTTGATAGAAACTCTGGGTGTATGGCAAAAGCCAGTTCATATTCGAAATTGTGTAGTCTAATACACAATACTAAAACAGTTATAAACCAAGCACTGCATTTCATTATATATTTTTACTATATAGTTTGCTCCGAAAATACTTACGGCGACAATTGTACACAAAATTGCACGTGCGAGGTAGCAAACACTTTGTCTTGCATTCCCACCAATGGCACATGCATATGTAAGGACGGTTGGGAAGGGAGCACTTGCGCTGATGACGTCGATGAATGCGCAGACGCAAATATTCATCAGTGCCCGACAAACTCTGAATGCATGAATACTAACGGGTCATTCTACTGTAAATGTGACAACGGGTACTTAAAAGCAGCCGACGGGACATGTCAAGGTACAAATTATTTCCTACATAATATTTAATGTATAAATTTGTCTCAAAGGTATACGCAGACGATGCATACCACTTTTACTTTTCTAGATTTCTAGAAGCAATTGTGTTATTACATTAACGTTTATGTGTACTGGCGATAAATTGTTTTTTTTTTTTGAAACATTTAATTATATGAGCAAAATAGCGAAATATAGATCTGTAGAGATCAAATATATATTCTTTTGATATAAAAGTTTTATCCTGTAAATACAGCTTCTTACAACTACGCAATTATGTACAAGTAAAATATTTATGACAATATTTAAAAACACATGCATTTACCTGATACGATAATGCAAATGCCAAATGATTCATTTACCAGTTAACTTGTGGTCAGATTTTGCCCCATGGTACATTTTAATGATCTGATTTCGAGATTATTTCAATGTTTCTAAGATTTGTATATTAATATTTATTTTGAAAATATTTCATATTTCTTTGACATTATGTACAGAGTTATTTTAAAGACATTCCGCTTTTATCTTATTCTATTTTATTCATTTATGTTGATAAAATCATCTGTGACTTCTTCTCTAAGCCATTCAGTTTTTATCATGTTTATTGTCAGTATTGTCTTAATATTATCATTTTAATTTTAAAGACATTTCTTGTGAAAGCCAGTATGATAAGACTGTCACAGAATATCGCTTAACTTAGAAAAAGTTAGTTTTTTTTGAAAATATGCAAATTTTCTCAATGATGTTAAATAGAGGATGTCAATAAATCTATTTTACTATTCTGATATCTTTTCTTCAGTTTGTACTCGAGGAACATATGGTGAAAACTGTAATAATACATGTGAATGTGTTACAAGTAACACCGAGTCTTGTAACCATGTCAATGGAACATGCACGTGCAAGGAAGGCTGGGAAGCAGACGACTGTAGTCAAGACATTGACGAATGTACTGCAAATACAGCAACGTGCCCAGAAAACTCAACCTGTCAAAACACAAACGGTTCATATGTATGTGATTGTGTTGCCGGGTATAAGAAAGTGAATGGAACATGTCAAGGTAAACTTTGTATTTCTTTCAAAACAAATAAAGGCACTAGTTACTATGTGTACATTTATGGTCAATATTTAAAGTAATATTGCCTAATAGCCTTTGAAATGTCAGATGTTTCGCTAATGGTCACTGAACAAGTCTAAAGATAAGTATACCATGGACATATTTTGCAGACTTACAGTAGACGTATTCGAAGTTTTCCCAAAATACGTTCTTTTTTAAATTGTTATTTACCCTTTTAGTCTGCGATGCAATATTCTTCGGCGAGAATTGTGCCACACCCTGTACGTGTTTTGCTGTCAACACTGAAGTATGTAACCACGTGAACGGGACATGCACCTGCAAGTCAGGGTGGGAGGGAGGCGATTGCAGTCAGAACATAGATGAATGTACTCGGGACAGTCCAGAATGCCCTGATAACTCCCAGTGTCAAGACACACAAGGGTCGTATATCTGTGCCTGTAACACTGGATATGGAAAAACAAGCAACGGTTCATGCGAAGGTATGTTTTGTATTTCTTAGTTAATTCCATTACTCTCATTATCAAGGAAGATAAACTTATCTTAAATTCAGTAACATCAAATGTTTGCGACCACGTGAACTCACCTCTGCAAGTCAGGTTTTCTTTCACCACGAGCCTACGCAAAGGGGGCTGGGGAAGGGATAGCTCTGGCAAATGAACTACCAAAGAAGGCAATGATCCATTGTAGTGAAAAGAAAAAATGTTGCTTCTATTTTTCCGTCTGTCGTCTGCTGTTTTACCGTGTCGTTCTGGAAACGTTGACAAAGGTCAGTTTCTATTCAATGCCTATCATGTTTGACGTCTTTTCTTCCTTGTGAGGTGTCATCTTGTTACCTGGGGTTTTCATTAGCTTTATGGCTGACTACGTAACTAGCTTTTCTACGCTCGACTGTTTTATATACAAAACGTATCTAATTTATTCAACAATAATACATGGGTGATTAGATATTAAAGAAGCCATCATTAAAAGTATTTCTGTCTAACTAGTAAATTCACTCTCGGTTATTTTTCTCATGAATTAACCATTCCTATTTCTTTTTAAACTTAACAGATGTTGATGAATGCAGTGATGGAAGTAACGACTGTGATTCCAACGCAATATGTGCAAACACTGTCGGTAGTTTTACATGTGCCTGTAAAGATGGCTTCATTGGTAATGGGACAACTTGTTCAGGTAAAAAGTTCATGAAATAACACCTTTCCAATATTGTCAACAGTTAAAAAGTACAATATAGCGGGTCAAAAATTTATGCGTTTTGACCAAAAATGGAAGGATTAATATCTGCGTTTTTTATTTCAGCGAGGGATAAATTTCTGCGTTTTAAAATTCCAACGGTGTTACCGTTTGAATAGTATGGGCGTGAAATGCTGACTTGAATGAAAATAACTTGCGTACATTTTTATCAAATATCCGTATCAATATAAAATGGTTAGACTTAAAACCCACATTTTCAATATTGGAAAAAAGTGTATTGGGGGTCTGCGATATATAGCCAGGCCTTTTACCGCGGTGAACCGTCACCATGTACGTATCGTTACAGCCCTAGAAATAACCCGCTATACAGTTCAAACGAATCTTTTAAAGAGCTAGACAAAAAACATATTTATTATTACTTAAAATCTGAAAATTTCATTTTAAAAATTATGTCAATTTGTTGCATTTTGATAGATTAAAAGTTGACTATTCTCAAAACCGGATGTTTTTTGGCAAAGATCTGTACTTTAAATCGATTTAAATGGCATCACATTTTACAATGGAATCATATCTTTGACATAATACAAGTGTGAGTTAGTCTGTAGCATATCATGAACATTTTGTGTATTTTCGTTTAGAAATTTCATTTAAGCAAGTTGCTTTAAAACTTACTTTACAGATGTTGATGAATGCAATAATGGAACTGACAACTGTGATTCAAACGCGACTTGTACAAACACTGACGGTAGTTTTACATGTGCCTGTAACCCCGGCTACAGCGGTGATGGAACAAACTGCTCAGGTACATTTTTGTAAAGGGAATTAATGTTAAGAAAGCTATCATTCAGATAGAATTTCTGTGAAACTAGTGAATTTGTCCTTAGATAACTTTTTCATTTGAGTTGACCATTCTAAATTCTTTTGACTTTTTATATTTACAGATGTTGATGAATGTAGTGACGGAAGTAACAACTGTGATTCCAACGCGACATGTACAAATACTGTAGGTAGTTTTACATGTGCCTGTAACGACGGCTTACCTGGGGATGGAACAACTTGTTCAGGTAAAAAAAAATCATGAAATTACACTTTTGCAATATTGTAAAAGAAATGATTATTTCCAAAAAGAATTGTGGAAGAAGTTGACAAGAAAACTTATTTGATTCTTTTTATTTCTGAAAATGTGTTTGTCATTTAAAAAAAACATACGTGTTTCAGAGATGCTATCCCAAATTCTATGATGTACTAAAATGATACTTTGATAAAACTGAAAGTTGACGACTCAAAACCAAAGACTTAATTTTTACAATGGTCTGTATTTGAAAAATTGAAGAAAAAAGAGAGATTTGAATGGTGTATCATAAAACAATTGAAACATATTTCTTACATTTTTCTACTTGAATATAACAAGTATGATTGGGTTTATGGCAAATCATGAGCATTTTGTATATTTTCATTTAGCAAATTCAAATTACATATTACGTTACTTTAAACCTTACCTTGCAGATGTTGATGAATGCAGTGATGGAACTGACAACTGTGATTCCAACGCGACATGTACGAATACTGTAGGTAGTTTTACATGTGCCTGTAACCCCGGCTACAGCGGTGATGGAACAAACTGCTCAGGTACTTTTATAGATAGGGAGAAATTGAATTTTATCAGAAAAGGATTTAACTAAAGCGTTTTTATAAAAGTTACGTTAATTATTGTTGATCACAAACGAAAATGAGTTCTTCTGAAGGAAGAAATTACGTTTACTCCGTCGTCCAGATATTGATTAATAACATTTTTATCAAACATACATAAAAAAGATATTGCAGAATAAAACAGCGCGGGACTTAAACAAAGGGGAATAAAATTATTAACTGAGAATATAATTCCTAAATAAAAGCATTATTTCTATATTCTTTTCAGTCTGTGTAGACACCTGGGGTGATCAATGTTCAAATGGGTGTACCTGTGATGCCGAAAAATCTACTTGCGACCACGTGACTGGTGTGTGCAAGTGTTTTGCGGGCTGGCAAGGTGAAAACTGTACAGAAGACATTAATGAGTGTGAAACTGACCCTAACACATGTGTGCTCAACTCCGACTGCACGAACACAGTTGGTAGTCGCACGTGCACTTGTAAAACTGGGTACAAAACACAGATCGACGGCTGTTTCGGTAAAGAGTTTTTAAGATATGAATCAAAATCAAAGCGAACACAATTTCAATCTTTAAAAAAAGATCGTAAATTTAACGATGCAGTTTGTTCAGGTTTAATCAATGCCTAGCAAGATGTCTATAGCAGCATTTACAATAACCGAAGTAGCCATTGGCCACTTCATTTTCCAGACTTATATGGAATGTCCTTGGAAAAATAGAATGTTTCTTTTTGAATTAAATAGAATTTTAGTTACTAAGATTTTTCCTTGTGTCAAACTAGGACGTTTCACACAAGTGATCAAAATCAGGTTTCCAGAACTGATCTGGCTATTTAATGGGCCTTAAAAACATTGCTGCTTGTTTGCTTAGAACCTTTTAAATGCTTCTACTACTGTGTAATGATTATTGTCTTTTGTAAAACGTTAGCTTTTTAACAGATTTCAAACCGGTTTTAACTTCTGTTTATTTTTTTTCGACTAAGCAAGCACTTACAGCTTATAACCTACTCAATGACTGCTTCGGGGGTCAAACAAGAAGTCACGTCGAAAATGTAGAACATTATAGACTCACTCGAATCATCCTACTTTGAACTTCGGACCTGTATTCCAGCGTACTATCACTCCATCATAACTCTGGTGCTCCTAAAATGTTATTTCTTTTTAAGTACTGTTTTCATATATTTTACAAAAAGGATTAGTATAATCATGCCGGATTTCACTTTGTCTCAGTCCAAATGCTGAAATTAAATGCATGGACATTTTTATTCAAGAATGCACGGACAACACTTTCGGTGATGAATGTGGTACGCCGTGTGACTGCGTAGCAAATAATACCGTGACACCGTCACAGTCATGTAACCACGTGAACGGCACGTGCAGCTGTACGTCATTTTGGACTGGGTCCCGATGTGAACTTGATGTGGATGAGTGTGCAAACGAGACGACGCACAATTGTACAAAAGACAACGAGGGTTGCCATAATATAAACAATGGTTTCACGTGCTCGTGTCTTCTTGGTTACATCAAGGATAGCAATGGTAGCTGTATTCCTGAAGGTAATTGATTATTCATTAAAATGAATTTGCCAACAAAAGTAGACTGTTAGACACATATAAAATTGATGAAGAACAAATCTAATTTAGTATCAGTATACCTATTCGAAATAATCGGCTTTTCGTTTTCGGTTCGTCAATGTTTGAGACAGTACGCCCTCGGTAGTGTGTACTGTTTGTTATATAAATGCCAGTACTATGATTAAAGTACCGCTTGTGTTTTCTGGAACAGCAGGTTAGTTAGACGCTTCTGTAACACAATTTATAGTATTTCTGGTTTTATAGTGACCTGGGTGTAATTTCTGGTAAAACTTTATTAGTTTATTAGATGATCCTTGCAATACTGTAGTACAAATATGTTTTGTATACAGTATTTGACGACATAATTGTCATGTCTTTAAAAAATATAAGGATTTTTTTTCAGGAACCACGACTGCACCTTCGACATCTCAAAGGCCTCGTAAGTGTTTGTGATTTTAAAAGTACCAACCTCTGTATTAAAGATAACATCAACCTCTGTATTAAACGTAACATCAACCTCTGTATTAAGCGTAACATCGAGCTCTGTATAAAGCGTAACATCCTCGAACCTAAAAGATTTGTACAAAAAGCTTTAAGAATAGGATGCAGTAGAAAATTTCAGAATTCGCAAGTCTTGTCTGTCAAAAGTAGAAAGTCTAAGAAGGGATGACTAAACTTAAAAACAAGATGCAGGTGGTCTTTTTTGACCCAAGGAGTATCTTATGAGTCTTGTATAGATTCCTTATAAGTATCAGGTTATAAGAAACACAGATTGTAAAATGTAACTGTTTTTTGAAATCTGCTAACGCTACCACTTACCTAGATGAAACGTTGCAGACTGCTAATGAAGTACATGTATTACGTAATTCGCAACATAAAAGTATTAAGTCTTTATATAAAATAAATGCATGATTTGAATTGCAATGCCTGGTAATTTTTGTAGCTACACAAACAGCCATCAGGGTGTTGTTGACCTTGGATATCACAGTTCCTGACAACTTGAATGTTAGTCAGACAAATAGAAAATACAAACTGGAAGTACATAACCAGGTAGGTTGTCACGTGCAGCACGTTTTAATTAGGACACGTAGGGTAAAATTCTGTTGTAAAGTGGAAAGAATTAAAGAGACAGTTTACAAAAGATTACATTGTACCTCCTTTTTTCGCGTTTTCATAAAAATGGGGGACATTCCTGATAACAAATTATCTCCCTTACTCAGATAACATCAAAGGTAGACCAAATAGCACATTGATCCTTTCAGTTGGAATCCTTTGACTTTATCCTTGTTTCTAATTGTGATGGTCTAGACTTTTAGTCGTGCAAATTGTCACTTATATATTAAATAAAAAGTTAATATTATCAAAAAACAAAGATAATGGTGTGTTAAACTTAATGTGTAATCTGACTACCACTGTTGCAAATAATTAGGCTTAATTATCACCATTCCAAAAGAGAAATTAGCGATAAAAGCAGAGGAATCCAAATGGAAGGACCAATGTAATATCAGAGAGTATCCAGGGTAGATAATCCACTAATGTTCCCCATTCTGTCGCATCAGCGTGTAAATGATTATCGGAAAGTCGAGAAAAATAGAAATTCAAATACTAATCCGTCTTTAAATGTAAGGAATATCGAACTTTTTAACATGTAACCGATCATGATGTCACCACTAACGGAAATTTGTCTGGAATTTTTTTGTTCTTTGGGTCAGTTGAAATTTGAACCAGTTATTTTAGCAATGTATATCCTACAAGAACTTTATGTTTTATGAATGACTTTGACTGTTACTTGGTGCGATAAACGAAATATCAAAGAAATGCTTGTTGTTAGTCTAATTTTTTATATAAAATGGTTTTTGTATTTACCGTTATTCTATTTTCTTTCAGCTTACAATAATCTATAGACGGCGTCTTCTGAATGTACAATTTGTTATAACTGTCCTCAGAGTATGGTAAGTAATGTAAATAACTTAGCCTTTTTGCACAAAAAACAGCAGCTTTCATTACTGCATTATCTAGTCGCTTTCGCTCGCTGATGTCGCGAAATGCAAGAAAAATTTAATCTGTCTCCTAAACCTTTGGTTAACAATATTACCGGCCACAAACCTAAAAGAAAATAGTAGATGATATTTATAAAACAATTAAAAAAACAACAATGAAAAATAACAGACAAATATTTTGAATGTCACTGAAATTGAGGTTAAAATTTAATATTAGACGGAAACTCTGTCACATTCAGTATTTTTTCCAGGCAAGGAAGTCTAAATGCAGAATATTTGATTGAGGTACCTACGTCAGAAGCTTCAGCGGCGGCAGCTGCGACAGCAGATATCGGGGGAGGTCAGACCCCGGTCCCAGTTTTCGGCGAAAATGCAACTGCCCTCTCAATGGTTATTGGTAATAGTACAAGTGAGTAAAGCATACTGTCTTGTTACCTTGGATACGATTATTGCTTTAAAGAGGCTGTACTCCAGATTTGACAAAAAAATGTTTTTTCATAAATTATATATTAAGATGCCGTGAGATTATAACAACATAATATTTTACTTCAAAACTGATTATAAAAGTCAAAATAGAATAAAAATATATTTTCGCTCCAGCCTGATTTGAACTCTGGACCCTCATGTTAACAAAATATTTCCAACGCTTTAAATGTCACCACCATCGCCGTATGTGATATTACAGATATTTACTTTAAATCTTATACGATATAGTTATACCGTCGCGTTACGGTATAGCACTTTGAAAGGGAAAAAAATCAATTTATAATGTAATTATTTGACTTATTTTTTGTCAGTAAGTTACTTTTTAAGCATTAGTCATAAATATTACAAGAAATTTATAATACAAGAAAACTTCCTTTTTTTGTCATCTGGAGCACAGCCCCTTTAAGATTAATATGAGTAAATAAAGAGTCAGTACAGATGTCTTGCCTCCACTCTCAGATAAAGCGGTATCTAAAGTCATACTTCTCTGTTATCTCCGGATTTTTTTCATTCATTATGTCATATTGTATTTGGTTTTATTTCTAAACTGTGTTGCTTTCATTTCATATCCTAGTTGCACCGGGCGATTTATCAGGAGACGCCTTGCTTTGTGAAGTTTACCAGGCTTCTGTTGGTAGTTGCGAGGTGGATTTTGTATGCGATGTCGTGGATGGCAAACCCCTTTGCCAGTAAGTGGGACTAATACTATACTATCTAAAAGGCATCACTGTCTGCAAATAATCATCTGGGTTAGGAAAAAAAATAAGTTTATATATATTTTCTTGGACGTAGTTTTACCTTCAAGAAAAAGAGCCAACTTTTTTTCGGGATTAACAAAGTTTAAGCCAAATGGTTGTAAGTCTTTAACTACAAGTGTTTTAGTTACCATATTTAAATACCCAACAGACAAAATATTGTGTACTTTATGAGTTAAAATAAAAAGACGTTTTCAAGCATTTTTTTCTAATAATTATCATACAAAAATAGTTGTGCTGAATTATTTAATAGCAGTAGTCAACTGTGGCTTTCCTGGTTAAATTATGGGGCGCCATTTCATACTTTTCATGTTATTAATGGTCCGAATGAGTCACGTGTGCAATACCTTTTTTATGTTTTTTGATGTTTTTATTGAATTTTTATTTTCAGACCAAGGGATACAGAAGGTAGGTTACACTTTCCATAGCAGTCTATTAAAATCAACGCAAACAATATTTATGGCGAAATGACACACTTAAACTGTGTCTAGGTTATAAAATTTCATCTTTTGATTCATTAGTTTATCATTTGTTCTCGACCACTTAAATGGTCAATTGGTCGATACGTTTGACGTATATTCAGCTCATCAGCAGCAATTCCTTTTGTTCGAAAACCTAGAACTGAAAGCATATTTCTATTTTAGAATTTCACAAAAGACTTGACAAATGTCAATGAAACAAAGTTTCTATCAAATCAGACGATAAATTTGACTTTTTATTTTACTTTCCAGACAATCTACCACTTATACTAGGCCTGGGTATTGGATTGCCCATGTTTTTCCTGTGTGTCGCCGCTGTGGTTCTTTTTATAGTCTACTATCACAATAGACGCAAGCTACATGACAGAAGAGTTTACCGGTGCGTTTTCCCCTTCTCTAATTGCTTATATATTATATAAGTTGTTTTCAAGTCATTAAAGTTATCTTGGTTCATCTAGATATGGACATGTAAAACTCTCAGTCACGTTGTTGTACTTAAAAATATTGAACATTCATTATATGACCGACATCACGGGAAAAAGGGCACTCGGGCATTTGGTATACTATTGAAATATACTGAATTGAAAATCAGCAAAAATTGCAAAATTTTTGTACTCTTCCAATCTAAAATTAAAGTGAAATATTGATAGCCTGAATATTGTCTTTCACAAAAATGACTATTTTGTATCAAATTTCTTCATTACCATTACCATGGCAACAGTTTTTGGTGACAGTTCTTACTTGTATAAAGTGATATCAACTGAACAAAACACAGTTTTGAATGATAACAATAATATTTTTGCAAAAATGTTGGATACACTGAACAGGTATAGAATCTTAAAAATAAAATAGGTAAAATTTAAGTGTCTGAAATATGCTATGATAATCTTATTCCAACTGCAACGTAGATATAATCTGACGTCAAATTATGGTCTGTGACGTCATTTTCAAGAACATCAAATTTGCCCATGATGTTCCTCTTAAACATAAAAGTACGTCGTATTTGCACTATGCAGGAAGATGAAATTTTCAGACATTAATTCTGGGATATCATTTGTTCAAAAAAAGTAAAAAGGTCAGTTTCCAAAAGTTATGACGGAGTGCCTTTTTTCCTGTGTCGTTGGTCATATATGAAACACAATAAAAGCTTTAAAGGTATTTATTTCATACGAATTAGTTTTACATAACTTCGTATGACCGCGAGAATGATACTTGTATAAAACATTCCTTCATTTTTAATATAGCATTCTTTTGAGTTATGAACTGATTTGTGTGAAATAGCAGACGATATGCATTTGTGAAATTGTACAAATTAAGTAAACATTATTGATATTATCATATTATATACATGACTTGTAAATCAGTTCCTAAAATATTCCAGGGATGAGGACGGAAGCAGTAGCACGAGCGGTGAAAGTAAGATCCCTGTGCGGTTAAACACCCGCGTTCCGATAGGACCTCTTTACAGTGCCCCTGATTTACCGACGTATCCTGATTATAGCGAGTACCCGAGAGAGCCGAGCCAATATTCATACTCTGAGCACAGAATGCAATATGACAACGGTATGTTAGGTGGTTAGATTTCGTGATGAGATCTGGTTATTTTTGACATGAATGGTACACCATAGTTTAATGCGTGTTTTCAGGAAAATATTGCGGCACCTTTTTTTACTTAATGTTCTTTTAAAAATTGAAAATGGCTTATTTTGTTCATTAAATAATTATCCAGATAAGTTTTAAGAAGAAAAGATTTTTTTTATCATGAACAAAGTCTACCAGTAAACAGATTTGTATTAGATATGTTTTACCAACGTTACTCTATGACTGTTGCTTACTGGTCTAGAAACTAAGCTATTATTGTGTACTGCTTGGCGATGAACAAGTTTACATAAATTTTACACAAAATGATAAAAAAATTAACACAATTAATCATTTAAAATTTAATGTGATCTTTACAGCAACAGAGCTGGAGAGTGATAACCGGTTCACATGGGATTTCATGCTTGGTTTTACGCGACCAGGTGAAAAGGTAAGGGTCACTTGTTAGTAACAAATGTTGATCTTGAAAGTTTACATAAGATATTTGTGAAACAAGAATACATCTTGGAGTAATTAAAATGCAATGTATCTTTGATATGGATAAAGGAACGAATAAAGAAGATTTAGCAAAATGCTGATTGCCAGTTTTTTATCAAGATATTTGGTAGATTAAAGCAGCAATTGCTAATTGGCATTGACGTGTGTTTTTGTTGCTGTTGTTGTGGTTAAAGATATCTCTTCATTATTTTGATTTCAGTACCATATAAAGAGGCCCAAGGTAGCGAAAGATAATTATTGAACCTTTCAGTAGTTTCAAAATGTTTGTGCTCAGTGGAACTTCAATGGAACTTCTTTTCGTAAGGATCAAGTCAAAAACATTGAAGAACACCACACAGTTTCTCGTTTTCAAAAAAAGTAACAAGGAAAATGGATGCAACATAAGACTGTTTTATGCTGCAGTTTACAGTGATGTTGGCTTGTTCTTAATACGTCATTACAAATGCTATATAAAATTATGGTGCATAATTCTGATATATATTGTATATTGTGTTTGTTTGATATTTATGCCTTTATTCAAAGTTTATTGTAATTTTAACAATCAGTGATAATCAAAAATGTCTTTAAAATTAATTTTGCTCGCAGATTTTATTGTAAAATATTTGTATTAAACATATAATGCGAGCTTTCTATATAAAAAGGCCAGTGCCATATTTATCTCCTCATCTTAGGTGATATCCAATAGTGATAGCTTAAGAACTGACCAATCAGATTGCCGTTAATCTTTGACGCGCACCTGCTGGTTTGCAAGACTGTCTTTTATTCTTTTTAACTGCCTCTTACGTGTTCGTGTGAATATTTTTCATCACATGTTCAAATACATTATGTAATTGTTTGTTTAGACTTGAGAACTTGCTTCACGACTATATGAGTCGATGATTACTCTATTTTTAGAATTAATCTGTATTCTATTTTAAGAAGTAAAGTAAATCATGACTGAGCTAAACAAATGTTGTTTTTTTTCCATCCGCCGTTGAACTCAGCTGAGATATAGTTTAAACCGTGCATGATTAAAATAGCCTGATACATTCAATGAATCTTTAGACATTTAAGAACGTTTTTTTGCAAATGTTATCGAAATCTTCCTTCACAAGGGAGAGTACTTAATTATTGTTCAAACCAGTACATCTACAGTCGCACGAAGAGTTGTCTGAAAATCATTTCAAATTTATGTACTCATTGAAAACAATTGTTTCTAAAACTTAAAGTATCTTGAATTTCGATTCGGGCTTATGGTATCAAATAGCTACATTTTTGTGTAATATTTGTTTGAGAGGATGTGATGTATGTGTTAACTTTGTATCATGACATTGCTTTTAGATTTTAAGCAATTTACGAATTATATAACGAATTGTACATTTTATGACAAAAAAAGGTTCATGTAAGCAGTTTTAAATTTGGTTGAGGGTCTGACAGCCGGGACCATGTATTATGGTATCAAATAGCTACATTTTTGTGTAATTTTTGTTTGAGAGGATGTGATGTATGTGTTAACTTTGTATCATGACATTGCTTTTAGATTTTAAGCAATTTACGAATTATATAACGAATTGTACATTTTATGACAAAAAAAAAGGTTCATGTAAGCAGTTTTAAATTTGGTTGAGGGTCTGACAGCCGGGACCATGTATTATGGTATCAAATAGCTACATTTTTGTGTAATTTTTGTTTGAGAGGATGTGATGTATGTGTTAACTTTGTATCATGACATTGCTTTTAGATTTTAAGCAATGTACGAAATATATAACGAATTGTACATTTTATGACAAAAAAAAGGTTCATGTAAGCAGTTTTAAATTTGGTTGAGGGTCTGACAGCCGGGACCTATTGTAAAATGGCATGGGTTTTGGGCCTATTTTGAAACATAAAACAAAACAATTGTATGTCTTATGCGTGTTACGATCTTTTGCATTTACAAATATATAAACAGCAGAATTCTAAACGAGCATGTGTAAACAATATTAATAAATACATCTCATTTTATCTGTATGAGAAAATTTTCCCATTTGAAGATTTCATGTTGCAGTCTTTCAACTGTTGTGAAAATGCTAGTGGTGTTGTTGTATATAAAGTATTTGAAACGTATAAAAGATATTGTACATTAGCAATATTGTTATTTTGCATATCTCAGGAATGTAGCAATTTATTTAGAGACATATACACCATTTCAATTGATTTAAATGCGGATATAAATGCCTATTAAACTGTTTAAACTGTTGCATATTATTGAACTAATTCACACCCTTTTTACAGAAAATATGCCTTATTACTATATTTACGTCATTGAGACATAACCGAAGTTATCAAAGGTATTTACTCAGCTACGTTTAATTAGACTGCCATGTCACAAAACTGAAAATTTGCAATAGAAAACATATTCTGTAAACTGATTTTACCAACATTTGTTTAAAATGATTTCAGAATCCATGGTTTTAAAATTTTAACTTTCGATTTGTTTACCTCTGTTATATGAAACAAATTAAATCAGATTAAAATTCTGGTTATGCAATCTGTTATAAGGTAGCCTCAATTTTCTTTCTCGTTTTATTTCATTTTTGGTTCTTTCATTTATTTATCTTTTAGCTTACCTGAGCACGTAGTGCTCATGTGAGCTTTTAGGATCACCGATTGTTCGTCGTCCGTCGGCGTCAGTCGTCCTCCGTCGTCCACAATTATTTCAAAGGACATCTCTGAAACCACCAAGCCAGATTAAAACAAAACAAACTTGCCATGAATGTTTTTTCTATCTATCAAAGTTGTTTGAATGGTTCTGGTCCATTGCAGATCTAGGTCACAGGAGCTAAAAAAAATAGTGAAAATTTTAAAAATCTTCGTCTCTGAAGCTGCAAGGCCTAGTGCTGAGATATTTATTATGTAGCATTGCCTAGTAGTCCTCTACCAAGTTTGTCATCTCATGGCCCCAGGGTTAAAATTGACCCCATTCCAGGGGCCACATGATTTTACATGGCCTCATATAGGGAATACTTCTTAAATGTTCTCGTCTGCAACCACAAGGCCTAGAGCTAAGATATTTGGTCTGTTGTATTTGTCTAAGGGACCTCTACCAAGTTTGTTCAAATCATGACCATAGGGTCAGAAGTGACCCCGACTAAGGGGCCACATTATTTTACACAGACTTATATAGTGAAAACTTAAACAAATCTTATCTTCTTGTCTGAAACCACAAGCCTGGATTTTTGCGATTTGGTATATGAAGAAAGTAGTTGCAGTTGTTTACAGGTGAGCGATAAACGGGCCATCATAGCTCTCTTGTTTATATAACATTTAGATTTCTTTAAAAAATATGCTAATATTTTCTAGAGAATATGTCAAGTGAATTATATTGTAAAAAACAATCCAAATGTCACCCCTTGAACAGTTGCATCGGTTGTAATAAAGTTGTGCACCAGACACCAACCACTACATATGAATCTCGTTCTACGTAAAGAAAAAATCTCTGTTCAACACTGGAACATGCCTTCCATCAGTCTCGAACTTCTCCAGCAGGTGGTTTGGGGCTTCTCAAAGTGCAATGTTGTTTGGTTTGACGTCGGAGTTTTCTCTTCAGCAAAGATATTCCATCAACTTATATGTGTGAGCTCCTTTAGACAAAATCCATTTACAGGTATGATTCTGTGACTGTGCTTAAAAGTTGGGGAAGTCACTAGAGTTGTTAATAAAATTAAAAACGTATGAGTCTTTACGATAATCGGTCAGGACTTCTACTTTTATTTGAACTGATAATCGTGGCATCACCTGATCAAGGCAAGTGTAGTGTTGGTTATGTTGACGTTAGAATTAAGCTAAGAATGTAGTACATTACGTCATATTTTAAACTCGCAAAATGTTTTGACAATTTGCTGGCTACATTCATTATAAATTCAACACCTTATACTGTTTGTCCTACTTCTCTAGCCAATCCGAAAGCAAATATATTTAAATTTCTTATAGATTTATCCGTGAAGAATTGCGATTTCTGCTCTTATTCTTGCAGAGCGCTGTTCTACTTCTAACCTGCCAAAACACGTTGTCTGCGCAGGTGTGTCGGCGCAGAAGTGGGAGTGGTTCGCTTATGAATAGGTCTGTTCCAAAACAAGATAGCCAACGAAAAAACGTGAAAGATAAAAAAGGGACAAAAAAGAACGGGAAAGAGACTATAAAGTGAAATCCCCAGGCTCCCTACCTTTTCCGGATTCCTAATGATGAAGATTTCACTTCATAGCCTCTATCCTACACTTGGTTGTGGAATAGTCGTCTGTACTAGTCGTTGACAAGCATTTCAAGATAAGTAATTTTTTTTCACAAGATGACTTTTTTGCTATAATCTAAATAAGATAAGATAAGATAAGATAAGATAAAATACTTAAACTCAAACATGCAAGAAGGAAGTAAAGCAAAACATACATGTATATTACGCACGCATGCATATGTAAGGAATATTGTTTTGTTTTTTAAAATTTTGATACGCTTGCTTTTTTCTAATAGATGAACTTTAAATTTTATAATGTATGTGTTTTGAAAAGAAAGAAAGAAAAAAACATAGATCAGAAAATTAATTCTAGATTCTAAGGTCTTGCCACGTTTGCATAACAGCTGTTTTCACAATTTGACCGCATCACAATACAAATGTAAACATAAGGAAACAAATGGTCCTGGGTCGCTCACCTGAAAAGAAACTACCAAACAACTGGTGGAGTGGGGGTGAAGGGCACATAAGGGATGAGTCGAATGACAGACAGTTCAAATACCACATTAGATATAAAATATTTTTATACCTTTCAAAAAAGTCAATAGTAATATTAATAAAAAGACAAATTTGAAGTCTGTATGCAAACTTATACAAATGGTTAAAATTTCAAAGAAATTTCTTCAAAAACAAGAAAGTAGGTCAGTAAGTCTAGGTCAGTCAAGGTCAAAGCTGAAGTCTGCAGGCAGATTTATACAAATGGCTAAAAAATCATTTATGTAGCTTAAAAACAAGGAAGCAGGCCAGTAGGTCAAGAACAAAGGTGGGCGAAGGTTAAATACCTTCCTACCCCATCCAATGTTTTTTTCGGAGTGAGGTACCCAGATGAGGTGAGTGGTGGCTGGGTACCCTGGTGAGAGACAAGATCTTCCAAAGCCAATCTAATAAACTAGGCAGTACTGAACCATATGTATCCAAGTTTAAGGCCTTTCGCTTTCTTTAAAACTTTTTCCTTCATAACTCAATGTAAAACCACGTGACAACTGGGTAGGAGCAGATTTTGATCCAGGGGCAACGATTTGTATGAACGTGGTAGAGTTCACTAGACAAAATATCAAAATCCTAGGCCTAATGGTTTCTGACAAGAAGATTTTTTAAGTTTTACCCATTTAAGTCTATGTAAAATAAAGTGACCATGGGCTCGGACCAATTCTGACCTCACAGCAATGATATACAACTTTAGCTGAGGTCCACTAGATGCTATTAACCAATTATGTAAGCTGTAGCCTTTGTGGTTTCAGGCAAGAGGAATTTTTAAAACGTTTTTCTTATATAACTCTATGTAAGATCAAGTGACCCACTGGGGCTGGGCCAGTTCTGATCCAGGGGCCATAAATTGTATATATTTGATAGAGGTCCACCAGACAATCTTTCACATCAAACATCTTAACTCTAGGCCTGATAGTTTCTGACAAAAAAGTTGTTTTTTTTTCTTAATGTCTATGTAAAATCAAGTGACCCCTGGGCTCGGGCCAAATTTGACCCCAGAGCTATGATTTATATAACCTTTGTAGAGGTAGACTAGAGGCTATCAATCAAATATGTAAGCTCTAGGCCTTGTAGTTTCAGACATGAAGTGTTTTTATTTTTTAGGTTTTCCTTTCAGTTGCCATGGCAACCAGATTCTGCATGGAATTCCGTTTTTTATATAAATTTGAAAGAAGACCACACAAGGACCATTTCTGTAAAGTTTAATTGTAACTGACCAAGTGGTATAGGAGCAGATAATGTTTAAAGTCAAATGTGGACGACTGACAAAATAGCATACTGAAAGCTGTACTATTTAGTGAATTGGCATCTGGCTGACAACTGACAGTTGACAGTTTGCAAATTGTGACGACCTGGATGATATTCACTAAACATTAACAGTTCTTGAAAATTTTTGATCTGGCATCTGGCTGCCATTTGCCTATTCACTTAATTTTAACTATCCATGATTCTTATCAAATTGGCATCTGGCTATCAGTTGACAGTTGGCCATAAACAAATTTTGACGAACTAGAATCTAGCTGCCAGTTGCCATTTGACATTTCACTTTATATCAACAATGCATGAAACATATCGAAATAGCATTTGGCTACCAGTTGACAATTGACGATAAACAAATTTTGACGAACGGGCATCTGGCTGCCAGTTGCCATTTGCCAATTAACTATATATTAGGGATGGGAACGAATGTTCGAATATTCGAAAATCGACCGAATATTCGAATCTGAAAATCAAATTCGAATATTCTAAAATGATCGATGATTAATACATAGCTGTTTCCCCGACAACGTACAGGTAATAAAACTGTACCAATGTTCGGATACCAAAATTCGGGTAACTGACTGAACTGAAAAACAAATATTTGCATATTGAATTTAGTATTCGTTCCCATCCCTACTATATATTAACAATTCATGAAACATATCGAATTGGTATCTGGCTTCCAACTGACAGTTGACGATTTGCAAATTTTGACAATTCGGGCTCTTTGGAAAATTGGCATCTGGCTGCCATTTTCCAGTTGTCAATTCAAATTATATTAGCATTTCATGAAACACCTCAAATTGACGTCTGGCTTCCAAGTGACAGTTGACTGTTCGCGAATTTTGACGAACTGGCACCTAGCTGCATGTTGCCAGTTACCAAATCAGTCAATGTCCAGAATTCATGCTTTTTGTCGAAATGGCATCTAGGTGTCAGTTGCCAGTTGACAATTTGCAATCTTTGACGAATTGGCGTCTGGCTTCCATGTGACAATTTGCGAATTTTGACAAACTGGTACCTGGCTGCATGTTGCCAGTTACCAAATCAATCAATGTCCATAATTCGTGCTTCTTATCAAAATGGCATCTAGGTGCCAGTTGCCAGTTGACAATTCGCAATTTTTGACGAATTGGCGTCTGGTTACATTTTCCAGTTGCCAAATCACTTAATATTCAGATTTCATATTACTTTTCTAATTGGCATCTACTTGCCACTTGTCAGTCGACAATTTGCAAACCTTTGATGAATTAGCATCTGGCTGCCATTTGCAACTTGTCATTTCACGCAATGTTCAGAATTCATGCTACTTATCTGCTTGCCAGGTGCCAGTTGACAATTCACTAAATATTAACTATTCAAGAAACATATGGCATCTGGCCACCAATTTTCGATTAACAATTCCAAGATTTTGACGAACTGGCACCTGGCGCAATAGTACTTTTCAAAAATGCGTGTTGCCATCAGTTATTTAAAATTAAATAAAGCCGCAGTCGCTAAGAAGTAGCATAGTTGTTTCTTGTGTTTAAGTAATTATGACGACAGCTGTCACTGTTGAGGCGTTCCTTTCGTAATGTTTCAGTGTCTGTGCGACCTTGCACAATCGCCTTATCTTAATGCATCGGTTGATAAAATATTTAGGTTTCTAAGCGTGTTTACAAAAAAGTTATATTAGACTTTCCTTAAAAATTTACATCCATGCATTGCATCAGATTATTTGCCAATTTTCCACGAGATTAGAGTTCAAGTCTGCTTACGTATGCATTACTTAAGTACTGTCTACTTAGACAACGAATCGATTTCCTTACGAAAATGTCAGAGTTTGAAGCAATGCGAACAGAAGCAAGTGTTTACTTATCCTTAAATGCTTGTAAAAAAGTGACAGCAGATTTTGATCAAACGGGAAAAGCACTATATATATAAATGTGTCACTTCAGCTCTAGTATTGAAAACCTCACATTTGTAAGAAACTCATTTTCATTTCTACAAAAAATACCTTAAATACATACACAAATAACCTATTCATTAAGTTCAGAAAGTGGAGATTATTGCAGAAAAATAGTTGACACAGTTATGTAACTTGAGAGCTTTATGACCTTTTGTACTTGTTAGTAAAAGTGTAAAGTGCCTAGTCATTACTATTTGTTGAAGATGGCCTATGTATTGGTCAGTAAGTTAAGTATGGAGCCATTGGTACCGGTAAAAATTTAGATATATCTAACTTGCTGAAACAGGTTAAACGTACCTATTTTATAAAGTGCATAAAGGGGAGATAACAAAGAAAAAATGGATGCTGCAGAAATCTAACTTGCCAGGATCATGTCGATAATATTGATAAATAAAGTGTGAATAATATAAAGCCATTGGTACACGTAGAACTTAGATATACCCAACTTGCCGAAATAGTTAGCCATACGGACGTTCAGACGTACAGGCAGACAGTAAAATTACTATATGTCGGAAGCATAACAATTTAAAATGAGTATAATAAGGCTGTCTTTACAAATCTACATAACAATACATAGTAATGTTGAAATCAAAATACCTTTGGTTTTAACGAAACGAAGAAAAAAACATTGCGTGAAACATGCAAAACAGATTTATTGTACCTATACTATTTAACCACGAAAAACACTTTTTTCTCCAGATTTTGAACACTGAATAATATTCTTAATTATCTGAACATATCAGAACACGTTGCCCCCACCCTCCCACACATAAGATTCTCTTTTTGTAAAAGTATGTATTCCAGAAAAGAATTATTTTTATGCAGAATTCAAATTCGCTAAATGACTAGAAATAACGTTGTTTATGCGTTTGTCATAATTGAACTGAGAATTCAATCATGTATGCTCACAAATAACTGTCCGTAGCATTCTTTTTCTCAAAGTACGATGCTGTCCGGTAATCTTGTGCACCTAAGCACTTACCGGCTAATTTACTACGAATCAAATAAATACAAAAACAATCATTATTATTTTCCTATTTGCAAAAATCTTAATGAGACAAATATTTTTTGGAAATAACTCATTGAACTGCAGGGGTGCAACCGTGTAAACACTTACCACCATGCTTAATTCCAACCATTCAATTGTCCGGTGATCTTGCGCAAGTGTTATGAATGACGTCACGGTAGCTCGTTTTTAAAGTATGGTGTACCAGTAGCACTATCAATATAAATTTTGTGAGCCCTATTAATGAAAAGTTAATTTAAACTGTTCAAACTGTCCAAACAAAACTGTAACACAAACTTATTTACATCAAGGTATTGTTTTGTTTTTACTGTTCACTACTACACCTGGGACATCTGAAATCATCACTATCAGTCAGTGCCTCAATTTTTGTACAGAATTTCAGATGTACCCATTGACTTTACACTTTACAACACCCCCAGTTAACAACTTTAATGCTCTTATCTAGATTCAAAGCCTCTGGTTGGAATTTGCCACACACTGAACAACATTCTATATCAACATCTCCACTTGATTCTGTATTTATTTCAATGACTGTCTTTTGTCTTGCTTTTTTTTGCTGGAGCTTTTCCTCTCTCTGAATTTAGTTTTGGACCTTTCCCTTTTCTCTTTCTTGCTAACTGTATCAGTTTTTGCCTTCATCACTGTTCGTACACTTGGCTCTCTTGTTTATGTCACTGTCAACACTTTCATATATAGTCTTGTCACTCCGTGAAAATGGAGGATTAAACACCTTCTTCCTTTTGCCTAACTTTTGTTTTTCCTTCTCAGTATTTTCCTTTTTCTTCTCTTTCTGTTTTTCTCTTCTTCCATTGCTTTCTTTTTCTCATAGTAATTATCTTCTGTTATTGTAGGTGCATATGGTGGCACAAAAGTACTCCTTATTTTCTTAAGTTCTACATTTTCTTTCTGCTGAATGAAGTCATTAGATTTTTCGTCAAACAGTATTTTCACTGTCCTATTGTCCTTTCGTTCAGGTGGTGTTACACAGGGATCAAATGGAAATATGCCAGTCTTCTTATAACCTAACATTATTACATTATTACAGTCATAGAATTTTGATATGCAGTACCTATCGTCTTTGGCAGATCTTCCCCCTATCACGCGGCTGGGGTGACTGTGCAATAGCTTATGGCACCCTCTGCTGAGACTCATTTTAAATGGGCTGAATACTGAAACATCAAGTGGCTGTAGACAGTGACTGCAATGAAAGGGTAAAACAAGCAAATGTATGTTCTCCTCTCTTGCTGTTTCAATAATATCATGTGTAACATGGGTGCAAAGTCCATCATAAAGAAGTATACAATGCCTTGCTGTTACATGCTGTATGAAATGATTCTTGAAAAAAAATCCAGCAATTCCAAAATTACCACCGAGACTAAATCTTTTATTTCCACGTCACGCGTTGTTCTGTTACGTCCAAATTTTCCAAACGTTTTGCTATCCAACTGACGCAGTTCCCGAACTTATTTTAATATTTAACAACATCATTGTGTACTGACCATCCCCATCCACCCCAAAAAAAATTTTGAATGAAATTGCGTTTTTCGTCCAGTATTGGCAAAATGAGAGCCTCGACTTATATTAACATAAATTACGAATATTTTTTTTCCAGTTTTATGTTTCAAACAGGATTATATTTATGTAACAGAACAAATTATGTATTATTAACTGAAGATACAACTTTGCCTTAATGTAGTTGATGTTTCCAGGAAATCTGCTGTTTTCTTTGATCTTAAAAATGCAACAGGTTTTACAATAGTGTCTAATTTTTCTACTCCCGTCGAGCTATGTCTTATTTTTAACAGCTGCCTTTTCATTGTTCTTTACAAATACGCTATTGTTTGCTGAAATATAACTACAAAATACTGACTTTTTTCAATGTGTTATTCTGCTTGTAAAAGCGAGTAGAGTTCTCGCCCCTAACAGTTAATAATGCAAAATTAATTCGAAAACTATATACGAAAATTGGCCAGACAATGATTAACATGCAATGTTAGTTACTCGAATAATAAAAAACGCATGTATGAACACAGTATAAGACACCAAGCTTCATAAAGCATTAACACTGGATAATAGAAATGAGTGAAGGTCTAAGGAATAACACCAAGTGTGTGATGAATCATTAATTAGAAAAAAACATTTCGCACGTTTTTGTGTAGAAAAGGAAGTATGAAATAAAATATAGTCGACTCCAAATGACAAACATGCAAAATGCATTTATCCTTTAAATATGAAGAAAATTGGATGATACATTAAGCTACATGATATGGAATTTTGATTATTCCAACACAGTACACAAGACGATGAAAGAGTACAAAGCAAGATTAAATGAAACGTTATGCAAGTTTAAAGGCTTACAATCAATAATAGAATTAAGCAAAACGCAAGTTCCAATGTAATCAAGCAATATGGAATCAAGCATAATGTAAGTACCAATGTCACCAAGCAAGATGGAATTAATGCATAATTTTGTTTCAGTCTTACCGTTGCCTACATAATTTCCTTTGGGATTTAAATGAGCTGAAATATATTCAAAACATTTTCATAGATGTTTTGTTTTATATTTTCTTTTACTATTTCCATCAGATGTCTTTTACTTAAGATGTTTTAATGTTACATTCAGCTAGATCTGAAGACGTCCCATTCATTATGCTTCTGTTATTACATACATTGAATATATTTTTTCTTCAACTGAAATGTCATCCAATGTTGCTTGTTTTAATATTAACATTTTCTCAATAAAAATGCAATTTCTTCGTAGCACATAGAGTTTATGGAGTGTATTCTTCAGGAATAAATGCTGCAAAGGAGGGAGCAAAGTGACTAACTGCATGTTTTATTCCTGAAGAATACACTTCATTAACTCTATCTGGCATAGTGCGAAGCCTACTTTTTTGACCAATCACTGCTTACGGTTTCTTAACTTTGTTTGATTGACAACTGGGAACACCAATTAAGCAAAAAGTGTGTTTACGTAGACAAGTAGGCGTTTCTTACTTTGAAAATTTCAAAACATTAAGTGAAATCAGTAATGTTCTGGATACTCCATTTATCATTCAAAATGTGGATGATAAGATTTCTGATCTAAATGCTGAAAATTAAAACTGAAACAAAACAAAAATGACCAATAGTTATCATATTGATTCGATGAAAAATGTGCGTCAGCTGAAACCCACAGTTGATTACTCGCTTACATTTTTTGTGCCATCGTGTCTTAAAATAGTAACATTACTGAAAAATGGTAAAAAGTTCATTATGGAAATTTAACTTTAATTCATTAAAACAATTGGATTCAAAACTGACATTTCAGTGAGTCAGATCATATATTAAACTGATTGATGTTGTAGCCTTGTAGCCTAACAATTATTATGCTATTTCAGTTAAACCATTCAATTTTTGTTTCTAATAGACTAGTAAACTTGTTCTATTATTTTGAACCATTCATTACAACTTGCGAAATTGTATTTTTCGTATTTGTTATTCTCTCGTTCCAAGTCCACAGAAATTACATTGTGAGTGAGCGACATAGGGTCATATTGATTTTTTTGTATTATAAAATCCCTTAAATTCAATGCATGGTGAGCAGCATTGATAACTGATGATCTTCTTGCTTGAAATTCACCAAAATTAAGCTGCAGGTGAGCGAAAAATGATTATCTAAAATCTCCATATTTTACTAGGTGAGCTGAATGCCTTATAATGGTTCTCTTGTTTACAATTTCCTTTAATATAACATTCCTATACTTTATATACTTTAATATGATGTTCCTATACAATCATTAAGGAAGTTGTTTACTATTACATGAAATGACACCAAGGTTCTGAATATTAATTAGTGGGCTGGATAATAAAATGCATGCAAATTCTTCTGAAGAAGAGCAGCACTCTCTAGGAATTAAAGTAGCACTCTTAAGGAATTAAGCTGACCTATGTTTTTCTTCAGAAATGAATTGATATTTAAAAAAACTGCGTGAACTGTGATTGGTCAGAAATATTGGTTGCACACTATTATCAGGTTGGTCATGACCAATAGATGACTAGTGTTGTTTTCAGCAGAACCGAGTCTAAAAATGTCTGCAGAATGCTTTAGCCCAGGTTCCTCAAACTTAATAGGTCAGTTGGTCATGAACAGAAGATGACCCTTATTTTCATTTTGGACACCAGCTTAAGGATTAGGACAGAATGACATTGAACAGAAAAAACCGTTTCTGATTAGTATCTCGGCATTTGCTTCTCAAATTCGAATAGCCAGTTGGTCATGACCAGTGCATGACAACTTTATTATATAAGTTAGCAGGTCAAAGGTCAACGCCGCGGCGGCATTGCAAAGCAAAATATTTTCCAAATCTACAGAACGCTTGAACCTGTACTACTAAAATGTCAGATTGAATATAACCAGTAGATGACTGTTATTGCCTTTTTTTCAAGTCACCAGATCTCAGGTCATTGGCACGGTGACATTGCACAGCAAAACTGTTTCATGTCAATATCTGGAAAAAGCTTTAGCTCAGGCTTCTCAAACTTACTAGGCAAGTTGTTCATGACTTGCAGATGGTCCCATACCCTTTTAAGAATCACTTGGTCAAACGTCAATTCACAGTGACAATGAACAGTAAATAAAACTGCCTTAACCTTGTCTGGGACATCCTTCTTTCCGTCAGCACTAAAAAATATGGCCATAAAATTTGACCTCTGTCAGCCCTAATTTACATTTATCGGCATTAAACCTCAAACCGGCAACTCTAGCTTTGTCTAGAACTTGTTATGGTCATGCTCTGATCTTGTTTTTCCCCAAACAAGTTTGTCGTCTACAGTTGAAGTTTCACCTGACAGGCCTTCAAATGTATCATCAATTTTCCTATTGAGTATATCTTGGCTAGATCTGATGCCCATCGGTTACCTTTAATAGCGATACCTGGAAAAGGGGCTGTTAAATGTGGTCAGATACGATGACTTTTCATCGAGTGTAATCAATCAGTACCCTTAGTGGCGTCTAATATACTGAAATACTTAGCGCCAGACAATTTTGACGTAATGTCGTCTATAGTCCTTATAGGATAATGCGGTCTGCGTATGTTATCATTGAGAGCTTTGGGGTCCAGATATACCTAAAGTTTTCTATTGGGTTTCTTTACACAGAACAGAGAGTTAACCCACTCTCTCGGTTCTTTAACATTACAAATTACCCTTTTTGTCTCCATACTGTCAAGTTCTGCCTGTAGTTTGACCAGTAAACCAAACGGAACTATTTTAGGGGGACACACTGTAGGTACAGCATTTTCTATCAAGTGTAAAGAACAAGTTCCCTAAAGTAAACCTATGCCATTGAATAACTCATCATATTCCTGCCTTATTACATTTGTATTTAACTGTAAAGTGTGTGTTACTTTGTTGTTTACAAAGTATGTCAATTTGATAAACTGCAAATCAAGAGATGTATTTAGACTGATGAGTGGCAGTGCCGCACTTTCTACTACAAAGAATTCCTCATTGACAACCATACCTTTCTATTCACATGTTAAGTTCACTTTGCCGTGAACGACCAGTCGGTTTCCTGTGTAAGAAGTGAGCCTCAATAATGATGGTTCAAGTCGAAACCTCAAATTCAAGTTTTTTAAAATTCTCATTGGAATGCAATTTATTTGTGAACCTGTGTCTATTTTATATTTGATTTTGAATATACTTTTCTCTTTGCCAAACAAAATATCAACACAAATCTGATCAGGTTTAGAAGTACTCTACCGTATCTACATAGAACTCTGAACTGACATTGTCCGAAAAATTACATTCCTCATACACTTCATGCACGTTTTGCCTTATCTACAGAGCTTTGCAAAGTGTCCTTATCTCCCACATTTATAACATTTTTTGTCTCTGTCAAAACATTCATTTTCTGAACCATGTCGGCTTTGTACACAGTTATTTTTGCGGTTTGTAACTCAAGTGTTCAGGCCGTCGGTCCCTTCCAACTTGCGTTCGAGGCCGTCTGTCAAGAGCGTCTCTTTTTTGTGTCCGGTGACGTCCACGACCACTATTCGGCTAAAAACGTCCACCTGCTGGGGTACTTGCCCACCAATCGCTTGTGCCTGTGTTCATTGTAGTTCTAATGTATGAGCGATATCTAGACATTTCTCGCGAGTCAGTTGAGATCCTTCCATGATGAACTTTTCTCGGATTTTTGGAGTTTTCACACAAAACACAATGTGATCACGAATAATTTCATCACGCAACTCTTGTCTGTAATCACAGTCTACAAGTAAACACTAAGTCTGTCACAAACTGCTCAAAAGGTTCATTTTCTTACCGAACTCTGTTTTTGAACATGTATCTATTGTAATTTCTACTGTTTTTGTTGCTAATGGTTCAATAAACATAAATTCATAACGTTCCTTGAATTTTTTGAATGCATTAGATAAGTCCCGTTATTCCCAATTCATTTTCGGCGTATCTGTTTTAACTTCCATTTTTCTCTTGAATTCTGTCAAGTCTGTGCAAATTACACTATTTTATTTTCTAAACTTCTAAGTCCTCTAACTATTGTAATCCATAATTTCTTCTGACACCATGTTATATACTGGGTTATATAAATAATAATCTCGTAATGAGAATTCACTAAATGTGATGACACAAGACGCGTAAACAGTACAACTGCTTTCATATAGAACTACAACATACTTGTACAACTGCATCTGATAGACTGCTCATTAGAGAACATGTACTGTCACTTATAAATGTAGAGAGAGACAACTCTAGCTAAATGATAATAATCAGATACAACAGTTATTCTTCCGTACTACGACATCACCAAAGTGGGTAAAAATAATCAAAACACATACACTACTGCAGTTTACATGGAACATATCGAGGGCTGAACGCTAAACTAGTGTAAGTGACATATTTAACAAAATTCACTTTTTTGCTATATTCATGTGTAAAAATACCTTATCTGTCTCCTGTATAAGTATTATCTTTGATTTTCAGTATCAAATAAAATAATCTCAAAATATGACAAATGACGTAAATGAAAAGGTGCCCTTTTTAAATGTGAAACTAGCCTAAGTGACATAGGCATTTACATTCGTTTCAAATTCAACTTTTTTCACATCCATTTATATGTAAAATGTTTAAGTGTTAAAAGTAGGTAAAAATTCTCTTGAAGTATTTACCACTTCAAAGTATTTGACATAGTATAGGTGAAAGTTGCAAGATATTAAGGGTTTTAGAGAAAAATTATGCTGGTAAAAATGTATAAGTCACTTACACAGTTTTCACATTAACATTTCAAGTTTTCGTAAAGAAGTTTAAATGTAAAGCTAGTCTAAGTGCACTAAACTCTCACTATTATACATGTGATTACTTCATAAGTGATGTCATCAACTGTATGATACTATATTGTCCTTTTCCAGGGGTAGGAAAAGTGAAAACAAAACAACATTTAGTTCGTTAAAAACATACATTAATTTTTATGTAAACCGACACAGTTTTTTTGATGTCAAAGAAGAGTTGAGATTCACAAAAGGTAAGAAAATGTTTTATTTTATTAGAATTTACAATTTATACTTGTATTAATTTTCAAATTTTTAGTAAACATTATGACAAGCTTAAGGCAATTATTAAAATCGTTTATATTGTGTTTTATTTTAATCCCCTAATGTTCTTCCTAACTTATTTCCTTAAAAAATTCTTATGTGTTCATATTATATCACAATTGATTAAGATAAAAGATAATATTATAAAAAGCCAATAATGTTTTTACATCATCAGACATAGATCACTTGGGTCAGGTATTGTGATCGCTCACAGTCTGTTGTCCGTCTGTTTGGCATCAGTCATCTGTCCACTTTTATTCAAACAACATCTCATCAGAAACAACATATGGATGGCTGATGTTGATGACTATTGGCAGGGAATTTCTTATATTGACCTCTACAGAAGTTGCTTGAAGAATTCCATTCCATGCAATACTCTAGTTAACATAACAATCAAAATGAAAAACTGTAACAGTTACATTCTGCATAATGTCGCTAACTGTGATGATAGGACAGTCCATAACAAGAGCCATGTTACACATGGTTAATCCCCCCGCCGGGAAAAAGCTACCTGAAGGTTGTACTTTCAAACACTCAATGTAATAATGTTTGAAGAAAATCCCACAAAAAAGGCAAGGCATAGTTATTGTTCTTGCAAACTGCACTTCCTACCAATGTGCTATGTCAGTGTATTAAGTTTGAAGAAAATCGCTCAAGCACTTTTGGAGTTATGCTTCGAACAAAGTTTTTCAATTAAATCTGATAAAGGGGAATAATTCTAAAAGTAGGAAAGGTAGAGTTATTATTCTTAACACTGCACCTCCTCCAAATGTGCTCTTTCAGTATATGAAGTTTGAAGAAAATCACTCAAGTACTTTTGGAGTTATGCCCCGGACAAAACTGGAATAGACGCACGCACGGACGGACAGAGACCATTTCTAATATCCCCTCCGCTTTTGGCGGGGGGATAAGAAGTTCAAGAATTCAAGAATTAAATATACATGTATATGCTGGGATTTTTAAAAATGTAAACAAGTAAATCTGATAAAGGGGAATAACTCTTAAAATAGGCAAGGTAGAGTTATTGGACTTGCACACTGCACTACCTACCAATGTGCTCTGTCAGTGTATGAAATTTGAATAAAATCCCTCAAGTAGTTTTGGAGTTATGCTCCGGACAAAATTTATCAAGTAATTCTGATAAAGGGGAATAACATTAAAAATAGGCAAGGCAGAGTTATTGTTCTTGCACACTGCACTACCTACCAATGTGCTCTGTCAGTGTATGAAGTTTGAATAAAATCCCTCAAGTAGTTTTAGAGTTATGCTCTGGACAAAATTTATCAAGTAATTCTGATAAAGGGGAATACCTCTACAAATAGGCAAGGTAAAGTTTTTGGACTTGCACACTGCACTACCTAACAATGTGCTCTGTAAGTGTATGAAGTTTGAATAAAATCCCTCAAGTAGTTTTGGAGTTATGCTCCGGACAAAATTTATCAAGTAAATTTGATAAAGCGGAATAACTCTAAAAAAGGCATGGTAGAGTTATTGCACTTGCACATTGCACTATCTACCAATGTGCTCTGTCAGTGTATGAAGTTTGAATATAATCCCTCAAGTAGTTTTGGAGTTATGCTCCGGACAAAATTGTTTCGGACGGACGGACGCACGGATGCACGAACGCACAGACGCACGGACGCACGGACGGACGAAGGGCATTTCTAATATCCCATCCGCCTTTGGCGGGGGGATAAATTAGAAACTCCAGATCAAAATTGGCCATGCCCTGAGGTCACTTAATTTTTCATAGGTTTCGGTAGGAAAAACTGTTGTTATATTGCACCACATACAATCCACACTCGGTATGTCAAAATCGCGTAAGTCAAATTTCCGGCTGCGATTGCCAACTGCGCTTAAATTAGGATCTAAATTGTCACTAATAAATATGTTATTGGTGAGAAATTTATGTTGATTTAATGAAATCACCTGACTTGATTGAAATGCACTACAGTGATTTTACTTGTCACTAAGCGAAGAAATTTTTGGGATGATACATTCTTTAATTTTAACAAATTTGAGTGAATAAAAATTCAGTATTGGAATGTTCTTTTATGTTTCTATATTAGCTCCACATATTTTATGTATGTGCGTCAAAAGTTATGTTAAATGTACATTAAAAAGTTTCTTAGTGTACCTGTAGTTACCCGCTGTCTATTTATAGTATGTGTACATGTTAGTTTTTACCTGTGTCGCATCTTTTGTATAAAATATAACACACTGTCTGGTTTTCATACGCCCAAGTAGGATGAATCAGGTTTTAATTAAGCCTACATCTGAAGAGAAAAATGAGCTGGTCTGAAACCAGGGTAAGTTTTGGGAATATGTCGTGTACTCGAGTCAAAAAGAAAATCAGTTTTACCGGTATTTCCCGTAAATTACTTTTTGGTAAAATATAAGTCAGGTAGTGCTTTACCTTCAAGACTTGAATTTGACTGTCATGGGGATGCTTTTTAATTACTTGAATCACATTTTATGAGCATTGCTGCCTTGTACAGGACAATAAACCTATATCTGCCACAAAACAATGTTAGGTACACCAGCTCCGAACATATCGAATTCCGAATTAGTCAAAGTAATTTACTTGGTCCGCCAGAATTAAAGATATTGAGATTGGACCATATATATATATATATTTTTCCCTCTGCAACAATAAGGCCTAAAGTTTAGATATTTGACATGAAGTATTATTGTTACGGTCTTGTGCATATCTTCCTATAATTCCTATAAATAAGGTTGTATTCCTATAAATACAACCTCTGACTACTACGTCAGGAAATCGATTCTTTGGTTCAGTGGTTAGAGTGTTGACCTTCATTGTGCTAAGATCAGAGTTCGAATCCCGCTATGGGTTGTGTTTTCTAGGATGCATTGCATCCTTCTGTTATGGACGTTCTTGTTCATATAATGGGGATTTGTCCAGGACTACCTCTCCTGGACTTAGTTATAAAAATTAAATAATAAAACAATCTTCCAAGATTTCTGTCTGATCTTCTGATCTAAAAATACACAAGAACATTCGTCATCATAAATGATGACTTTCTAAAGAGGGGATATGTTACGGTGTAGTGCATACTTTCCTATAATTGTATAAATACAACCTCTGAAAACTGTGACAGGGAATCGATTCTTTGGCCCAGTGGTTAGAGTGTTGGTCTTTGATGCGCTAAGATCAGAGTTCGAAACCCATTCTGGATTGTGTAATCTAAGATGCATTGCATCTTTCTGTTACCGATTTCTTGTTTGTTTGATTATCTTTTCGATCTATACAAAGTTTGTTCCGATCAGGACTCTATATCAAAAACTGACCAATCCCGGGAACTGGGGTCAATTTATTGCAAGGCATCATTTTTACTCATCCACTGTATAGGACTGTCATAGTCTTCATGTTAGTCTGGAAAAGTTATAGTAAAATATCTAAATAATAACTTCACTTTAATAACCTTTCTACAGGATGTTATCCATACAAGCGTCAACACATCAAGGTGATGAAATATTCGGAAGTGCTGGGAAGCAGTGTACCACAAACAGTCTTGCTGCGATGCTTTTGGCTACGGAAAAGCCACCAGCAGTTTGGGATAAAGGTGACCTTGACAAAATTTTACAGGATGCGGATGACTTGTATCAGTCTGTCTGCATAGACAAGTACCTGCTTATTGGTGAACTTCCCAAACAGATATCTCATTTTCAGATGGAAATGTCACAAGCTTTCAGTGGAACTGTAAATAGGGAAGTGACAGATATACAATTTTACAATTTGTATGATGCTTTGAAAACCATAAATGAGTTTTGCTTTTTAACTGTAGATTGCTACACTATGGCTGTCATTAAGGCTAGTGATAGATTATATTTATTTGATTTACATAGCCGAAATGAATGTGGGATGCTGATGGGAAAGCGGTTTTAACTGGACACTCTTCTCTGAAAAACTTTTGTGCGCCATTTGTCTTCAGTTCTTTTCTTCCATGCAGAGAAGTATGTTTTGAGATTAATCATGTGCTTAAAGAAAAATCTGATTCTGCAAAGTGATTTTTCAGGTTTTTCAGAGAGAGGATGAATATGCATGTAAAGTTTACTTAATAGAAGAAATGAAAAATCAAATTTTAACTGAATCAGAATTTTCAAATATTTCTGATTTAGATGACACATGTTCATTGTGTTTTGTTAAAGACAGTGTTGGAGCTTCAGTCAAAAGTGAAGGCAAGGTGTAGAGAGATTCTGTCAATGAATCTATTGATGTTGTAGGAACGGGCGAGTCTGATTCTGAATTGTTGAGTGGAAGTGTTACTAGTGGTGATGCCACAGTTGAGGTAGAATGGGATAGGGATGAAAGAGCTGATCAGTATTCTGTGCATGAATCTTCTAAGGGTGCAGGAACAAATGAGCAACATGGTGAAAAAATGGTGAATGAGAGTTTAACAAGTGATGATGATGCTGAAAGAATTTAGACAGAAAGGGATATGTGTGAAAGGGCAAGTGAATACACCATGGGTGTAGAAATTAGCAAGTCACAAAAGAAGTGAGTGAGAGTTTTACAGATGGTGGTGATGCTAGAGTTGAGGTAGATAATGACTGATGAAACATTTGTTGAAAGTGGCGAGGCACATGGTGAATTAGTTAGTGGGAGTTTTATAGATGGTGATAAAGCTGAAAGAGTCGAGGTGGATACTGTGATGGATGAAAATGTAGTTGAAAGTGGAGAGTCACATGGGCAATAAGTCAGTGAGAGTGTTACAGATGGTGGTAATGCTGATAGAGTCGAGGTAGATACTTTGATGGATAAAAATGAAGTTGAACGTAGGAAGTTTCATGGTGAATAAGTTAGTGAGAGTTTTATAGATGGTGGTAATGCTAGAGTTGAGGTAGATACTATGATTGTTGAAACTTTGGTTAATCTTAACAACTCTTTTGAATTTCTTCAGTCCATTGAATTTGATACTTTCAATGATGGTAGCAGTAGTGATACTATAGATTATGAAATAAGTCAGAAAAATTTGAGTGATATAGAAGAAAGCATGCCTTTAAGCTTTTTTAAAAAAATATCGTAAGGTTCTTAGAGGTGGTAAACATAGCAGATTTTCAGTCACAACATATACACCTAGGGCAGGTCAAAGAAAAGAGCATTCATATCAAACAAATCAGGCAGATAGCTGTGAATATGTAAAACAAAAAGGAAGGGGATGAAAGCGAGTAAGGGATGAATCCAATTGGAAAGTAAACAAAACAAAAAATGGCGAAATGAAGGGCAGAGTTATGTAAATAGATATGGTAAAATTTTAAGAACAAGAATGTTAAAGCCAGCCTGTGGCGCAAGTTGTCAGTTTAAGTGTTCAGAGCATCTGAGTGAAGAGGTTAGAGAAAAATTACTTCACTCCTATTGGCAGTTAGGATGTTTAACTAGACAAAGGCGGTTTATTATAAATAAAACCTAAAAATATGAGAAATGTAGGGGTAAGGAAATATTCCTACATATATTTTTTCCAAATGCTGATTCAAATTCTATCCATGTATGCAAACATTTTTTCTTGAATACACTTGATATTGGCCAGTCAGTTGTAATGACTGCTCATTCTAAAGTACAGATACAGGGGATGGTAGAGAGAGATGGTAGAGGAGGGTCTTATGGTAGCAGAATTAACACAGTACCTGAGGACAAGCTTAATGTTGTCAGAAAACATATAAAGTCATTTAAGACAACTGACTCGCATTATTGTTGTAAAGATACAAAAAAGACCTAACATTGATTCTTCATTAAGTCTTCAAAAGATGTATGATCTGTACTTTAATTACTGTCACTGTCATGATTTGGAAACAGTTCCTGTTCACATTTATCGTAAAATATTCAATGCTCAGTTCAATATCAGTTATAATCAAGTGATCTATGTAATTCATTCTCAAATGCAGTGGGAGAAATAAAATTGCAGATGGTAGCAAAATACAATGATCACATTAGAAACAGCAAGCTTGCTCAAGAAATTAAAAAAGAGCACTTACAGATAAAGAAATAACAGTTGCATGTTTTGATTTAGAACAGATTTTGCTTACTCATCATGGAAAATCCTCTGCTTTCTTCTTCAAAAGGCGACTAAATACATACAATTTTCCTATTTACAATCTTGGCACAAGGGATGGACATTGTTATATATGAGATGAGACCACAGCTGGTTAAGGCTCATGTGAAATAGCTTCATGTGTCTGTAAGTTCATCTGTGAAAGAGCTCATCTTGGCTGCAAAAAGTTTATATTTTACTCAGACAATTGTTCAGTTCAAAACAAAAATAGGTATTACATAGCAATGATATGGTACTGTCTTCAAAAGTTTAATCTCCAAGCAATAGAGCATAAATATCTTGAAAAAGGACACACATTTAATGAAAACGACAGCATTCATGCTGCAGATGAAGATGTAACCAGGCACATAAACTTAAACACTACTAGTCAGTGGGCAGGAATTATACAGATTGCTAGACGCAGGCATCCATACAAAGTTTATGAGATGTCCTTGCATGACTTTTTTGATTTTAAACTTTTATCAAAGTGTTTGAAAATTTTTGACTTAAAAGAAGAAATGCAAAAAGTGTACATAAGTGAAATACGAGTGCTAAAAGTTGAGTTTTTTTAACCAAATAGATATAGGGGTAAATATGATTATCACAGTCCTGCTGTTTGAAGTTGTAAATTTAGTGTCACGTATTCGACGCCATAGTGCCAGTGTTCCTGACCCTAAAGAATTAAGGCTTGCTAAATTAAGAAATGATAATATATAGATCAGTGCTGAAAAATATAATGACCTTGTTGCATTTTGCCTTGATAACATTATTCCTAGAGCAAACCATCTTTTTATGCTTTGCTGCCACATGAAACCAGCACTGTACAACCACAGGAATAATGCAGTTTAAAATCATACATCATTCTTTGAATGTATGGTCTGTTTTTGCTAACAACATTAGAATACAGTAACCCTGAAATATGCTTTGTTTATACCACAAAAGAAGGCTGCCTATCAAAATTTAAAAGTCTTTGCATATCTCTTTCAAAATGAGTGTTTTTTTTTCATTTTTTAAAAGATTTTTACACACATCAATATAGTGTGATTAGTAATTGTCACCAGTAATGTTTTCATGAAACATCATTTGTAGCGGTCGAGTTTTGGTTCTAATATATCTTTAACTATGGTACTTACTGACATTAAGTAATGTTTTCATGAAACATGCATTTGTAGCGGTCAAGTTTTGGTTCTAATATATCTTTAACTATGGTACTTACTGACATTAAGCATCCTTTGATGTTGTATGCCATAACTTGTCAACAATGGTTAGAACTAGAATTGTTTTATATTGCATAGTTTGTTGTATATATTTGAGACATACTCCAGCAAATCTACAGTTAGCTATCTATCACTTAGTGTATGGATATAGATGTTTCGTTAACAACAGTATCTTAATGTTTATTAGAAGCAAATGCAACTTGGGCAAAATTTAGTTAAAGTTGAAGTGAATTATGGTCAGGTAAAACTTCTGCTATTGTATAATGATAAAACTTAATGCATTTAGCATTAACTGTCAGGTTGCAAGTTCAGCTTCTTGTTTAATAATTAAACACGAGAATTTTTCTCAAAATAAAAGGAAATCGAACATTTTTGTTGCAATGATGATTTCACATTCTGTTTTTTTTGTAATCAGTGTTACATATTTGATGTTACTACAAAATTTAATTGTACTACAAAAACAGTTTCCCTTTTATCATAGTCATTGCAGTGCATTTGATGTTATGACAAACATTTTGTGAAGATGCAATTGTAGACAATATACATGTATTTGTATATACTGGCAGGAGTTGGTTGAGCATTGCGTGTGTGGACTGGCCATATAGCATACTAAACCAGCGTCTTTTTATTGTAAATAAACTATTTTTGATGTAAAAACGGTGTAACCTGACAAAACAATAAACTGATTTGCCTTCACTGACATTGACTGTTGCTCCTGAAAATTGTCTAATAGTTTTATGTGCCTGTTCCCTGTCTTCAGCATAACTTAACAGACAGTGTTTTGAAGCCTGTGCAATTAAAAGTGGTGTATAAATTGACATTGTGTCTTGATTTCAAGCACTTTGCTGAGCGGTCATTTAAAAGTTGACAATCAGAGAATACTTTTATATCATGCTTTTTCAGTTGGTTGTTGTAATATAACAGTGATTTATATTCTAATGATTTCACTGCTATGGTCCATTTGTTCCTGAGTTTACATGTTCCATGTTATTGTATAAACAAATAATTGTAACAAAACAAAATTCAAAATGTTTATGTCGTCATAAATCGTGACTTCACACAATGAACATGGTTTATATTTATGCTATTCCAATCATTGTTCCATTATTTTGATAAAAAAACATTTTTTTGAGCATGAAATAATTAGCGTTTGTTTTGTTCAAAGATTGATTATATTTCATATCTTTTGAAAATACTTCTTTCAGTGTTCACTCAGTGAAATAGATCTCAATCTAAGACTGAAACAAACAATTGCCCTCTATGTAACCAATTCTTTGAGAATGTTCGAGATTGCTGACAAGGTCTTAAGGTTAGAAATCCTACATCAGGGTTTATATAGGCAGCGTATGAGCACCGACTTAATCTATACACTACTTTATATCGGATAAATCAGGTTATACTGTACTGTATTTTTGTATGTTCATTTTGATTGTATGATGTATAAATTCACCTCGATCAACATACTTGTAACTTTGGGTATCCAGGGTTGTGGTAAACTGTAAAGTATTAGTATGGTATCAACTGTAAATAAGTACTTTACAGTATCTTATCATTAAATATACTGAGTGACAGTACAGCTGTGTGACAAAATTTTGTGATGGGTTCATTTAGCAAGCAGATGTATTAATAAATCATGAATTTGTTAAAGGAAAATTCTCAGATGATCTATGTAAAGTAAATAAAGTAGTTAATTTTCAAATCTACTAATTGCGTAATTAAAAAAAAAACTGTGAAAATGTAGTCATCTTGATCATAGCTAAAATCCAACTGACATTAATCTAATTTTGTTATAACTCTACAGAATGAAAGTGTTAAGACTTTTAACTATGTAAATTCTGAACTAATTGTAGGGCAAAATTATGAACATGAAATAAAAAAAAAGTTGAACAAACATTTTTAAAAACCTTTTGTTTCATTCTTCCTCATCTTCCTCATATCACCTCAAAATCAACAGTCTCTCAAAGGAACACAACCTTGGAAATGATATTATATATTTTAAACCAATAACAGTAGTTCTTGTTAATAAAACCCCTGAAATTAACTTGATCAATTGTATCTGGAATTTTAACAGTATAGGTACTTTAAGCAATCAAGTCAGATAACTCTTGACTCTATCCCCTTTCTTCAGCTACAGTTCGGCATGTAACTCACTATCAAGCATCTCAGTAACCAGTCATCGGATCGAGCCCAAACTTCACCATTGTGTTCACCATCATCAAGTTAAATAAGTCTTTTGTGAATTTTACTTGAATTGTTGCAGTGTATCTAGTGACATTGAAAGATTTTTACATGTCTGCTTTTTAAATGTGAAAACAGTGTAAGTGACATTTTATGCAAGTGGTGGATATTATTTTTTTAAAAAGCTATACAGAACCAAAATATTTTAATGAATGTATAAATAATTGAAACAATGATTAAGAATGTCTGCACATACACATTTTTCACATTTAATTTTGTTTACATTTGTTTTTTGTTTTTTTAAGCGCTAAACTTCTAAGTGACGTTAATACTAGTATCTTTTCTTATGATGGTGTAATTTGAAAATCTGAACTATGTGGTGTGAAGAGAGCAGTTTTTGATATAGTATTCAAGAATTTAGTAATTATTATATTGTTACAATAAAACTGGAAGGTTTTTTCCTTCTCCTGTAAAATTTTTGAAAATGCACTTACACTAGTTTTGCGTTCAGCCCTCGACATTGTAACATACGTATTACACACCCGGAGCACGGTAAAGAAAATCACGGTGTCATCGCAACGTCAAAACAAATTAAAGCGTCACTATATGTTGTTACCTTTACGCCTTTTCAACAAAATCGCTTCAAAGCGGCTTCACTTCATGTGCCTACTAATCCATTTTGTGTACTTGTCCCCGTACCAGTTGGCACTGAGAAAAGCAACAATTCTTTGTGCCTGTATTGCAGTTCTACTGCTGTTGTTGCTATTTCGCGCATCTTTTGTCATCATCGATGGATTCACTGCCTTCCCGAAACCATTTGTGCCACTTGAACACAAATGCTCTTGAACATTTATTTACAGTTCCTGACGACTGAATCAATTTGGTTCAGTTGGTGTTTTTCCTAATATCCGCAAAACTTGATAATAGCCGTAACTCACCTGTCACATGTTGACATCATTCGTTCTCTTGTGTCGGTATCAACAGTGTTGTTTGCTTTGTTGTTTTCAATAACGTAAGTAGCGACGAACTTCAAAGTTTCAGGAAATGAAGTCACATTAAATTTACAACGGCATACGGTTTGGTATAATTGAACGTCAATAAAATCAACCGTGGCAATGGCGTATTAGACTAGTGCGTTTCAAAGCGTCCATTAAAATTGGCGTGCTTCGAGTTAAGAGCAATGTGTTACTATAGAAACAGATCCTATATTTGTGTATTATATATTTATATATATGACGACTTCTATGCTCTTTTCAAATATGTGTGAAATTGGATCAGAAACTAGGTCAAATCATAGAAAAAACCTTGTGAACATTTCCCATCCAATCATCATGGACCTTCGTGAGCATGTGTTGCTTGATGATTTCTTGACTCTCTCAAAAACTAAGTCTAAAGGTAAAATCTTAGTAAAATCTTGTAAACAACTTTCTTCTAGAGGCCGCCTTTCCCATTCAATTATCCTGACAATTTGTCAGCATGCTATTCTTGATGTCTTCTAGGCTCTTTATAGATATGAGTCATGTTTTGTCCAAAAATAAGTCACCAAGTAAAATCATAGAAAAAACTTTGTGAGGCCACATTGCCTTTCCAAACATAACAAAAACTTGGCAGAAAGTTTAGCTTTATGACTACTATGATCTTTATATATATGGGTCTTGTTGAGAAGACCTTGTGAACATGCTAGAGGCCCCATTTCCCATTTAATCATCAAGAAACTTTGTTAGCATGATTGGCTTAATGACTTCTAGGATAATTTCATAATTGGGTCGTGTTAAAACAAAATCTAGGTTACCAAATCATAGAAAACCTGTGACCATTTTTGAGGCCACATTTCTCATCCAGTCATCATCTGCCTTTGTTCGAATGTTTGACTTGATAATTTCTGGATTTGACAGCATGTTAAATCATAAATTTTTTTAAACACTTTTGAGACCACATCTTCTATCCAAACATCATGAAACCTTATCAAAAATGTTTAGCTTGATGACTTCTAGACACTTTGTATACGCCTGTTGAAGACGGGACGTATCATGGGATCACCCATGGCGGGCGGGCGGACGGGCGGCGTCCTGATGTTTGTCCGGAACATAACTCCTACACTATCAAAGCTATTGACATGAAACTTCATAGGTGGATAGATCTCATTGAGACGGAGTGCAGTGTACAAAAACCATCACTCTTTACTTCTAAATTTTGGAGATATTCCCCTTTATGTAATTTTATTGTCCGGAGCATAACTCCAACACTATCAAAGCTATTGACTTGAAACTTCATAGGTGGATAGATGATAATATGAATCATTACTCTGCACTTCATAATTTTGGAGTTATTCCCTTTTGTTTAATTTTCTTTGCCGAAGCATAATTCCTACATTATCAAAGCTATTGATTTGAAACTTGATACATAGATAGGTCTTATTGGATAAAAGTGCAGTGCATAGGAACCGTAACTTTGTACTTCATGATTTTAGATTAATGCTCCTTTGTTTATTTTTCTTGAACCATACTCCTACATTATCAAAGCTATTGACCTGAAACTTCATAGGTGGATAGATGTTATTGAAACAAATTCCTCAATTTACGGGCGTACTTTCCTCCGCCCTGCGGCGCTCGTGTTATATATTGTTTGTGTTCAGTCAAAAACTAGGTCAGCAGGTAAAATCATTCTAAACTTTTTCCATCAAATCAACAAGGATCTTTGTGAATGTTTTTGAAGAATGTTTGACTTGAAGACCTCAGTGCTCTTTTCATACTAGTATATCGGTCATGTTGAATAAAAAACTAGGTCATCAGTCAAATAATAAGAAGCCTTGTTGAAATCAAGAAGCCACTTTATCAGTCCAAACATCATGAAACTTAGCGAGAATGACAAGCTTGTTGACTTCTAAAATCTTTATATAATTATATTGTTCATGTTGGGTCAAAACATTCAAAAGGTGAAATCTTATGAAAAACATATGAACACTCTAGAAGCCACATTTCAAATCCAACATCATGAATCTTTGGAAGAATGTTTGGCTTGCTCAGTTCTAAGCTCCTCTCATATAGTTGTCATATTCGATTAAAAACTAAGTCACTAGTTCAAATCATAGAATAACCTTGTGAACACACTACAGGCCACAATCATCATGAAACTATGTCGGAATATTTGTCTCTATGACTTGTCGGGACTTTTTATATGAGTCATTTTGGGTCCAAAACAAACTCATCAGGTCAAATTACTGAACAAGAGGGCAATGGTGGCCCTTTTATCGCTCACATATGTCCCATTGCTCCAGTTTCAAAATCATAGCTGTGTTAACTCATTTTGAAACCAGGCCAGTGGTTTGTAAGATTTTCTGTCAAACTGTGAAACCACTATCATGCAGACATGGCAAATTATGCGTTTTATCTGCCCCATACCTCTGAACCCCATTATGGGATCAGGCTGTTTCAGGAGAAAAAAAATCTATTATTAATACATGTTTTGTGAAAGTTATGCCGATATTGAATCTAATGTGAGTGTAAAATTATGATATAAGGTAGAAGAAAATCCATTTTAACGTCTTTGACCTTGTCCTTGACCCAAGTGATCTCAAACCCCATCCAGTTGTGAAGGTCTATGCAATGTACCTACATACTTAATATCTAAAATATCAGTCAATAAATGAAGACTCCAAAATTAAAGTAGGAAATATATTTTCAGTCTAAGTAACATTGATCTTGACCCAAGTTAATGGTAGAGGTTCACGAAAGGTGCCTATAAATCAAATATCTGTCAATCTAAAAAAGGCTCTTGGACAGAAAGTAGAAAAATCTATTATTACCTTTGGTGACCTTGTCCTTGACCCATCCAGTGACCTCAAACACTACCTAAAGGCAGAGATCCATCCAAATTACATATCAAATATATAAGATATTGGTCAACAAATGAAGGCTCGATGAGGTAGAGGTTCATGCAAATAGTCTTTTTACAAAATATTAAAACTGTCAGTAAATACATAATGGCTCCATGACATAAAGTAAAATTTTATTTATAGATTAAGGAACCTTGACAGACCCCGTGACCTTAGAACCTACTCAAAGGTAGAGGTTCTTAAAAGTTAACAACATACCAAATGTCTAAAATATTGGTAAATAAATGAAAACTCTACTGGGAAAAGTACGAAAAGCTGCTTTTAGCCTCGGTGGCATTGAGCCCAGTTAAGATTCATGCAAGGTGCCTATTTACCAAATATCTAAAATATCAGACAGTAAATAAAGGTTCTATAATAAAAAGTAGAAAAATATTTGTTTAGCCTCAGTGACATCTTCACTGACTCCAGTGACCTCAAACCCCACCCATGGATAAAGGTCCTTGCAAGTTATCTGCACACCAAATATCTAAGATATTTTTAAGACGACTATACGGGGAATATTATAAAAATCTGTTTAAGCCTCAGTGACCTTGACGTTGACCCAACTGAATGACAGAGATTCATGCAAGGCGCCTATATACCAAATATCTAAAATATGTGTCAATTGATAAAGGCTGTATGAGAAAAAATTGAAAAGTCTTATTTGTAGCCGTTGTGACTCAAAGGGGAGGTCCAATTTTGATCCATGGCCAAAATTTGAACCAACTTGGTAGGGGTCTACAAGGCCATGTCACACATCAAATATGTTATCACAAATTCTAGTGGCTACTAACAAGAAGATTTTTTTTTGATGCAAGTCTTTAAAAATAATGAAGTGACCCCTGTGGCGGGGTCAGTTCTGACCTTAGGAGCACAATTTGAACAATCTTTGTAGAGGACCTCTAGACAATGCATCGTTCAAAATATCTACGCCCTAGGCGTTGTGGTTTCACAGAAGATTTTTAAGTTTTCCCCTTTATAACCTAAATCAAGTGATCCATTAGTTGGAGCCATTAATGACCCCATTGGCATTCTCTGAACAATCTTTGTAGACGAACTCCAATGTAAAACCATGCTGGGGCGGTGCCAATTTAGACCCTAGTGTCATGATTTAAAAGAAATCTTGGTAGAGTTCCCTTAGACAATACTGCATACCAAGTAACCTAGCCGTAGGCCTAGTAGTTTCAGAGAATTAGATTTTTGAAAGTTTTCCCTTATATAAGCCTATGGGAAATCTTGTGGTCCCTGGAGCGGAGCCGATTTTGACCCTGGGCCATGATTTGGACAAAGCTGAAAGAGGACAAGTAGTCGCTGCTACACATTGAATATCTCAACTCAAGGCCCTGCGATTTGGAGAAGAAAATGTTTACAGTTTTAACTTTTAAAATCTATGTTTAGCTCCTGTGCCCCAGATCTGCAATGGACTGGAATCATTTGAAAAAAATTAAAGAGCTTTAAGCTGCAAGAAACATTCCGAAAAAGTTTTATCAAATATGGTCTTTGGGTTTCAGTTCGGTTACTTTGAAGTAATTGTGGACACCGGACGTCGGGCAGCCATCGATCCTAATAGCTCACTTTACCTTTGTTCAGGTGAGCTTAAAACTTGTGAACACTGTAGAGGCAACCTTTTCCATAGAATCATCATGAAACTGTCAAAATGTTTTTCTCGATGGCAAGCTAATTCTTTTTGTACATGGGTCATTATGGGTACAACACTAGGCCATTAGCTCATATCCTAGAAAAACCTTTTTTACAACCTAGCAGGCACATTTTTGTCAGAATGTTCCATTTATGAGCGACATAGGGCCATTTTTGTTCTCCTGTGTCTAAAAGGATTATGATACTTTGGGGAGATAGGAAGTACGTTTATCCAGAAGAAATCAAATAACTTATTTTTTTTAAAAAAATCCTTTGTTTAAAGTTTTCTTGAATGTCCCGAACATAATTATGGTTTAGAACAATATTATTTTAGATCACATGAGCACGCAGTGCCACATGATTTCGCAGAGGCTAATATAAAGAAAACTTTAGAATTCTTCTTCTCCGAAACCACAGTGCTTAGGTAGCATTGTCAAGTGGAACTCTACCAAATTTGTTCAAATCATGGCCCTTTAGTCTAACATGATTTGAAACACGATTGTAAATAGAAAAGCTTCATACATCTTCTTGTCTGTAACTACTATGTCTTGTGATATTTGGCATAAATGTTCACCTAGAGCTCTCCTACAAAGATTGTTCAAATTATGTCCTAAGGGAAATTTATGGCTCCGCCCGGGGGTCACTTGATTTAATAAAGGCTTATAGAATGAAACGTTTGAAAACTTTCTTCTGTGAAACCAAACGGTTTAGATATTTTGCAGGGAACAATATCTAGAGGTTCTGTATCAAGATGTTTAGAATATGCTCCAGGGGTCAAAATTTACCCTGCTCCAGGGGACATTTGATTTTTGTAAACACATGAAAAGGGAAAAAACTTAATTATCTTTTTGCCAGTAACTACAAGGCCTATGACACTAGCTCAGTGTCAAGGCCACAAGGTCACTAAAATTAGATTTTTCATAGAGTCTTTATTTATTGACTGATTTTTAGATACTATGTATAAAGATACCTTGCATGAACCTTTTCCATTAACAGGAGTTACGGTCACCGAGGCTTAAAATAGATTTATCTTATGCTCTTTACCTCATGGAGCCTTTATTTATTGATCAATATTTAAGATATTTTGTATGTATGTTTCTTGCACGATTTTCTACCCATCGGTGGGGTTTAATTTTTGACACTGGGTCTGGGTCAAGGTCAACTTCACCAATAATAGATTTTTTTAACTTTCTGTTATAGATCATTTATTTATAGGCCGATAATTTAGATATTTTGTTTGTAGGCAGCTTCAATGAACCTCAAAAATTCACTGTGGTCAATGTCAAGGTCACCTGGTCTGAAATAGATTTTTTAACTTTTCATTATGGACCCTTCATTTATTGATTGATATCTTATATGTTTGATATGAAGGTACCTTGCAGAAACTCTATCACTGGATGTTGTTAAAAGTCACTGGGGCAATGTCGCTTAGATTAATTAAAGATTCTTTCTTTCTGTGTTAGCGCCTTTAATTTTTGACCAACGTTTTAGATATTTGGAACATTTGGAAGCACCTTTCATGAACCTCTCTACCTTTCACTGGAATGAAGTCCAAGTTCACCAAGGCTAAAAAGCAGATTTTCTACTTTTCGTTTTGGAGCTTTCAACTATTGACAGATATCGTAGATATTTTTCATGGGGTCAATGTTAAGGTCACAGAGGTAAAATATAGAGTTTTTTGTTTTACTTTATGTGATGGTTAGAATGAAACTCCCATTAGATTCAATTTCAGTCAAAATTACAGAACATTTATAAACAATAGATCTCATGTCTTTTTCTAAACCAGCTTGATTCAATCATGGGTTCCAGAAGTGTACAGGCCAAAACAGGCATATTTTACCATGGTTGTATAAAAGTGTTTTCACAGATTTGTTAAGTTTTCAAATCATGACCTCATTTCAAAAGAATTGAACACAACTATATTTATAACACTTGAGCAATTAAGGGTTATCATGACCCTATTGTATTCATATAATAGCCGTTACAGAAACATACACTTTGATTTACATGAAATAGCTAGATTTTATCATTTAAAGTGCTAGTTGCTCTACAATCAATGGCACACGTGAGTTTAAACTCACAGGGTTTAATAAATATCAAACAGGCAAAACTACCTGCATGAGTTACCAAACATTTTACTCCCAAGATTTATAGTCCAACATCTAAACAAAGAATATGAGTCAAAATAAGAGAAAAATAAAAAGAAAGGCATGTTATTCATATATGAAACTGGTCAATGTTTACATTTATAAAACGTGCTGTCACTAAACCGTCACGCAGAAGTTTATGAATTGCGCTGTTCTCCGTTTTTCAGAAAATTGGTCTATTGATATTGTACGATTACCAAGCCATCTTAATTTTCAAATGTTGCGTTAACATAAATAAATTAAGATCACTCTATCAACACGCAGGTATTCAATAAGGCATACGTTTATTGGGAGTTAAAGTACTTTTCAAACTATTATGTCTCCCCCAACGAGATGGGGTGGGAGACATGCATGCAGGCTGGATTTCAATAGAACTTGTTGTGATTCATTGGTACCAATCTAAGTTGAGCATATTGTCGATATTTTCCATTTTAGTGATTTTCAGCGAAGTTGTGGCCCTTGATTTGTCCAAATTTTAAACATATATCTGCATAAGATCTTGTCGGATTATGACGAAACTTACCAGAAATGATTGTTACCAAGTGTAATTATGTTTATTATTGAGGTGTTCCGGTCAGATTATTTTTTGCGATATTCTGGCCCTTTTCTGTGCAAATTTGAATATATTTAAGCATATCTCCACTGTTGATCACATTTTGTTGAAACTCCACAGGAAAGATTAAAAGCAAGATTAGTTATGCAAATTAGCGTTGTGTTTCGGTCGGATGATTTTTAGCAAAATAACTGCTCTTGATTTGTCCAAATTTTAATACAATTAGTCATATCTCTATAACTGCTAGTTAGGTTTTGACGAAACGTGTAATGGTATGTTATCAGGCGGAAAATCTAAAATACAATATTATTTTGATTAATACACTCCATTTTATACATACCTTCTACTATCAGTAGGATGCTTTATACTCAGAATACATCACAAGTTTCATTTGATTCACTTGGACCGTTGCTGATAAAGTGTATGCAAAGAAAAACAATGACTAACTGAGCAGTAGGTTCTAAAAAAATTATTACAGTTCGTCAGTAAGTGTGTGTAAGAATTACTTTTTTGGAAAATAAATATACGTATATCAAATCCCTATGTAAATGTATTTGTACTAATACAATTTTCTTCTTAAACCTATACAAAAACTTCGAATACTTAAATTTGTCTGAGGGACACATATGGGATTCAAATGCACATATTACGACCTTAAAATACAGCAAAAACTATATTTAAGGAAGAGTACTAGTTTCAGATAATAAGACGCAGCAATATTACAGCAGTATTCAGGCGCATCATTAAATATACTATCAAGCCGTGCGTGTACTCGGGTGTTTTTGTACACTTTTCGCAAAAAAAATTATTTAAGGTTGATAAGAAACACTGGATTATTGATGTAAGCGACTTGAACACAAAGAAAATGAGATAAGTATCTCTTGTCTGACAAATAAATTGCTTATAATTGACTTTTACCTTGATTTCAATGCAAGAATAATACTGTTAATGTTTCAGCTGCCGTGGAAGTTACTGGAAAATGGATGGAAATATAACACATATATTTTCATTTCAAAGTAATTCTCAAGACATAAGACAGAAGGTGAAAGTTTAAAAATAGAAAATCAGACGAAGAAACGAAATTGTTAAATATTGATGAAAGAACACTTACCAGGTAGCCGCCTTCAATTCAACTAAAACAGATTAACTAGAAGAAGGTCACTTATCCCGAGGGACTGCTGGCTAGCACCAATTGAAATACCCCCTCTCGTCTTTCTTCTCTCCAGTTTTTCCTTCTTGGCCTTCCTTCTCATATTTGCCCATTTTCACTGCATGATTTTCTGACCTGTATAAGAAACCTAGTACCGAAACTACACAACTCCAAAATTTCATTTTTCGGCATTTGTTACTAGATTTATTAATTTACTGTTTATAAATTCAAAATGATGTTTTACAAGCTCTTTCAGTTTTAGTGTTTCACTAATACTGAAGAAAATTAGTTGAACTTGCTTGTTTGATGACATTTTCTCATTTTTTTATGAGGGTGTTGAGTTAGGCTGATCTGTTGTTATGTTGCCGACGCGAAGAACTGGAATTCTGCGAAAGTCAATTACATTTTAACAGGCTATTAACTCCCTGTTGACATCTTGTTACAATTTTACAAGAGTATGATTTAACGGCCATGTTGAATAGGTTCGAAGAACATTTTCATAACAGACTATTATATTATGGTCAGTAGGCTAATTAACGGACTGTTACTTAACGGGTCATAAAATTTAACAGAGCTTTGAGGAACGGGGTCCAGACGGGAAATTTATTAAACATATAATCTGAGATATAGACTAGTAACTGCATAAACAAGATCACGACATCTACATGTCTAGCATTTAACTGACAACATCTTATGAAACATTCTAAATACCTAAACAAGATAGAGAATTTCATAGTAAACAGCTTGAGTTCTGATTCAGAGGGTAAAATATAGTTAGTATAGAGTCCATACTATACACTTACTGAAAATGTCTCTTGACCTATATATTTTGACAAGTACATGACATATATCAAATTTTATTGTGCAACAGGTATAATATTTGGTTTCACGTTTGTTGTAAAGAAAATTTGAAGGTCAAATAACAGGGGAAATACACAACATTATAATTCCCACTACCCTCAGTTGATAAAAAAATCTATCGCATCATGTTTGAGGTAATGGCTTATTTAATTCATTAGAAAAAGAACTGTCCTTAGTTATAATTAAGATCTAGAAGTAATGCTCATCACCTGAAGCTTAAGTCGTATAAACACTGATTTTAATATCATGACATTCGCAGAACATTTTTTTAACAGTTTTCACAGCAACAGCTTTATAAAGAACTTGATGATGGGTTGACAGTTTTTGCGTCGTTTCATTATAAATTTAATGCTGAACTTTTTATCTATCGGTGTTTAAGTTTTGTACGTGAGAAAATTATTATTAATGCGTCTATGCATGTGTCCTGTTATAAGGAAGAAGTAAAAAAGGAATTTGTTTATCCATCGGAACGTGCAACCACAGCCAAAATACAACATTTTTTATGACATATAATCAGATGATCATATAATCATATGATCACTAATTTATGCATTACCTTGGTTTCAAATAACAACCATATGAAATGCTTTGAAGTATCTAAAATTTAGTATTGGATTTAAGCAGACAAAAACAATATCCTGAACCATTCATTAGAATAATTGAGAAAAAAAAACAGAAGCTATATTTGCCACAGGTTTTTTCAGTCACAAACACTGATACCCAAAATCTAATAAAATTATAACCAAGAGACATTTTACACTCAGAAAGATTTATATGGACATTTCGAGTTTTCTCCCAAGCAGTTAAAAGCTTTATTTAAGTATACAAGGGGAAAAAATTTACACAAGTTTTCGTTTAATCATGTATATTTAGTAATGTTTCATCTTTTTTCACTGATCCTAAATGTTCTTTTTTAAATGGATAGTGTTGGCTTTTAACTAAAGGTTTATTCCACCATTAACATTAAAAATGCAAACGTCCAAAGAAACTTCATGGTATGATAACACTGACAATATCAAGGCAAACATCACTAAAATTGATAATTTGAACATCCAAGAACGATCAGGGTATGGCAATTTCAAGGTATAAAATAACATTGAAAATAGCAGCATCCAACAAACGTTCATGACAAGATATCATTGAACATGTCAACTTTCAACGCAATTTCATAGCATTATTAACATATCATCTTTCAATGCAAGTTTATGGCATGAAAAACAATGAAAATATCATTTTCAAACGTAAGTTCATAGCATGAATAATATTGAAAAAATCAACGCTGACGCTTGTTCAAAGCATTTCTAACATTGAAAATACATAATTTCAAGCAATGAATAACATTGAAAATAACAACGCCCAATTCAAGTTCATGGCATGATTTAAATTGAAAATGCCAACGCGAAAATGTAAACAAGCTAGAGGCCACATTTCCCATTTAATCATCAAGAAACTTTGTTAGCATGATTGGATTAATGACTTCTAGGATTCTTTCATATTTGGATCGTGTTAAAACAAAATATAGGTTACCATGTCAAATCCTAGAAAACCTGTGAGCATTTTTGAGGCCACATTTCTTATCCAGTCATCATCTGCCTTTGTTCGAATGTTTGACTTGATGATTTCTAGATTTTACAGCATGTTAAATAATAGAATTTTTTGAACACTTTTGAGACCACATTTTCCATCCAAACATCATGAAACTTTATCAAAAATGTTTAGCTTTATGACTTCTAGACACTTTGTATACGCCTGTCGAAGACGGGACGTATCATGGGATCACCAATGGCGGGCGGGCGGACGGGCGGCGTCCTGATGTTTGTCAAGAGCATAACTCCTACACTATCAAAGCTATTGACTTGAAACTTCATAAGTGGATAGATCTCATTGAGACAGAGTGCAGTGCACAAGAATCATTACTCTTTACTTCTCAAGTTTGGAGTTGTCCCCCTTTGTTTAATTTTATTGTCCGAAGCATAACTCCAACACTATCAAAGCTATTGACTTGAAACTTAATAGGTGGATAGATCTCATTGAGTCGGAGTGCAACGCACAAGAAGCATCACTCTGCACTTCATGAGTTTTGAGTTATTATCCTTTAATTTTCTTGTCCAGAGCATAATTCCAACACTATCAAAGCTATTGACTTGAAACTTAATAGGTAGATAGATCTGATTGAGGCGAAGTGCATTGCATATGAAACATTACTCTGCACTCCATAGTTTTGAAGTTATTTCCTTTTGTTTAATTTTTTTGCCGAAACATAATTCCTACATTGTCAAAGCTATTGATTTGAAACTTGATACATAGATAGGTCTTATTGGACAAAGTGCAGTGCATAGGAACCGTAACTCTGTACTTTATGATTTTTAAGTAATGCCCTTTGCTTATTTTTCTTGTCTGGACCATACTCCTACATTATCAAAGCTATTGACTTGAAACTTCATAGGTGGATAGATGTTATTGAAACAAATTCCTCAATCAACGGGCGTATTTTCCTCCGCCTTGCGGCGCTCTTGTTATATATTGTTTGTGTTCAGTCAAAAACTAGGTCAGCATGTAAAATCATTCTAAACTTTTTCCATCAAATCAACAAGGATGTGAATGTTTTTGAAGAATGTTTGGCTTGAAGACCTCAATGCTCTTTTCATACTAGTATATCGGTCATGTCGAATAAAAAACAATGTCATCAGGTCAAATAATAAAAAACCTTGTTGAAATCAAGAAGCCAGTTTATCAGTCCAAACATCATGAAACTTAGCGAGAATGACAAGCTTGTTGACTTCTAAAATCTTTATATAATTATATTGTTCATGTTGGGTCAAAACATTCAAAAGGTGAAATCTTATGAAAAACATATGAACACTCTAGAAGCCACATTTCAAATCCAACATCATGAATCTTTGGAAGAATGTTTGGCTTGCTCAGTTCTAAGCTCCTCTCATATAGTTGTCATATTCGATTTAAAAATAAGTCAATAGTTTAAATCATAGAATAACCTTGTGAAGAAACTACACAACTCATGAAACTATGTCGGAATATTTTTCTGTATGACTTGTGGGGACTTTTTATATGAGTCATTTTAGGTCAAAAAACAATCTCATCAGGTCAAATTACTGGACAAGAGTGCAATGGTGGCCCTTTTATCGCTCACGTATGTCCCATTGCTCCAGTTTCATAATCATAGCTGTGTTAATTCATTTTTGAAACCAGACCATTTGTTTGTAAGATTTTCTGTCAAACTGTGAAACCACTATCATGCAGACATGGCAAAATTTGCGTTTCATCTGTCCCATACCTCTAACCCCATTATGGGATCAGGCTGTTTCAGGAGAAAAAAGATCTATTATTAGTACATGTTTTGTGAAAGTTATGCCGATATTGAATCTAATGTGTGTGTAAAATTATGACATACGGTCGAAGAAAATCCATTTTTAACGTCTTTGACCTTGTCTTTGACCCAAGTGATCTCAAACCCCATTCATCTGTGAAGGTCTATGCAATGTACCTACATACCAAATATCTAAAATATCAGTCAATAAATGAAGACTTCAAAATAAAAGTAGGAAATATATTTTTAGTCTAAGTAACATTGATCTTGACCCCAGTTAATGGCAGAGGTTCATGAAAGGTGCTATATAAATCAAATATCTGTCAATATAAAAAAGGCTCTTGGACAGAAAGTAGAAAAATCTATTATTACCTTTGGTGACCTTGTCCTTGACCCATCCAGTGACCTCAAACACTACCTAAAGGCAGAGATCCATCCAAATTACATATCAAATATATAAGGTATTGGTCAACAAATGAAGGCTCGATGAGGTAGAGGTTCATGCAAAGAGTCTTTTAACAAAATATTAAAATATCAGTAAATAAATAAAGGGTCCATGACATTAAGTAAAATTCTATTTATAGACTCAGGAACCTCAGGAACCTTGACAGACCCCGTGACCTCCAACCCCACTCAAAGGTAGAGGTTCTTAAAAGTTAACATCATTCCAAATGTCTAAAATATTGGTCAATCAATGAAAACTCTATTGGGAAAAGTACGAAAAGCTGCTTTTAGTCTCGGTGGTATTGAACCCAGTTGAAGATTTATGCAGGGTGCCTATTTACCAAATATCTAAAATATCAGACAATAAATAAAGGTTCTATGATGAAAAATAGAGAACTATTTGTTTAGCCTCAGTGACATCTTCACTGATTCCAGTGACCTCAAACCCAACCCAAGGATAAAGGTCCTTACAAGTTATCTGCACACCAAATATCTAAGATATATGTAAGACGAATATACGGGGAATATTATAAAAATCTATTTAAGCCTCAGTGACCTTGACTTTGACCCAAATGAATGGCAGAGAATCATGCAAGGCACTTATATACCAAATATCTAAAATATGTGTCAATTGATAAGGGCTGTATGAGAAAATTTGAAAAGTCTTATTTGTAGCCGTTGTGACTGAAAGGGGAGGTCCAATTTTGATCCATGGCCAAAATTTGAACCAACTTGGTAGGGTTCTACAGGGCCATGTCACACATCAAATATGTTATCACCAAGTCTAGTAGCTACTAACAAGAAGATTTTCTTTAAAAATAATGAAGTGACCCCTGTGGCGGGGTCAGTTCTGACCTTAGGAACAATCTTTGTAGAGGACCTCTAGACAATGCACCGTTCAAAATATCTACGCCCTAAGCGTTGTGGTTTCATAGAAGAAGATTTTTAAGTTTAAACTGATCCCCTGGTTGGAGCCATTAAAGACCCCATTGGCATTATATAAACAATCTTTGTAGAGGAGCTCTTAATGAACCTATATGCTAAATACCAAACCCTAAGGCATAGTAGTTTCAGAGAATAAGATTTCTAGAGTTTTCTCCATATAAGCCAGTGTAAAACCATGCTGAAGCGGAGCCAATTTAGACCCTAGTGTCATGATTTGAAAAGAAATCATGGTAAAGTTTCCCTTAGACAATGCTGCATACCAAGTATCCTAGCCGTAGGCCCAGTAGTTTCAGAGAACTGGATTTTTTAAAGTTTTTCCTATATAAGCCTATGGGAAATCTTGTGGTCCCTGGAGCGGAGCCGATTTTGACCTTGGGCCATGATTTAGACAAACTTGGAAGAGGACAAGTAGACGCTGCTACATATTGAATATCTCAACTCAAGGCCCTGCGATTTGGAGAAGAAAATGTTTAGAGTTTTAACTTTCAAAATCTATGTTAAGCTACTGTGCCCCAGATCTGCAATGGCCTGGAATCATTTAAAAAAAAATTAAAGAGCTTTAAGCTGCAAGAAACATTCCGAAAAGTTTGATCAAATATGGTCTTCTGGTTTCAGTTGGGTTACTTTGAAGTAATTCTGGATGCCTGACGTCGGACAGCCATCGATCCTAATAGCTCACTTGACCTTTGCTCAGGTGAGCTAAAAACTTGTGAACACTCCGGAGGCAACCTTTTCCATAGAATCATCATGAAACTGTCAGAATGTTTTTCTCGATAACAATAATTCTTTTTGTATATGGGTCATGTTGGGTACAACACTAGGTCATTAGCTCATATCCTAGAAAAACCTTTTTTAACAACCTAGCATGCACATTTTGTACAAAATCGTCATGAAACTTTGTCAGAATTTTTCATTTATGAGCGACATAGGGCCATTTTTGTTCTCCTGTTTCTACTAGGATTATAATACTTTGGGGAGATAGGAAGTACGTTTATCAGGAAGAAATCAAATAACCTATTTTCAAAAAAAATCTTCGTTTAAAGTTTTCTTAAATGTCCCGAACATAATTATGGTTTAGAGCAATACTATTTTAGCTCAGCTGAGCACACAGTGCCACATGATTATGCATAGGCTTATAAAAAGAAAACTTTAGAAATCTTTAGAAATTCTGTTAGCGCCTTTATTTTTTGACCAACGTTTTAGATATTTGGTACATAAGCACCTTCCATGAACCTTTCTACCTTTCACTGGAATGAAGGTCAAAATCACCAAAGCTAAAAAGCAGATTTTTCTACTTTTCGTTTTGGAGGCTTCAACTATTGACTGATATCATAGATATTTGTTATGGGGTCAATGTTAAGGTCACAGAGGTAAAATATAGTGTTTCTTTTACTTTATGTAACGGTTATAATTAAACTCCCATTAGATGCAATTTCAGTAAAAATTACAGAACATTTCTAAACAATAGATCTCATGTCTTTTTCTAAACCAGCTTGATCCAATCATGGGTTCCAGAAGTGTACAGGCCAAAACAGGCATATTTTGCCATGGTTGTATAAAAGTGTTTTCACAGATTTGTTAAGTTTTCAAATCACTGACCTCATTTCAAAAGAATCGAACACAACTGTATTTATAACACTTGATCAATTGGACTCAGATGAGCAATTAAGAGTCATCATGACCCTATTGTATTCACATAATAGCCGTTACAGAAACATACACTTTGATTTACATGAAATAGCTAAATTTTATCATTTAAAGTGCTAGTTGCTCTACAATCAATGGCACACGTGAGTTTAAACTCACAGGGTTTAATAAATATCAAACAGGCAAAACTACCTGCATGAGTTACCAAACCTTTTACTCCCAAGATTTATATTCCAACATCTAAACAAAGAATATGAGTCAAAATAAGAGAAAAATAAAAAGAAAGGCGTGTTATTCATATATGAAGCTGGTTAATGTTTCTATTTATAAAACGTGCTGTCACTAAAACGGCACTCAGAAGTTTATGAATTCCTCTGTTCTTCGTTTTTAGAAAATTGGTCCATTGATATTGTACGATTACCAAGCCATCTTAATTTTCAAATGTTGCCTAAAGATAAACAAATTAAGATCACTCTATCAACACGCAGGTATTCAATAATGCCTACGTTTATTGGGAGTTAAAGTACTTTTCAAACTATTATGTCTCCCCCAACGAGATGGTGTGGGAGACATGCATGCAGGCTGGATTTCAACAGAACTTGTAATGATTCATTGGTACCAAGCTAAGTTGCATATTGTCGACATTTTCCATTTTAGTGATTTTCAGCAAAGCTATGGCCCTTGATATGTCCAGATTTTGAGCATATATGGGCATATCTCCATAAGATCTTGCCGGATTATGACGAAACTTAACAGAAATAATTGTTACCAAGTGTAGTTATGTTTATTATTGAGGTGTTCCGGTCGGATTATTTTTTGCGATGTTGTGGCCCTTTTTTGTCCAAATTTGAATACATTTAAGCATATCTCATTAACTGCTGATCACATTTTGTTGAAACTCCACAAGAAAGATTAAAAGCAAGATTAGTTATGCAAATTAGCGTTGTGTTTCGGTCGGATGATTTTCAGTTAAGTAACTGCTCTTGATTTGTCCAAATTTTAATACAATTTGCCATATCTCTATAACTGCTAGTTAGGTTTTGACGAAACTTGTAAAAGTATGTTATCAGAGGAAAATCTAAAATACAATATTGTTTTGATCAATAGACTCCATTTTATACATACCTTCTACTATCAGTATTACGCTTTGTACTCAGAGTAGGTTTATAAATAGCCTGTGCTTGCTGAGTTGGTTCTACACATGTATTCTCAGCAATCATCCATCTGGACATCACAAGTTTCATTTGTTTCACTTGGAGCGTTGCTGATAAAGTGTATGCAACCAGTAAAATGCTGAGACATAGCATTTTAGTTTGAAAAATTAAGAATAAAGGATTATCTAGATAATTTTGTTCAAATATAACACTTCGCACTGAAAAGCAATGACTAACACAGTAGTAGGTTCGATAAATTTATAACAGTTCGTCAGTAAGTGTGTGTAAGAATTACTTTTTTTTGGAAAATAAATATATGTAATGTATGCAATTCCCTATGTAAATGTATTTGTAATAATAAAATTTTCTTCTTTTTCTCTTAAACCTTTACAAATTTACAAGAACCTCGAATAATCAAATTTGTCTGAGAGACACATATGGGATTCGAATGCACATATTACGACCTTAAAATACAGCAAAAACTATATTTAAGGCAGAGTACTAGTTTCAGATAATAAGACGCAGCAATATTACAGCACTATACAGGCGCATCATTAAATGTACTATCAAGCCGTGCGAGTTCTTGGGTGTATTTGTACAAATTTCGCAAGAACACATTATTTTAGGTCGATAAGAAACACTAGATTATTGATGTAAGCGACTTTAGAAACACTGGATTATTGATGTAAGCAACTTTAGAAACACTAGATTATTGATGTAAGCAACTTGAACACAAAGAAAATGAGATAAGTATCTCTTGTCTGACAAATTGCTTATAATTGCCTTTTACCTTGATTTTAATGCAAGAATAATACTGTTAATGTTTTAGCTGCCGTAATCCAAGTCATTGGAAAATAGCTGGAAATATAACACATATATTCATTTCAAAGTAATTCCCAAGATAAAAGACAGAACGTGAAAGTTTAACTGGGTCCAGACGGAAAATTTATTAAGTATATTATCTGAGATATAGACTAGTAACTGCATAAATAAGATCACGATATCTACATGTCTAGCATTTAAGTGACAACTCCATCTTATGAAACATTCTAATTACCTAAACAAGAAAGAGAATTTCATAGTAAACAGCTTGAGTTCTGATTCAGAGGGTAAAATATAGTAAGTATAGAGGCCATACTATACACTTACTGAAAATGTCCCTTGACCTATATATTTTGACAAGTACATGACATATATCAAAATTTGTCGTGCAACAGGTATAATATTTGGTTTCAAGTTTGTTATAAACAAAATTTGAAGGTCAAATAACAGGGGAAATACACAACATTATGATTCACACTCCCCTCAGTTGATAAAAAGATCTATCGCATCATGTTTGAGGTAATAACTGTCCTTAGTTATAATTAAGCTCATCACTGGAAGCTTAAGTCGTATAAACACTGATTTCATGACATTCGCAGAACATTCACAGCAACCTTGATTATGGGTTGTCAGTTTTTGCATCGTTTCATTATAAATATAATGCTGGACTTTTTATCTATCCGTGTTAAAGTTTTGTATGTGAGACAATTATTATTAATGCGTCTATGCATTTGTCCTGTTAAAAGGAAGAAGTAAAAAAGGAACTTTTTTATCTATCGAAACGTGTAATCATAACCAAAGTAAACATTTTTCATGACATATAATCAGACGGTATTACTAATTTATGCATTACCTTGGTTTCATATAACAGATAACAATCATATGAAATGCTTTAAAGTATGTAAAATATAGTATTGGATTTAAGCAGACCAAAATAATGTTCTGTACTATTCATTACAATAATTGAGAAAGAAACAGAAGCTATATTTGTCACAGTTTTTTTTCAGTCATAAACACTGGTACCCAAAATCTAATACAATTATAATCATGAGACATTTTACACTAAGAAAGATTAATATGGACATTTCGAGTTTTCTCCCAATCGGTTACAAGCTTTATTTAAGTATACAAGCGGAAAAAAGTTACACAAGTTTTCGATTAATCATGTATATTTAGTAATGTTTTATCTTTTTTCACTGATACTAAATGTTCTTTTTTAAATGGATAGTGTTGGCTTTTAACCAAAGGTTCATTGCACCATTAACATTAAAAATGCAAACGTCCAACGGAACTTCATGGTATGATAACATTGACAATATCAAGGCCAACATCACTAATATTGAAAATATTAACACCCAAGAACGATCAGGGCATGACAATATCAAGGTATAAAATAACATTGAAAATAGCAGCATCCAACAAATGTTCATGACAAGATATCATTGAACATGTCAACTTTCAACGCAATTTCATAGCATTATTTACATATCATCTTTCAATGCAAGTTTATGGCATGACAAACAATGAAAATATCATTTTCAAACGTAAGTTCTTAGCATGAATAACATTAAAAAAATCAAAGCTGACGCTTGTTCACAGCATTTCTAACATTGAAAATACATAATTTCAAGACACGATTAACATTGAAAATAACAACGCCCAATTCAAGTTCATGGTATTATTAACGATGAACATAGCAACATCCAGTAAACGTTCATGGCAAGATTTACATTGAACTATCAACATTAAACGCAAGTTCATAGTATTATTAACATTGAAAATAGCATCTTTCAACGAAAGTTCATGCATGAGTAACATTTGAAATAGCATCTTGCAAAGGAATTGCATGGCTTCATTCACACTAGAAATGCCAACTTCCAACACACACGAAAGTTCATGTATTTATTTACATTGAAAATATGAAAGTCAATTAAACGCTCATGGCAAAATTACCATTAAATATATCAGTATTAAGCTCAAAATCATAGCATAATTGACACTAAAAATCTTAACTTTCATCACAAATGCATGAAAAATATTGAAAATTTCAACACTTAACAAAAGCTCATGGCAAGATTACCATAGAAACTTCATTGTATTATTCACAGAGACATTAGCAATGCCAAACGCAGGTTCATGCCACTTTGAATATTATCAATGTATTCATGACATGTTTAACACTGAAGAAAGTATCGAAGCCCTGCGTAAGTTAAAGGCTCGATTAACACTGAAAACGCAAACGCTCATCTAATGTTAATGACATGATTAACACTGAAAATGCCAACGCTCAACAAAAATTCATAGCATGATTATCATTTAAAATGCCAACGCTCAACAAAAGTTCATGGCATGACTAACACTGAAAATGCCAACGTCTGACAAAAATTCATGGCATGATTAACACTGAAAATGCCAACGCTCAACAAAAGTTCATGGCATGATAAACACTGAAAATGCCAACGCTCAACAAAAGTTCATGACATGATTAACACTGAAAATGCCAACGCCCGACAAAAGTTCATGACATGATTAACACTGAAAATGCCAACGCCCAAAAAAGTTCATGGCATGATTAACACTGAAAATGCCAACGTTCAACAAAAGTTCATGGCATGATTATCATTGAAAATGCCAACGTCCAACAAAAGTTCATGACATGATTAACACTGAAAATGCCAACGTCCGACACAAGTTCATGGCATGATTAACACTGAAAATGCCAACGCTCAACAAAAATTCATGACATGATTAACACTGAAAATGCCAACGTCCGACAAAAGTTCATGGCATGACTAACACTGAAAATGCCAACGCCCGACAAAAGTTCATGGCATGATTAACACTGAAAATGCAAACGTCCAACAAAAGTTTCATGACATGATTAACACTGAAAATGCCAACGTCCGACAAAAGTTCATGACATGATTAACACTGAAAATGCCAACGCCCGACAAAAGTTCATGGCATGATTAGCACTGAAAATGCCAACGCTCAACAAAAATTCATGACATGATTAACAATGAAAATGCCAACGTCCGACAAAAGTTCATGGCATGACTAATACTGAAGATGCCAACGTCCGACAAAAGTTCATGGCATGATTAACACTGAAAATGCAAACGTCAAGCAAAAGTTTCATGACATGATTAACACTGAAAATGCCAACGTCCGACAAAAGTTCATGGCATGATTAACACTGAAAATGCCAACGTCCGACAAAAGTTCATGACATGATAAACAATAAAAATGCCAACGTCCAACAAAAATTCATGACATGATTAACACTGAAAATGCCAACGCCCAACAAAAGTTCATGGCATGATTAACTCTGAAAATGCCAACGCTCAACAAGAATTCATGACATGATTAACACTGAAAATGCCAACGTCCGACAAAAGTTCATGGCATGATTAACACTGAAAATGCCAACGTCTGACAAAAGTTCATGACATGATTAACACTGAAAATGCCAACGCCCGACAAAAGTTCATGGCATGATTAACACTGAAAATGCCAACGTCCAACAAAAGTTCATGACATGATAAACACTAAAAATGCCAACGCTCAACAAAAATTCATGACATGATTAACACTGAAAATGCCAACGCCCGACAAAAGTTCATGGCATGATTAACAATGAAAATGCCAACGTCCGACAAAAGTTCATGACATGATTAACACTGAAAATGCCAACGTCCAACAAAAGTTCATGACATGATCAACACTGAAAATGCCAACGTCCGGCAAAAGTTCATGGCATGCTAAACACTGAAAATGCCAACGCTCAACAAAAATTCTTGGCATGATAAACACTGAAAATGCCAACGTCCGACAAAAGTTCATGACATGATTAACACTGAAAACGCCAACGTCCGACAAAAATTCATGGCATGATTAACACTGAAAATGCCAACGCCCAACAAAAGTTCATGGCATGATTAACACTGAAAATGCCAACGCCCGACAAAAGTTCATGGCATGATTAACACTGAAAATGCCAACGCTCAACAAAAATTCATGACATGATTAACACTGAAAATGCCAACGTCCGACAAAAGTTCATGGCATGACTAACACTGAAAATGCCAACGTCCGACAAAAGTTCATGGCATGACTAACACTGAAAATGCCAACGTCCAACAAAAGTTCATGGCATGATTAACACTGAAAATGGCAACGCTCAACAAAAGTTCATGGCCTGACTATTACTAAAATGCTAACGTCCGACACAAATTCATGGCATGATAAACACTGAAAATGCCAACGTCCGACAAAAGTTCATGGCATGATTAACACTGAAAATGCCAACGTCCGACAAAAGTTCATGTCATGATTAACACTGAAAATGCCAACGTCTGACAAAAGTTCATGGCATGATTTTCATTAAAAATGCTACGCTCAACAAAAGTTCGTGGCATGATTAACACTGAAAATGCCATCGCCCAACAGAAGTTCATGGCATGATTAACATTGAAAATGCAATCGTCCAACAGAAGTTCATTGCATGATTAACATGAAACTCTGAACTTCATTTGGTCGAGTGATTTTAAGTTTCTTTAATTAGAGCCAGCCAAAACAATACTCGCGCAATTATCACGACGTGCGAAAAATATGGGTTAACTTTTTACCTGTCGGCGCCTGCGTGACTAGTTATGACAATTGTAAGTGTGAATTATTTTGACATGTATTCTCGACTTATACAATAAGAATAAAGAACAACATATGACCTTGGGGCCGGAAACATTGCTCGAGCGATCGAGTTATTGATGCTCAAATAATCCAGGGTAATTTTCCATAATTTCCAAAATTTTGCCAGGACCGAACAATGTCTTCGAATAATCTTATCAATGCTCGGGCGAACGGTGTTTTACTGTATTTCTGAAGTGGAGAGAATACTTTCAGATAGACACGCTCTACTTTTATTGACAACAAAAGACAACAACCAATGTAAAACTTCATCTTATAATGATAACCAGTCTCATGACTCGATTTCCAGATGACAAAATAGTAAAATGAATGATTATTTCAAGAACAAAAATGACTTGAATACGGTAGCACATTTAGAGTCATTACCAGATGCAGTTGAGAATCAAGAACCATGCCTTTACAGCATCATTTAATATATATAGCTGTTTTGAAAAAATAGCTTTTTCTCAGGTCTAAGTTTGGGAATAACTCACAAAACAGGAAACAAATTATGGCCACAGGTTACACAGATAGACCCTCGTATTTGCATTCTTGCCAAAATAAACGTCTAATATACAATCGCGCATTGTGTAAGACATACCATAACAGAAATTTATTCATCCTTGTGAGTAAAGAAAGATCTGTATATTCTCTTGGTTGAAAGCCAAATTTCTAGCTAGCTTTGAATTTGATCTCAGCTGGGCATTCGGCTCTTTCGTGCCGAATACTAAATTCGTACCTTGTTGGGTAATGAATATCCATTTCCCAATTCCCAACGCTAGCTAACTTTACACACATCACTTTACCTTGTTTATCCATACTTCGTGACATTCCTTATAGTCTGCACGCTTTTTCTGATATTTTAATTGATAGTGTTAAATTCTTCCTACCTGCCTTTAGGTCAATGAAACAATTATTTTCACTGACCCCGTTGACGATATAGTAATTTTAATATCTCTATTCACTTGGTTTATACAAAAACTTTATAAAAAATGCGATTAGTTTGCAACATACATTTCGTTACTGTTGTAACCTTGACAATATGAACTATTTTGCATTTGTATGTGTACTAAATAAAAGGTAGTAACATTATACTGCTAAAACTGAAGCGTGATTAAGGTATTGTCTTTCACAATCGCAATAGGCCCACCTGTCTGAGGTAGTCACTGATACAGAGAATACAGGTAGCTGATTTAATCTAGCAAGCTCAAGTGTTGTTCAACGAAGACCAGTGCATTGAACTGAAACATTTTGTAACGCATTTCAGTTTTTGATTGCAACCATTTGCAGTTGTCTGAATAAATTCTAACCAATTTCTAAATAGCTAGAAGTGATGTCTATTAATAAACTAAAACTTTTCAGAAAAACAGACCTTTCTAATTTCTAAAAGAGTGGGAAAGAACTCTTTTTGAGAACTCTTGTACAAATTTGATTTATTTTAACGCATTTAATAGTCAAAGTCAACAGCGGACAATACTAGTCTCCAATTCTCAATCAGATACCCTCAACCTTTTTTTCACATAAACGGCAATGGCTGAAAACAGGACACAATGTGTGGGAGTTTAACCAATGCTCATCAATTTGTCAGCGACTTTAACCAATCGACCATGGAGATGGCATCTGGTACAGTTTGAGAGAAAGTACTCTAGGTTATATTACATGGCTTAACACTCTCTAAATGAGACAAGCAATTTACCTAATGGCGTTCTGGGAAGGACAAGTACTAAACTCTAATTCCAGCGGCGGATCCTGAAATTTCTAAAGTTGGTGGGGAAAGAGGATGGTCCTATACTGCATTTTTTATTCAATAAATTTTATAGTATAAGCTTTTTCTCAAATAAGTATATAATTATTATAATTAAAAAGCATTTTGATACACTGTAATCAATCTAAAGAATGTGTTTAACATATTAAAAAGATAGGCATTTGCCATGTCATTGTAATTTAAAGATTTATGTACAAGTTAAGTTTTTGGGGCAATATCTCCTGGAGATATTTTTATATAAAATGGTGCATTTTGGCATGAATATGAGGCTTCAGATGTAAAATTTTTGTGCAGATAAGTATACAGATAAGAATGTTTATCCTTATTTGAGTACGTTTGTGCCTGCATTAGAGATGCCTGTCTCAGAATTTAACAATATTTGCTTTCGTGTAATTGTATCTATACAAAATATCATTTATTCTACTTACAGACTGTACAGATGACAGTTTTGGTTGACCTGTTGTACGCAGTCAGTACAGTCAGTACAGCCGGTAGTTCCAGCAGTCACAGTGAGTTCAGACGGCAGAACCGGCAGATTGCTTTTACGCGGCTTCAGTCAGTACAGCCGGTAGTACCAGCAGATTGGTTATACGCAGTCACAGTGAGTTCAGACGGTAGTACCAGCAGATTGCTTTTACGCGGCTTCAGTCAGTACAGCCGGTAGTACCAGCAGATTGGTTATACGCAGTCACAGTGAGTTCAGACGGCAGAACCGGCAGATTGCTTTTACGCGGCTTCAGTCAGTACAGCCGGTAGTACCAGCAGATTGGTTATACACAGTCACAGTGAGTTCAGACGGCAGAACCGGCAGATTGCTTTTACGCGGCTTCAGTCAGTACAGCCGGTAGTACCAGCAGATTGGTTATACGCAGTCACAGTGAGTTCAGACGGCAGAACCGGCAGATTGCTTTTACGCGGCTTCAGTCAGTACAGCCGGTAGTACCAGCAGATTGGTTATACACAGTCACAGTGAGTTCAGACGGTAGAACCGGCAGATTGCTTTTACGCGGCTTCAGTCAGTACAGCCGGTAGTACCAGCAGATTGGTTATACGCAGTCACAGTGAGTTCAGACGGTAGTAGCAGCAGATTGGTTATACGCAGTCACAGTGAGTTCAGACGGTAGTAGCAGCAGATTGGTTATACGCAGTCACAGTGAGTTCAGACGGTAGTACCAGCAGATTGGTTATACGCAGTCACCGTGAGTACAGACGGTAGTACCAGCAGATTGGTTATACGCAGTCACAGTGAGTACAGCCGGTAAGTACTAGCAGATTGGTAATACGCAGTCACAGTGAGTTCAGACGGTAGTACCAGCAGATTAGTTTTACGCGGTTTCAGTCAGTTTAGTTTAATAATATTTTTTTCGGTACTTCGCAATGTACAAAACATGCAACATTATCTTTATTAGCAAAGTACAAAAAAGGATTGGGCGACAAGTTATTACAACATTAGAATGCCCTCTCCCTAATGTGTCACATTATAATATCATATAATATCCGATTTAAACATCATTTCATTATATGCATATTTAGTAAATTTCCTCTGAATAATAAACGTTTTTTTTTTAAAATTTGCTGAGTTTCATTCCTAACATTTTAGTATACAAATATTATCTTGTTTGTAATTTCTGGGTTTGAATTTTTTTAAGTACCTCATAATACAATAATAGAAAAATGGATTTTATACATTTGTTACCATTGTGCCGCCCCCTCCACCGCATAGACCCCAACTTATGCAGGGAATGAAGACAGATAATTTATTCTTCGATAAAGCATTCACTAACTAAATTTATTCATAAACTTTAAATTAACGTTTGAAACGTTCGGTACTTTTTATATAATTCTGGATTGCAATGAATAATAGAGTATTTTCTTGTTCTGTAAGATTTTCATCACCAAACAAAATCTTATTTATGGTTAATGGATGAAATTGTGTAGTCGATTGGTAAAGGATACGTCTCTGATTATTGTAATTCACACACTCTAAGAAAAAGTGAAAACTATCTTCCTTAGGATTACCACATTGACAGAAACTATCATTTCTTAGAAAATTATAGCTTAAATCACGTTAAGGTTACTACACTTATTGCGAATACGAGCGTGGTACACTGAATAGGTTCTGTTGCCTGATAGAAAATACTTTGGTACGGTTTGAGGTTTAAACATCTGTTTTAGATTGTATTTCAGTCAGTACAGACGGTAGTACCAGCAGATTGGTTATACGCAGTCACAGTGAGTTCAGACGGCAGAACCAGCAGATTGGTTATTAGCAGTTATAGTGTGTACAGACGGCAGTATTGGTTGATGGGTCATAACCAGTTACAGTGAGACCAGACAACAGTACCAAGCAGATTAGTTAGACGCAGTTAAAGTGAGTACAGACAACATTATTTGTGGATGGGTCGTAACCAGTTACAGTGAGTACAGACGGCAGTATTGGTAGATTTGTTATTAGCAGTAACAGTCATTTCAGACGGCAGTAACGGTAAAATGGTTATAAGCAGTAACAGTCATTTTAGAAGCAGTATCAGTATATGAGTTGTAAGCTGTGACTGTGGGTACAGAAGGCAGTGTCGGTAGATGGGTTATAAGTAGTAAAAGTTAGTACAGATTGCAGTATCAGTATATGTGTTATAAGAAGTCACAGTGAGTACAGAAGGCACTATCGGTAGATGGGATATAAGTAGTAAAAGTCAGTACAGACAGCAGTTGACATGTTGTAAGCAGTTACATTCCGGACAAACGTAATTAATGGTAGATAGATTGTTAGCAGTAAAAGTTAGATAGTGCGGCAGTATCGTTTAATCGGTTATTTGCTGTTACAGTCAGTTTTGACGGTTTATCGATAGCGCGTTTGTTACCAATAACAGTCAGGGCCGAGCGCAGTATCTGTAGACGGGTTGTTAGCAGTTACAGTTAGTACAAACGGCAGTATCGGTTAATAGGTTTTAACCAGTTACAGTCAGTACAGTCGGCAGTATTAATTAGCAGTCGTAGACAGTAATCGTTGTCGCTATAAGCAGTATGCAGTAGAAGTCAAGACTACACATTGTAATTGAAAGTAAGTCAGTCTTCATAGTGGTTGCAGTGATCAACATACGTTTTAGTAATGACAGGATTCTTGAGTTCATACATTATGGAGACTGTTTCTGAAATTGCATTATGGTTCAAGTATTAACAATGACGTGTGTCTGATTTTAGTTAACTCAATAGTTCACTCCAGCTGAGGCTACAATTTCCTTTCTGGGGTTTCTTTACATACAATACGTAAATACCTTTGCATTTGAACATCACAATTCTGTCGATTTTACAATTATATTAAATGTGTATGTTGCCTCATAAGCACATCTAGCGGCAAGTGTTTTATATTATTTTTTGGTACTCATTTATCGACGGACATAAGTCAAATTGTATTAAATTTACATGTAGAAAATGTATAGTGAGAAATTATAAAATGTGACTGACAAAAAGCATATACGCATAGATTTTTATCCATAAATTGCCACTTTTGTGTATAAAGGGAAAGCTGAGCCTGTAGGCAACGATCTACATTTAATTCCACCTACTTCATAAAATGTATTTCAATATTTATCATATATTCAAATTCAAAAGTGCTTCCAGGTACACGTGCAGTATTTATTTCTATGGCGTGCAGTATAGAAAAGCAACCAAGACAAATGGTTTTCGGATAAATTCAAATATTTTGTAGACAGTCATTAGGACAGAGCGGAGCATTAATTTATGAGATAAAATACTTACGACTTCATACAACACAAAGCGGTAATTCATGACAAGTCACAAGGCGAATAGAAGACGTTCCGCTCGAATCATTCTTTTCAGAGCCTTTCAATTTATATTTGCACTGACAGTGCAAACTGTTGACTGCACATATAACTGTAACTTCAAATGCGTTTTGTGTGATAGAAAAACAAACATGTGTATTTTTATGGAACGCTATGTCTTATGTCAGAACATTTCAAGTAGTTTGTTCGATAAAAAAATTCTAGTTAAAGGATATGTTCTTTTGAATGTCAAGCTTAAAGAAGTGCATTTTCGAAAAGCAATCTCTTGGTCAAACTAACAACCGTAACATTTATTTTTTGCGAAAATCGAAGGTCTGCTTTACAGCCTGATGTGCATTTATCAAAAACAAACTTTTGAATGTCAGTCTATCAAGCTGATGTGCATTTCGCGTATACTTGAAAATATCCAACTCGTAGCCAGATTTGCTGTTAAAATGATCTAATGAATGTCTAGCTTACAGTCTGAAATGCATGTCGAATAAGTTATTGAATATTCATTTTTTGTCAGAATTACAGTTTAGTAGATTTAAACACATAAAAAGTAAGCCAGTAGGCCAAGGTCAGACAATGTAAAGTTAAAATCTGCATGTAAAATTATATCTATAGTTCATATTCAGTTTTGATCTGCTAAAACAAGAAAGTAAGGTAGCACGTCAAAGTTAAGTTCTCATGAAGGTCAAGGACAAAATTAAATATGTGATCATGAAGGATACTTCCAAAATTATAAAGCAGATTTTTTGTTTTTCCACTTTTAAAGCCATGTAATGATTTGAACAATTTTAGAAAAGAACTAGTTGGCAATGATACACACTAAACATCAATGTCTTAGGCCTAACGATTCTAGAAAATATTTTACAAAATCGTACATAATTAAGTAAATCTCAGTGAATAGCTAGTTTTGGCCCCAGTGCAATGATTTGAATAATTTTCTTTGAGTGACCATAGCACACTCCCACACACACTAAACATGAAGCATTAGGCCTTCTGTTTTCTCAGAAGAATAATTCAAAGTTTTCATATGTAGGTCTATGTAAAGCAAATGGCCCCTGGTGCGAGGTCTATCTTTACTACAATAAATTTATTCCTGATGTATCTAAAGCACATACAGTGTTGCAGATAGGGTGTTGACACTGTTTCTTGGGTGACCACGGCACACTCCCACACACTAAATATGAAGCATTAGGCCTTCTGTTTTCTCAGGAGAATAATTCAAAGTTTTCATATGTAGGTTTATTTAAAACAAATGACCCATGACATGGGGCGAGGTCTTACTTTACTACAATAAATTTATTCTTGATGTATGTAAAGCACATAAGGTGTTACAGATAGGGTGTTTACACTGTTTTTCTGCATTTGGTTAATTCTTTATGACGATTATTGCCAGTCTTATAACATTAATTAACTTTGATGTAAAAGAACACAAGTATTATTTAAGAAATAATAAGTATCCAGGCGTGGTTTATCGTAGAATAACCCACGTTTTGAGTTCTTATGCGTAGGAATATATCACGAAGGCCGTAGACCTGAGTGATTTTTGTTTCGCATAAGAACGAAAAACGCGGGTTATTCTACGATAAACCACAACTGGATACTTGTTATTTCGATTTTAACACGACCAAACAATAAACCACATTGTGAAATAAGTGTTAACTACTTCTTACGATCGTAAAAACACTTGCGCGGTACGCCCCTGGGTTTGGCCGTTACAATTTTCTCCCTCGATATATGTAAGAGTTGGCTTCCACATAATAAGTTGATCAATTCAATAAATGAACAAATAAACAACACACTTTTCATCAGTTGATAATTTCTTTTTTTTTATTTCGAACTTAAATTGCAATTTACTAATAAATTAAATTTTCAAACAAATAAAAGATGTTCATGTTCTAAGATGCTAAAAATAGCATATGTAAAACGTCACAAGGTCGCTTACACGAAAGTCGGCATACGTGTGTGAATTTTAATGTAGACACCGGGTGTAGACACAAGTAACATTTACATGGATTATTGACAGAAAACATTGCTCGGCTATTATTATTACACAAATTGTGCCCATTCTAAGTAAATTGGCATTTTTGTGCCATTTTACAGCCGAACTTTGTTGTTGTACGCCGGTACTACGATTCCTACGGTAGTAGTCACGAGACAAACCGCCCAGACTATAGCCTGGGTGACGTCATACCACCTGTATGACGTCATATCATTCTCATCTCATAATATGTTCTCATCTTGTACAGTAGTTTGTTTAGTTGGCTTTTTGTTAGGTTGATATGACTATGTTTGGTTGTATATATATGTCCGAGAGGTACTTTTGAGGATATGGCATTTGGTTGTAATTTTATTTTCATGTTAAATTTAAAATTACAAATAAAACGGTTGGTTTGTCTTAGTGACGTATATTTACCAAAATGGTTTTTACAAACATCACGTGACTTTCATTCATTAAAATTTTATACGTGGGGTGACGGCGGTTCACGGAACAGCTAAAACAACAAGCGCACGCGAGTGGTATACTGCAGAATAACCCCGAGTTTATTTTCTTCTTTGTATAAATAGGCTATTTTTAGATCGTGTTAGAATTATAAGTTTGTTGACTAAAATAAGTTTTTCTAAGGAACATGTCCATACATTGAATAATTTAACGACAACATTTTACTTATATACATGACAGCTCATTTCCGAATCCGCGTGGGAGCATTTCTGAAACTGAGTCTGCGTGTCACCATGTTCGTTTTTAGACATTTATTTTATCGAAAATCTACATTCGAAGCAAAAACGAGCCTAACTAAAGAAGTAAAATACCTAAACATCAATTGGGTTTGCTATTGTTGTATGAACATCGCTTTACAACGAGGTTTCTATCATATTGACGGTGCTTTTTTTTACCAAAGTCCGTCTGTGAGCATCCAGAAATAAAACTCTCATTCGTTTTCAGACCTAAACTAGATTATTAAACTATAAAGATTAAGTATATACAAAGCACACACGCCTATCTTCGTTGCAAAACATGATCTTTTTAACCCTACAGATTTCTTGAGACAGATAGTTGACAAGTGGGAGCAAAGCAGGTGCGCGATGAGGTAGGATCCCACTATTGTAAACTGTGATCGTTCACAGGAGCTCGGCGCGTTGATTGGTCAGTAAACTGAAGTTTTTTTCATCTAAAATAGGTTTAACTATTTATTATATGACTGTCAAATTTTTTTCTTCATCCAAAAAATTTTTTTTATGGTACATATAGTATAGAGTAAAGGTATACAACTCATTTCACCAAAAACTACAGTCAACATAGTTAACCGATCATTGTCACGTCAATTTTCCACCAATTTTACACTGTTATACACCAATCTGTAGAGCATTGACCACTCTCTATGAACATCGAACTCTCATTCCAAGTGTTTTTACTGTCTGATAAATATTAAACGGCAAACAGGCCGAAAACGTTACTCGTCAGAGATCTGACCGCTGGCACTCTTTGAAAAACACAAGAGTAAAACCATAGAAAAACCTAAATCGTGCAGTATTAACTGCATTATATCCATCTGTCTGATAAAACACTTCAATTTTACACTATACTGAACAATGAAATAGTCATAACTAAGCGAAGCTAACCTTATTTCCGGATATGTTTACTTTCGTTTTATTCAGGAAGACCTTTGCAAAATCTCCGCACATGCTCCGGTATTTTTATAAGACGTTTTCTCATTGGTTTTCAACCAGAGCGCGACCAATGAGAAAACGTCTTACAAAAATACCGTGTTTTTCAAACAGTGCCAGCGGTCAGATCTCTGACGAGTAGCGTTTTCGGCCTGTTTGCCGTTTAATATTTATCAGACAGTAAAAACACTTGGAATGAAAGTTCGATTTTTATAGAGAGTGGTCAATTCTGTACAGATTGGTGTATAAAAGTGTACAATTGGTGGAAAATTGACGTGACAATGATCGGTTTACTATGTTGACTGTAGTTTTTGGTGAAATGAGTTGTATACCTTTACTCTATTCTATATGTACCATATAAAATTTTTTTTTGAAAGAGAAGAAAATTGTATGACAGTCATATAATAAATACATGTAGTTAAACCTATTTTAGATGAAAAAACTTCAGTTTACTGACCAATCAACGCGCCGAGCACCTGTGTGATCGTTTAGCAGCGACGCTAATTAAAGTGATCGCCTCGGTAATTATGTCGAGTTATTGTAACATAATTTATAATAATTTTGGTGAGTGGGAATTAACACAAATGTTGAGTAAACGCATTTTTCGAGTCCGCGAATTGCATTCAATTTATACGGATCATTTTCGGAAAAATAACGGGACAGAGCGACGTTTCGAGTCAGACCGACATGTCGAGTTATTGCATGTTGACTCATTGCAAAACCACTGTATAGGGTCGTCATTTGAACAATCTTGGTAGAGGAATGCTTAACAATGCGACTATTTATCTATATATATACAGAGAACAAGTGTTTTAAAAGCGTTTCCTCTATATGTCTATGTAAAAAGGTAATCCATTAACCCATAGTGACTACAGGGGTGTAATTTTAGCAATTTTGTTAGATGTCAGCTAGAACATGGTACAAACTAGATTTCTGAGCTCTGGGCCTGGTATGAAAAAAAGATGTTTTTTTTTTTCGTTCAAGCACTGTAGCAACCTGAAATTCTTTGTATAACAGTAGAAGAGCTTCATGAACCGGAGATCCCTGCTAAGCTTCATCGATTAGCTTAATGTCTTTACAGCAGATTTTGTTTTAAGAAAGTGTAATATGTGTACAATTTCGCACCAGGGCTTTAAGCTAAAAAAGCTAACAGATTGATAATTAGTTTGCGATAAAAATTGAATTATTCACTGTAAACCGATGTTGGTGGAATTATTTACAAATCTGGTAATAAATTCGTTAACACTGTTTTGTAAGTCAATTGTTAAAATAAAAACATCCAATAAAAAAAAAACAAGCAGACGTGCATACACTGTAAAACTTAAATAGTTAAAAAGGAGCCGATATAATCGGACATGCCATTTTGAAGTACAACTGTATGTATAGAAGAAGAATGTCGAATATTTCCCTAAATAGGCGTGTGAATTAATGGGCTCTGTAAAAGCTTAAAGGACCCATCCACCCAAATCGGGCCGAAAAACATACCCAGCAAAAAAATCAGTAAACAGGATATTTGGTAGAAGGAAGGATTTTTGTGCTATTATGTACTTGATATGTGACATGTGAGGATGTAGAAATTAAGAAGTTTAGATTTGATATCCAAGTGAGTGAACATATTTTTCCTTTTATTCCCTTTTATTTCATATTCGTATTTTACTTTAATATTTAGGAAATATTTGTTTAATAGTTTTAGTAAAATAAAATACCGGTGTTTCCTCGACGATTTGTCCATAAAATAATATGATAAATACAAAATCCATTTTTAACTATTGATAACATTCATGTCAATAATTTAAAAAGAAATATTTCTTTTAATTTGGTAAGACTTGATCAATGAAAATATAACATCTGTGATTGTCAAAAGTCATATGACATATATGCATTATAAGGGCGTTTCCTTGGTGTACATGAGGGCATGTTTTGAAACATTTCATTTTTGTTTTATAAGATAACGCTGGAAACGCAAAATATGGTGTGCATTTCGGAGATTCTGCGACATAAATAAAGTTATAGAAGTATAAAAAAGACAAACAGACAAAAAATAAACAACAACAATAAAGGAATTAAGAAGCAAACAAACAAACAAAAAATCCCAAACAATCGAACAAACAAATTGCTGCAGACATTTAACAAATTTTGTACATGCAAACCAGGTTTTGAGACAATAACTCTTGCAGTGTACGGCATGTGCAACCTGTTGACGGATAGCCGCCTTTTTGCTTGAGAGTTTGTCTTTTGACGCATATCTGTTTGATAACCGAAATCCCCTCACACAAAACAGCAAAGAAAAAAACTAAAAAATAACAAGAGGGCCATGGTGGCCCTGTATCGCTCACCAGAGTATGACTGCTTTTAACAAAGTTGCTATAGACCTGGTTAATTGACCCCAGATGACCCATATTCGAACTTGACCTAGAAATTACAGAAACAGTCTCTCTGACAAATTTCCAGGATATTTGGACTGAAAAAGTAGCATCTAGAGTGTTAACACGGTTTTCGTGTTTGGGCTCTGTGACCTAGTTTTGACCCCAAATAACCCATATCCAATCTTGAGCTTCAAATCATCAAAGAAAGCTTTCTGACAAATTTCCAGGACATTTGGACTGAAAATGTAGCCTCTGGAGTGTTTACAAAGTTTTTTGAAATTAGGGCTCTGTGATCTAGTTTTCGACTCAAGATGACCCATATTAGAAATTGAGCAAGAAACCATAGAATTAAGCTTTCTGACAAATTTCCAGTTTATTTGGAATTAAAATATTACCTCTAGAGTGTTAACAGGATTTCGGCTCTGTGACCTAGTTTTTGACCAAAGATGACCCATACTCCATTTTGAGCTAGAAATCATCAAAAAAACCTGTCTAACAAATTTCCAGAATATTTGGACTGAAAATGTAACCTCTGTAGTGTTAATTATTTTTTACATATTTGGGCCATGTGACCTAGTTTTTAAACCCAGATGACCCATATCCAAATTTGAGCTAGAAATCATTGAAAAAACCTTTCTGACAAATTTCAAGGACATTTGAACTGAAAATGTACCCTCTAGAACATTAACAAGATTTTTCTACTTTCGGGCTCTGTGACTTAGTTTTTGACCTCAGATAACCTATATTCAAAACTGAGCTAGAAATCATTGAAACAATCTTTCTGACAAATTTTCAGGTTATTTGGACTAAAATGTTACCTCTAGAATGTTAACAAGGTTTTTCTATATTTGGGTTTTGTGACCTAGTTTTTGACCCTAGATGACCCATATTTAAAAATGACCTAGAAATCCTCAAGGCAACCTTTCTGACAAATTTCCAGATTATTTGGGATGAAAATGTAACCTCTAGATTAACAAGATTTTTCTATTTTTGGGCTCCGTGACCTTGTTTTATGAACCCAGATGACCCATATTCGAACTTGAGCTAGAAATCATTGATAAAGCTTTTCTGACAAATTTCCAGGATATTTGGACTGAAAAAGTAGCCTCTAGAGTGTTAACAAGGTTTTTCTATATTCGGGTTCTGTGACCTAGTTTTCAAACCTTGATAACCCATGTTCGAACTCATCCGAGATATTAATGAGTCAATCATCCTGACCAAGTTTCATGACAATTAAGGCAAAAATTTTACCACTAGAGTGTTAACAAACTAATTTTGGACGGACGACGGACGGACGGACGGACGACGGACAAAAGGTGATCACAAAAGCTCACTCTGTCACTACGTGATAGGTGAGCTAAAAACTGATATATACACATATTCTTGAAATTTGCAGTCTGTTTCTAAAGAAAATGAGAGTCACGAGTATTATTTGCGTTTCAGATAGGTTTAATCATGATACTTTCCAAGGTTGTTTTTTTTTGCATGTATACTCCTTCGCTTGATACGCCAACTTATTAAGAGCTGATGTTAATGTTATATTCTTAAAATCTGTTGGTAAAAGAGTTTCATATTATCTGTATTTTGTTTTTAGATAGTTTGTTACATAAAACAGAACACAATCTAAGATCTCTAATTTTGTTGTTACTATACATGTGGAATGGGATCTCCATAACGTTTGATACGTGTGGGAAAGTTATGTTTTCAGGTAGACAGAAAGATTAATTTCCGTACATCACAGATGTACAAACATAGTTAAAACAAAACATGATGCCTAACAAAAGTTTAAGAACCATGTTATTTTCATCAATACCAAGCATAACACAAAAAAGGGAAAAATGCTTCTCTCTCATTTCCATTGTGGTCCTTGACATTGATGACACAACACAGAAAGGCATGTTCATTTACTTGGTATCATTTATTATAATAATATATCACAGATCTAAGTTCTCACAACACTCGATTATACATGAGATTAATTAAAAGAGATCAGTAAAGAGTAATTTACTGAGAATAACTGTCTAAGCATTATACCCAAAGAAGCAAGAGGACAAAAATAAGACAAGTTAAAACTTTAAATTTCTACTACTATTACTGTACCAAAAAGTGATTTTTGACAGTTTCTTTGAAAATTTAAAACCCTGTCGGGTTAGTTCCATATAATTCACCCCCGATACGCAAATTATCTCTTTCTAAACTCTTTCACCTTATGGATACAAAAACAGCTACTATCACTGAAACTTAATGTGATGGATCATCAGTTTGTACTGGATTGAAATGTTCTCCCCGATAATCTGAAGCCATACCAGACTTTACCTTAAAATCATGACACAATGAAATTTGGTCAAGTCTATTTTCTATAGCGACTGCATCTAACAAGCATTCAGGCATCGTAATGACGCCCTAAGTATAAAGTCAATGTCAAATTTGTCACAACTATTTAAGCAACACATTCATTTGTTTATTGACCTTCAAAATAGTACCCTATTAGATGGGAAACTACACAAACGTAATCAGAAAATAAATAACACTAGAGTGATCATCAAGACATTTGGTGCAACACTGGTCAAGTACTCCTATTTTCAAGTCAACGATATTTCAACAGATGGGTAGATATGACACATCGTTGGAAGTGATGTATGTCATAGTGCATTTGGTCATTTTATATCAGTTTCATGAACGGAGTGTATTATTACACAGTTGTTGAATTTTAAATCAATCTGCAACGGTAGTGACATTCTTTTATTTACCAATCAACTAAGAGAGCAATTAGTATTATTAATTATAAGATATAATTATATAGACTCAAATATGATGCATTAACTTTCAACACAAATCCCTGTCCAGTTGTGACACCAGTCAATAATACGGAAATCTCAAGTTTTTTACAGCCTATGTACAGACCTTACAGACTACAGCTACGCTACACAAATACTTTATTTTAAATGTTTACAAATGGATTTTTATGTGTATAGAATCAAACACGTTACAAGTTGAAAATCGAAACGAGTGATTTACCGCGGGATGTTTATTTAATAAACAATTAAACAAAACAATAAATTTTCAAAATTTCATACAAGGCATTTTCATTAAAAAGGTATGTGGTATTAATCACGTTTTATCTGCCACATTTTTTTATTCAATGGCACATCCATTCGATTTTCCTATAAAGGTATGCACTATGATATCTCATCGAAGGCCAGATTTTATATGATCCTTTTTAAAATTCTGTCGGCTGTTTATATAGCGTTCTAAAAATAGCAGTGCGCTGACAAAATCAGGGTTATGTGTCTGTTTACAAGCTTATATTATATTTCGGTCACAGTTAAAAAATTCAATAGCATGTTATTTGTCTAGAAGGACAGCATTCCGAGCTGAAATTCGATAGACGTCTGAACAAGTTATGATTTAAAAAGGCGTAATATTATATAACAAACAAAACAGACACTACGTGAAAAGGTCATCGGTGTGGTTTCAATAGGGTGTCATTAAAAAAAATGCAAGACTAAAACTGAATGAACACAAAATGAATTGAAGAATTTTTGGTATCCTTTTAAATGAATTTTGAATGTAAAATATTTAAGAGTGTGAATTTGGTCCTGAGCTTAGCGATTGATATTAAAATTGTTTTCATAAAATGTTGTATATAAGAGAGTACAGTGAATGAGTTCTGTCTGTGAGGTAAAGGGGAGATAATGCTATCTTTATTCGATCAGTTTTGAAGAATATTATTCTTGATGTTGAAAAAATATTAATCGAGGAGATGGTAGGGAAAATGTGGCTCCAAAATAAACCATAGTCAAAAACAGAAATGGAAGTTGCTCCTCTTTTTATCCTAACGCAATCGGCTTAATTAAGAATCAAAAATTATCAAGACGTTTTCCACATGGGCGATTATGAACATTCCTCTTATTCTTTGGTCTACGAAAGTTGTTGATGAATACCGGAAGTAGCGAACTGTTTACAACACGTGTTAATTTTACATTTTCAATAGTTTCATAATCGCCAGCAATGATGGATGACAGTGTACATCCACTTTTGAGATTTGACAATCAAGTGTTAAATCCATTGGCGACGGACGATTTCGGAATCCCACCATTTAATCCAGCTAGTTCCACACCAAGTAGAGACCAACCAGCTGTCATCTTTCGTTCGCACTGGACAAGTATCTTCATTCAGAGAAGTACTTAATTCGGAAAAGATTGGTGAGGCTAATGGTTATCGCACTCACACCACCACTGATAATGTTGGATCCGGAACAACGCAACCAGTTAAACCACCCAGAAATGACCAGCCGCGGGATCGTTATCGAGGAAATAAACGTACATGTTACTCGTACCAGGCACCAGGCCACACAAAATCAGCCTACAACTGGACAGGTGTTGGATCAATCACTCATGTGAAATGCCAGCTGTGTTTTCAATTCGGACATGTGGCATCAAATTGTAAAACATAAACCTCAAGTAACGACCCTAGTCAATTATGTAACTGTTCAGGGTATACAGCAAGGGATTGTAATCGTCGAGACCAAAGTTCTCCTTTAAACCACCAGCGACTGGTAGCGCTGCCCATCTCCCAGGCAATGAGTCAGAATAAATAAATGTGGGCAACTGTTCCGAATATATACCTATAGAGACAATGGAGACGATCAATCATGGACATACTTTTTTACAATGACATTATCATTTTGATAATATTTGTGCCTTTATTTCTCAATGCTTTAAAATTTTGCTTCCTTTTCTACATATTACACCATCCATATGAATGACAGTATTATTTTTCAAGGGAGGCAACAGTTTTCCTTACTACTTTGCTTTGCTTTTGGGTTTACTTCCCTTGTTTTTGAAGAAAGCTCAATTGCAGTACATTTGCAATGCATATTAAATTTCACAATAATGTTCTTTTAACAAAAGTAGAATGTTTCTGTCAGATATTTTATGCACTTATTGCCATAAAATGATGTCTCAAATCTACTTTGAATATGCCTGAATCCATGCATTTCTCTTTCTGTTTGCATCCCATGTTTAAGAAGATTGTATAGAATTTGCTATTTTTCATACTGAACTCAATTTGTATGCCGATTTTGATTTTGGTAGTGTTTTGTTGATTACAAGTTAAGATTATCAATTACTGCAATGTTTGCGCGAAGCATGTTTTTGCAAAGTTAAAGCAAAAGATCTATGTCTTTTGCTTACAACTTAGAATGTGTCATTGTTATTACATAAAAAATTTGTTTAGTTGTAGGTAGGATAGTTTTATGTGTTACATTTTCTGAAGCATTGTCGGTGACCCCCGGTACATATTCCGCACAACTACATTATGTACCGTGGGATAATTGACTGCTGATTATTCGTTTTCATGAATATTTATTAGCAAAGGGATGTAACTCTTCGTCGAATGAGATGCCGCATTACAAATAGACACTCTTCAGTGTGGAGAGTAGGCATAATGACAAGTTACTTAAAATAGACGTATTTCCTAGGATTTAAACATAGGTGTGGAAGGCAAATTGTAACAAGTAATTTCACTGGCTGAGATTCCGCAAGGGAAATCTTACGGAAACCAATGAAAGTAGGTAATGAATTATTCATGAGTACGAAATTTTACCAGCCAATTGTCCCACGGTAGATAAATTGAGTGAAACGGAATGGATCGAACGTGGGTTTCCGAAGATAGGACTGAAGAAGTGTGAATACAATATAGTTTTTTACAACAAGTTTAACGTAATTTCACATTATATATGGAATGTTAAAAAAACAAAAGGGAACTCAAGTTGTTCATGGTCACTGACAGGCAATTCTTATACTGGCAGGACTCTCACTTACATACATGGGCTGGATGCATAATGATGTTAATCAGCATGGGTCGATATAAGGATTTTGTAAATATTCGTTAAGCAGTTCCTGTTCTTGTCAATAAGTTTTAAACAACCTATTGGTTTGTTTTAGTTTGAATTGCCATTTGCAAACTCTTGTTCTTATAAAATAATACTGTTTTTGACTAATAAGGTTTCCATCTTCCCCATATACCTATTTTTTGGGGCTCCTAGCATGTGACTTTCTGTAACTTTTTGCCTTTTCGATAGAAAATTCATTGTTTTGTAAAAATGTGAGTATACTTGTTGTCCTGTGCCTGACAAGCCTGGACGTTTATGGATGAGTGTGTGTGCTTTGAATTGGATTTCTATCATTACAGTTTTAAATTCTATTACGTAAGCTTCATGTCTAGTAAAATTATTCTGTCGTATATTGTTTGCTGTACACTTGCTTCTCTTTATAACATTTTCACAGAATTCATCCACTGAAGTGAAAATTGATTGTTCAATTTTAATTTCGGCGGGAAATGTTGTATATTAGGTAGTACAGTGTAGCTGGAAAATAAAACATGGTCAAAAACAGAAATGAAAGTTGATCCTCTCTTTATACTAACGCAATCAGCTTAATTACTACAAAATATTAGTCAAGCTCGACATTGGGCTCGTCATTTAAAGCAATAAATGTGGAGCTAAAGGTCGACGTTAATAGTAAGTTTGACATTCTGTTCTGCATTCAAAAATCAACACATTACTTATGTATACATTTTGATATTGTACAAGAAAAAGCAGCGTTCAAGTTGCAGGCCACAGTTACCTTGACTTATGGCCCATTGAGCCTAAACTCAAACAGGAACGTTTATTAATCAATCCTGAAAAATCTGAGAGCGCTGAATTCAGTTGTGCTTGACATTAATTGAACAATCGGCGATCGTTTTCAACGTGGAGGTTCCTGTGAGCTGTGATCATGTTAGCACAAAAATGATAGGGTATTTTAGTTGAGATATCCAACCATCTACCAAAGATTACAAAAGCCTTTAACAGAATAGGCTCACGGTTAAGTTAGACCTACTGAACATAAACCATTCGGTCTAGAGACCGGCCTACAGACACAAGCAAAGCCATAAAGATGGATGAGAGGGGAATGACATTATAACAAATAAGAAAAATACATATTACGAAAATAACAAAGTATTATTTTATGCCTACTAATGAAATATAGGGAACTATCAGTGAGATAAAAGTGATAATCCACTGTTTTGAATCAGTGAAATTACCATGTTGATAATCCACTGTTTGTGCCGGAACTACTGCTTGATGAAACTTCAGGAATTTCCCCACCACGTAAATACAAGATAATCCGCTGTATTTCAGACTGTGACAGCGAGTGAAATTTATTTACCTTTTAAAATCCAATTATAATATTGAATTCCTGAGCCTAACTAGTTGTGAACAATGATGAAATTCGCCATAAATTATTTAAAATGTCTGATTTGTTTACATAACTCACATGGACAATATCCAATATGGCCGACTTTCAATTCAATTGATTGAATATTACTCGGTATTAATCCGCTTTTATAATTAAAGTATGTATGGCTAAAATTCAATAAATATTGATAAACTGTGTAGAGAAAAATAAATGTTATTTGATGAAAGTGTATTCAGTTTATTTCAGCAGAAATAAAGTTATAATATGTATTGGAGATTGTCTGCACTTTTTTGTGTGCGGAGTAACCAAAGTACGCATTAACTGATTTGGGGCTCACCATGGGGAATTTATTGAAGGCCCTGATTAAAAATGTCATAAAATACCCATTTTTGACGTGTTGGCATAAAATAAAAAGAAAATTTGTTTGTTTTTTAGTGGAAGATGGGAATTTATTTCATCTCGTGAACACTGTATGTTGATATTTTCACTCGTGGCTGCGCCACTCGTGAAAATATCACATATGGTGTTCACTTGATGAAATAAATTCTCATCTTCTACAAAAACAAACAAATATCCTCTATTTCTTTGCCTGATAATTTGAATGTAAACTTACGTTGTGGAGTGCCAGGCAAGTTAAATGTACAGTACAAAAACTTAACAGGTTTAATAAGTTTAGTGCATGCTACTGGTGAGATTAAAAATGCTTTCTGGATTGATATCTAAAAAGCTTATATGGTCTTTGTAGATAAACTTTGTACTCATAGTATAGAACAAGTGTTACATATGCCATTATTTTACAACCATAAATTGTTAGCAGGAAATAGATATATTTACATTCAAACTTTGTATGATAATGGAATCAGATTTGTTAAGGATATTCTTAATCAACACGGTGATTTTGTAGACCTAAATTATTAAGAACAGGTAACATGCAAAAAAGTTAACTTTTTGCAATATCATAATTTAAAACAAGCTATAAAATTCTACATGCAAAAGCATAATATTCCTATTCGAAATGACTTGCTTAATGTTCATTATCCTATTATTAGCTGTTATGTCAAACCTGTTTTAATTACAAATAACAATAAGAAGTGTGTTTATGAAACTATAGTTAAACATACAGATATACCAGTAAGCCAACAAAAATGGAACACATGTTTTATAGATAATCACATAAATTGGCATTTATATATGACCAACGACACAGGAAAAAGGGCACTCCGACATAACTTTTGGAAACTGACCTTTTTACTTTTTTTGAACAAATGATTTCCCAGAATTAATGTCTGAAAATTTCAGCTTCCTGCATAGTGCAGATACGACGTACTTTTATGTTTAAGAGGAACATGATGGGCAAATTTGATGTTCTTTAAAATGACGTCACATACCCTAATCTGACGTTAGATTATATCTACGTTCCTGTTGGAATTAGATTAAAAGACAGATTTCAGACGTTTAAATTTTACATATTTTATTTTTAAGATTCAATACCTTTTCAGTGTATCCAACATTTTAACAAAAATATTATTGTTAACATTTAAAATTGTGTTTTGTTCAGTTGATATCATTTTATACAAGGAAGAACTGTCCCCAAAAACTGTTGCCATGGTAATGGTTATCAAGAAATTTGATACAAAATAGTCATTTTTGTGAAGGACAATATTCAGGCTATCAATATTTCACTTTAATTTTAGATTGGAAGAGTACAAAAATTTTGCCATTTTTGCTGATTTTCAATTCAGTATATTTCAACTGTATACCAAATGCCCGAGTGCCCTTTTTCCCGTGACGTTGGTCATATATAGTAATGTATTCAACTGTACCAAAGACTCATATATTCAGTGGTTCCAAACAAGAATTATTCATAGAATTTTAGCAACTAACTCACTTTTGTTTAAAATGAAAATTGTTAATAGTTAAATGTGTACTTTTTGTAATAATAGTCAGGAAGAAACACTGTTACATTTATTCTGGGTATGTCAAAAAATTCAACCTCTGTTTCAATATCTGAAAGCTAATATAAATAATTTTGATTTTTTTTCTATTGTAAATCATTTATTTTAGGTTGAGAAAAAAATGATTTTCAATATGATATTTTGTTTTTAGAATTGAAAAGATACATGTATTTGTCTAAGAGAAAAAAATTGCTACCTACATGTACTGGTTTTAAAAATAGTCTTAAGTTAGAATGGAATATTTACAAAAATACAAATTTAACCGAAGATGAAAATGATAGATTGTAAGATCCTTAATTGAATAAACTACACCGACATAATGAATACAATTTACTTCATCTCATATTCTGTTTAAAATTATTATTCTTTTGCATCATATATTATTATTGTAATCAAACACAATGTGTTATTATTAGTTTTGTAATCAAGTGATTGATGTATATAATTTTATGATATAAAACAATGGATGTTAGGTATGATGGGGATGACCCCGACCCTCTCATACCTATTACGGGGTGAATAAACGGGGTTACCCAGCTGGGGCCTCAAAAAAAAAAGTTAAGTGCATGTTTAATGTGTACACTTGTATCTTTTCAGTTGAATATCATATTGAAGCAAGTACCATGGCAAACACTCGCCATATTGTACTTAGTGTTATCATTATCGTCTGGTTCCACACTACGACCGATTCAAATGTCAATGCTGACACAGCTCAAGCAGCTGGAAATAGTACAGGTAGAACTTGTCACCTTTTGCTTCTATATTTTTATTTTAACATTGTATTTTTTTCAACACTTATGTTTTCATAGCTTGTATTATCCTGATGTAGTAAATTACCTAAACCAAAATCTATTAAAATTACTACTGTTATGTGGACAGGATTTTTAAAAGTTGGTATCTTCTTGTAAAACACGATAGTTTGGAATTTGGTGTATGTAGTTATTCCTGAGATGTTCACAATAAAGACTTATATATATTTAAGAACCATAATGATCCCCTATCACACTTTAATGAGTACCACTGCCATTAAAAAGGTTAGCGGAATAACTAGATCTTTCATTTCTAGTACAAAACTAAAAGAACAACACATAAATATCCTGGTTTGTTTGACCATGCCCGATGTGAACTCGTCCACAGTTACTCAGTTACACAGACTTAGTGGTAAAATTGTTGACAAATTGCTGCATTAAGAAACAAACAAACACATAAAAAAAGAAAAGTTATCGTTAAGTTTCTGTCGCACATATCAAAAAAATATGAACAAACATAAAAACTTCAAAGATACAATTATTTTCATATTAAAAAGTGAGGACCATACAAGAATTAATCGAGTGTCAAAAATAAGATGTAAGATGGAATCTTATCTGTCTGCACGCGTGGAGGGGCAATGTTTCTATCAACACAAGGAAGGGGTTATCCTTAAAGTTCATTAAGAGACTATCAGCACTGGATTGATCTACCTTAGCCGGATGAGAAATCAATGATCAAAGCCCAAGTATAATCGACTAAGTGTCACTTTTTTTGTATTCACTGCATTAGCAGTAAACACAGATTAACCATCTTTTTACAACAGACGAGATGGTCTGGCAGCGATTTCGGTCATTCCAGTATATTAACTACACAACACAAAATAGTTCTAGACCTGACAAGACTGTTTCTGCTTTAAAGCTTTCTTCTCATAAAGGGTTGAAATTACACCACGGCCAATTAACAAAAACATAACATTATCGCCCGTTCATACATGTGTTTAAACTAGTACGCATATGCATAGCCAAAAAGAAAATTTGCTGTTTCTTTTCACTCTTATCATGAATAGGTTCGTGGATGTCAGCAGGTATAAATACACCTTTTGTTTTCTGGATCTTCTCCCCCACTGCCCGGATTCAGTCGAAAGATACTTCAAGTTGTTGGATACATAAAAGTGTTTTTTATTTTCTTTTTCTTTTCGAAAACGCAAAATTGTATTGATAGGACAAAAACAGTTTAGTGCCAAAATGTACTCGACTTTTTTTGGACTACTTCCTGCATTTGCATTTTTTACATCTTTTTCTAAATATTTTCAAAATGTCGGCAGGGTTTAATGACAGGGTTTTATAACTAGATTTTTTAGTACGCACACAAATCGTAACTCTATATATAGGATAAGAATAATCTGAGTGTACGGCTCTATTCGTCTATGTATGTATGTATGTATGTGAGTTAATTTATTTTTGACTGATCCACCGTTGTTGTTTACTTCACGTATTCAGGTTTGATTACGTAACATTAACGACTCGACTAAGGAAAATTGGTAAAGTGCTCCCAGCATTTCGAAACGGCGGGCATATTTTGATAATTGTATCCTTGTGTATCTCAAACACATTTTGAAATCAACAAAAATAACCATACAGATGAAGTGTCGATAATGTTTTAAGCATACTTGAGTTCTTATTTGTTTAATGTTGAAAACGATTATGACCAGTATTATAACTTTAAAGGATAGAACGCACACAAATCATAACTTCTAAATATAGGATAAGAATAATCTGTGTACGGCTCTATACCAGACACGAATAACATCCTCTTAATATAAGATAAATGATCGGAGAGTGTGGCTTAAAACCAGACACGAAAACTAATCGGAGAGTGTGGCTTAAAACCGAACACGAATCAAATCCTTTTAATATCGGGTAACAATGATAGGAAAGTGTGACTTTTAACTGGACACGAGTCATATCCTCTGAATATCGGATGTCTTTCTTTCTGTCTGTTTGTCTGTCTGTCTCATGATGAGAGAATCGTCATCTTAAATGTCATCAAATCCGAATCCGAAAGTACAGTTCATGCAGGTCAGGTCTAAAGCATATTTACAGATTGGTTAAACAGCATTCATTACAGGGGCGTCATTATAAGAAATATTTACAGATTTGTAAAACAGCATTCATTACAGGAGTGTCTATTCATCAAGATAAATACATTACCAAAGTATCCTCTATAAATAGATTTGACAGCTTAAAAGAAAGTGGTGTCCTGGATCATCTCTAAAGATACCCCATTGAAATATTCGGAAGGTAGATTAAAAAAAATAAAAACAACTGGCATCAATTTTTAAGTCAATTTCACATGCAGGAGTTACAAAAAGTGGGTACTCAAGACAATTATGAAAAGGGAGACACCTTGCAAAACCAGTGCACAGAAGCCAAGTGGGTAACGAGAACCGGGCTTTCGAACCCGTAACGTTCACTCATGCAAGCACTTACTGCACAAAACATTCCTGAACTTGATAAGAGACGGACCACTCAATCTACAATTCCAGAAAAGCTAGCTTGCTACCACGACTGGCTCGAGGCATCTTATATATTCACCAGTCTGTGTTACAGGAGCACACAAGTGGCTATTCATATCAGGATTTACTTGATTGCTGCAACTTAATTAAAGAACCGACACTGCTTTTGCAATAACATCATTAGGATGTGAAATATGCAAAATCTCATTTTTGTAAATATTGTTTCTTACACTTTAAACAGTGTTCGCTTCCAGAATCCGGCAATCAAGGATCCGATATCAGAGTTTATTTCCCTAATATGTTTTGTCTGCCGTCTGTTAAAAACTATGAACAGTTTCTAAACGTCACTGAACGGCCCCATTTTCATCAAAATAAGCTTTCTTAACCATTTGTTTTGGTAGTTCTATCATTTTGTTGGTATTATCGTCTGTAATAATACATGTGATTAAAAATAAAACAAAACAGGTAAGAAAAAAGAAAAACAAAAACATATAAAAACAATGCATTCATGCATTGCTTATACTCTGCGATGCATGCAATTGGCCAGAGACTTTGTCCAAATGATTTCCGTTCTTAATTCTTTTTAATTTCGCTGCATTTTAAAATGCTGTTATTCCACGTCGCCGACAAAAACATATCCTCTTTTGCATTGGTAACAAGTATTGTTTTACAATAACGATAAGTAGTGAATACCCCTTTAATTTATATGTGAGAATTATACACTGACATTAATGAAAAGTTTAAACCGAATCTATTGTAAGCGTTATATCAACAATGAAGAGAATTGTTTTTGAAATAGTTTAAGAGGTAAAAACTTGTATTTTGAGTACCAGTATTGGAGCATATTTTACACACGCTGAGATATTACACCAGTACAGCACAATTTATAGATTGTCTGAAACAAGGGTGCCAAGGAAACTAGCAAACAAATACACAAACGAAAAATATATCAGAAAACCGTTTAGAATTAAATGCCAAAGTTCTATTCAAATAAGGTTCAAATGAAAATATCATTGTTATTTCAATTAATGACTCAGTGAATTTTATCGTTTTAATATTTATTTTATTCTTTATTCATTGAAATTTTGTACAGCTACTGATGAATGCACTGAAAGAAATAATACCTGTGACACAAATGCCCAATGTACAAATACAACTGGTAGTTTCACCTGTGTCTGTAAATACGGGTTCAGCGGTAATGGAACAGATTGCACAGGTATACGATTTTAAACTCGTGGATAAATAAATTTTCATCTTAATCTTATAAAACACTAGAAATTCTGAAAAAGTATCATAACAATAGGATCGGTTGAGGCAATGTTAAAATTACTAAGTATCTGAAGTTGTTTTTTGCGTTATAGTATTGCAGCATAATTCAATCACCTTGAAACATTAAACGAGTAAAGTAATGACTCACTACAGTACGAATTGATCGAGGAACACAGTTTTGAAGTTCAGAAGAGTTCCAAATTGTTTCTGCATTACAATATTTCAGCATACTTCAAACACCTTAAATATTACACTTCTTTCGCTATGCCTCGCTAGAGCACAATTTAAAGATATCCTTAAAACAGTGGTACGAAGGAAGTAAATAAACCTATTTAACAAATAAACAAACTAACGAACAATGTATTTGTTCACACTGAACATTGAATTATCAACTATATAACGAAAAATTGTTCAAAGGATATTTTATATCGTGAATTTAATGAATGACTGAGTATATTATATCGCTTAAATATTTCTTATTATATTATTCATTAATTGAACTTTTATTTAGATATTGATGAGTGCACTGATGAATATAACGACTGTGACTTAAATGCCGAATGTACAAATACTGATGGTAGTTTCACCTGTGCCTGTAACACCGGCTACAGCGGTAATGGAACAGATTGCACAGGTACACGATTTTTAAGTTGTGGATATATAAATTTGTATCTGTGGCCTAATAAAGCTTGAGATTCTGAAAAAAATTCATAGGAATAGGAATGGTTGCAACAATTTTAAAGTGAATCAATAAAGTTTTTGTTTGTGTGTTATAGTATTACAACGTTATTAAATCACCTTGAATCTTTAGGCGAGTAAAGTAATGACTCACTAAAGTAGGAAATAATCGAGAAACCCAGTTTTGAAATTCAGAGGTGTTTGAAATTGTTTTGTTTTGCCAATTGCAGCTTACTTCAAACACCTTAAAAATTACAATTGTTTAGCTATGTCTCACTACAGCTCAGTTTAAAGATGGTCTTAAATCAGTGGTACCTAGGAAGTAAAGGAACATAGCAAACAAATAAACAAACAAACGAACAATGTTTTTGTTCTTCTTAAACACTGAGTTATCTAGTATGTAGTGAAAAATTGTTGTAAGGATATGTTATATCGTGAATTTAATGAATGACTCAGTATATTTTATCGTTTAAATATTTCGTGTTATACTTTATTCATTAATTGAACTATTATTTAGATATTGATGAGTGCACTGATGGAAAAAACGACTGTGACACAAATGCCGAATGTACAAATACCAATGGTAGTTTCACCTGTGCATGTAACACCGGCTACAGCGGTAATGGAACAGATTGCACAGGTACACGATTTTTTACTCGTGGATATATAAATCTTCATCTTAATCATATAAAAAAAGATTCTGAAAAAGTATCATAGCACTAGGATCGGTTGAGAAAATTTAAAAATTAGTAAGTATCTGAAGTTGTTTTTACGTTATAGTATTACAACATATTTCAATCACCTTGAAACATTAGACGAGTAAAGCAATGACTCACTAAAGTACGAAATGATCGAGAAGCAAAGTTTAAAAATTCAGAAGAGTTGGAAATTGTTTCTGTGCTACAGTATTGCAGCATACTTCAAACACCTTAAACATTACTCTTGTTTACCTATGTCTCACAACAGCACAATTTAAAGATGGCCTTAAAACAGAGGTACCAAGGAAGAAAATAAACCTAGTAAACAAATAAACAAACAAACGAACAATGTATTTGTGCCATTTAACACTGAATAATAACGAAATATTTTTTAAACGATATTTTATATTATGAATATAATGAATGACTGAGTATATTTTATCGTTTAAATATTTCTTGTTATACTTTATTCATTGATTGAACAATTTTAGACATTGATGAGTGCACTGATGGAAATAACGACTGTGACTTAAATGCCAAATGTACAAATACTGATGGTAGTTTCACCTGTGCCTGTAACACCGGCTACAGCGGTAATGGAACAGATTGCACAGGTACACGATTTTTAACTCGTGGATATATAAATTTTCATCTTAGGCCTAATTAATCTAGAGATTCTGAAACAAAATCATAGGAATGGTTGAATTAATTTTAAAGTGAGTAAGTGGTTAAGGCTGTTGTTATGTGTTATAGTATTACAACTTATTTCAATCACCTTGGAATCTTTAGGCGAATAAAGTAATGACTCACTAAAGTACAAATTAATCGAGAAACCCAGTTTTAAAATTCATAGGTGTTTGAAATTGTTTCTGTTTTCCACATTGCAGCTTACTTTAAACACCTTAGAAATTACAATTGTTTAGCTATGTCTCACTACAGCTCAATTCAAAGATGATCTAAATCAGTAGTACGTAGGAAGTAAAGGAATCTAGCAACCAAATAAACAAACAAACGAACAATGTATGTGTTCACATTTAACACTGAGTTATCTAGTAGATAGCGAAAAATTGTTCAAAGGATATGTTATATCGTGAATATAATGAATGCCTGAGTATATTTTATCGTTTAAATATTTCGTGTAAAGTTATACTTTATTCATTGATTGAACCTTTGTTTAGATATTGATGAGTGCACTGATGGAAATAACGACTGTGACACAAATGCCGAATGTACAAATACTGATGGTAGTTTCACCTGTGTCTGTAACACCGGCTACAGCGGTAATGGAACAGATTGCACAGGTACACGGTTTTTAACTCGTGGATATATAAATTTTCATCTTACGTCTATATAACAGTAGAGATTCTGAAAAAGTATCATAGCAATAGCATCGGTTGAGAAAATTTTCAAATTAGTAAGTATCTGAAGTTGTTTTTGCGTTATATTATTACAACATATTTGAATCACCTTGAAACATTAGACGAGTAAATTTATGACTCACTAAAGAACGAAATGATCGAGAAACCCAGTTTTAAAATTCAGAAGAGTTGGTAATAGTTTCTGCGTTACAGTTTTTCAGCATACTTCAAACACCTTAAAAATTACACTTGTTGACCTATGTCTCTCAACAGCACAATTTAGAGATGGCCTTAAATCAATGGTACCTAGGAAGTAAAGGAACCTAGCAAACAAATAAACATACAAACGAACAATGCATTTGTTCACATTTAGCACTGAATTATCTAGTAGATAGCGAAAAATTGTTCAAAGGATATGTTATATCGTGAATTTAATGAATGACTGAGGTTATTTTATCGCTTAAATATTTCTTGCTATATTTTATTCATTAATTGAACCTTTGTTTAGATATTGATGAGTGCACTGATGGAAATAACGACTGTGACCCAAATGCCGAATGTACAAATACTGATGGTAGTTTCACCTGTGCCTGTAACACCGGCTACAGCGGTAATGGAACAGATTGCACGGGTACACGATTTTAAACTCGTGGATACATAAATTTTCATTAAGGCCTTATAAGTCTAGAGATTTTGAAAATAAAATCACAGGAATAGGAATTGTTGAAACAATTTTAAAGTGAATAAGTGTTTGAAGTTGTTGTTTGTGTGTTTTAGTATTACAACATATTTCAATCACCTTGAATCTTTAGGCCAGTAAAGTAATGACTCACTGAAGTACGAAATAATCGAGAAACCCAGTTTTAAAATTCAGAGGTGTTTGAAATTGTTTCTGTTTTCCACGTTGCAGCTTACTTCAAACACCTTAGAAGTTACAATTGTTAGCTCTGTCTCACTACAGCTTTATTTAAAGATGGTCATAAATCAATGGTACCCAGGAAGTAAAGGAACCTAGCAAACAAATAACAAACAAACGTACTATGGATTTGTTCACATTTAACACTGAATTATTTAGTAAATAGCGAAATAATGTTCAAAGGATATGTTATATCGTGAATTTAATGAATGACTGAGTATATTTTATCGTTTAAATATTTCTTGTTATACTTTATTCTTTAATTGAACTTTTATTTAGATATTGATGAGTGCACTGATGGAATAAACGACTGTGACACAAATGCCGAATGTACAAATACTGATGGTAGTTTCACCTGTGTCTGTAACACCGGCTACAGCGGTAATGGAACAGATTGCACAGGTACACGGTTTTTAACTCGTGGATACATAAATTTTCATTAAGGCCTTATAAGTCTAGAGATTTTGAAAATAAAATCACAGGAATAGGAATTGTTGAAACAATTTTAAAGTGAATAAGTGTTTGAAGTTGTTGTTTGTGTGTTTTAGTATTACAACATATTTCAATCACCTTGAATCTTTAGGCCAGTAAAGTAATGACTCACTGAAGTACGAAATAATCGAGAAACCCAGTTTTAAAATTCAGAGGTGTTTGAAATTGTTTCTGTTTTCCACGTTGCAGCTTACTTCAAACACCTTAGAAGTTACAATTGTTAGCTCTGTCTCACTACAGCTTTATTTAAAGATGGTCATAAATCAATGGTACCCAGGAAGTAAAGGAACCTAGCAAACAAATAACAAACAAACGTACTATGGATTTGTTCACATTTAACACTGAATTATTTAGTAAATAGCGAAATAATGTTCAAAGGATATGTTATATCGTGAATTTAATGAATGACTGAGTATATTTTATCGTTTAAATATTTCTTGTTATACTTTATTCTTTAATTGAACTTTTATTTAGATATTGATGAGTGCACTGATGGAATAAACGACTGTGACACAAATGCCGAATGTACAAATACTGATGGTAGTTTCACCTGTGTCTGTAACACCGGCTACAGCGGTAATGGAACAGATTGCACAGGTACACGGTTTTTAACTCGTGGATATATAAATTTTCATCTTACGTCTATATAACAGTAGAGATTCTGAAAAAGTATCATAGCAATAGCATCGGTTGAGAAAATTTTCAAATTAGTAAGTATCTGAATTTGTTTTTGCGTTATATTATTACAACATATTTGAATCACCTTGAAACATTAGACGAGTAAATTTATGACTCACTAAAGAACGAAATGATCGAGAAACCCAGTTTTAAAATTCAGAAGAGTTGGTAATAGTTTCTGCGTTACAGTATTTCAGCATACTTCAAACACCTTAAAAATTACACTTGTTGACCTATGTCTCTCAACAGCACAATTTAGAGATGGCCTTAAATCAATGGTACCTAGGAATTAAAGGAATCTAGTAAACAAATAAACAAACAAACGAACAATGTATTTGTGCACATTAACACTGAATTATAACGAAAAATTGTTTAAAGGATATTTTATATCGTGAATTTAATGAATGACTGAGGTTATTTTATCGCTTAAATATTTCTTGCTATACTTTATTCAATAATTGAACTTTTATTTAGATATTGATGAGTGCACTGATGGAAATAACGACTGTGACACAAATGCCGAATGTACAAATACTGATGGTAGTTTCAGCTGTGCCTGTAACACCGGCTACAGCGGTAATGAAACAGATTGCACAGGTACACGATTTTTAACTCGTGGATATATAAATTTTCATCTTAGGTCTAATAAATCTAGAGATTCTGAAAAAATTCATAGGAATAGGAATGGTTGAAACAATTTTAAAGTGAATAAATGTTTGAAGGTGTTGTTTGTGTGGTTTAGTATTACAAAATATTTTAATCACCTTGAATCTTTGGGCCAGTAAAGGAATGACTTACTAAAGTACTAAATAATCGAGAAACCCAGTTTTAAAAATTCAGAGGTGTATAAAATTGTTTCTGTTTTCCACATTGCAGCTTACTGCAAACACCTTAAAAATTACAATTGTTTAGCTATGTCTCACAACAGCTCAATTTAAAGATGGTCTTAAATCAGTGGTACAAAGGAAGTAAAGGAACCTAGGACACAAATGAACAAACAAACTTACTATGGATTTGTTCACATTTAACTCTGAATTATCTAGTAAATAGCGAAATATTGTTCAAAGGATATGTTATATCGTGAATTTAATGAATGACTGAGGTTATTTTATCGCTTAAAGATTTCTTGTTATACTTTATTCTTTAATTGAACTTTTATTTAGATATTGATGAGTGCACTGATGGAATAAACGACTGTGACACAAATGCCGAATGTACAAATACTGATGGTAGTTTCACCTGTGTCTGTAACACCGGCTACAGCGGTAATGGAACAGATTGCACAGGTACACGGTTTTTAACTCGTGGATATATAAATTTTCATCTTACGTCTATATAACAGTAGAGATTCTGAAAAAGTATCATAGCAATAGCATCGGTTGAGAAAATTTTCAAATTAGTAAGTATCTGAAGTTGTTTTTGCGTTATATTATTACAACATATTTGAATCACCTTGAAACATTAGACGAGTAAATTTATGACTCACTAAAGAACGAAATGATCAAGAAACCCAGTTTTAAAATTCAGAAGAGTTGGAAAAAGTTTCTGCGTTACAGTTTTTCAGCATACTTCAAACACCTTAAAAATTACACTTGTTGACCTATGTCTCTCAACAGCACAATTTAGAGATGGCCTTAAATCAATGGTACCTAGGAAGTAAAGGAACCTAGCAAACAAATAAACATACAAACGAACAATGCATTTGTTCACATTTAGCACTGAATTATCTAGTAAATAGCGAAAAATTGTTCAAAGGATATGTTATATCGTGAATTTAATGAATGACTGAGTATATTTTATCGTTTAAATATTTCGTGTTATACTTTATTCATTAATTGAACTTTTCTTTAGATATTGATGAGTGCACTGATGGAAATAACGACTGTGACACAAATGCCGAATGTACAAATACTGATGGTAGTTTCACCTGTGCCTGTAACACCGGTTACAGCGGTAATGGAACAGATTGCACAGGTACACGATTTTTAACTCGTGGATATATAAATTTTCATCTTAGGTCTAATAAATCTAGAGATTCTGAAAAAAATCATAGGAATAGGAATGGTTGAAACAATTTTAAAGTGAATAAATGTTTGAAGGTGTTGTTTGTGTGTTTTAGTATTACAAAATATTTTAATCACCTTGAATCTTTGGGCCTGTAAAGTAATGACTTACTAAAGTACTAAATAATCGAGAAACCCAGTTTTAAAAATTCAGAGGTGTTTGAAATTGTTTCTGTTTTCCACATTGCAGCTTACTGCAAACACCTTAAAAATTACAATTGTTTAGCTATGTCTCACAACAGCTCAATTTAAAGATGGTCTTAAATCAGTGGTACAAAGGAAGTAAAGGAACCTAGGAAACAAATGAACAAACAAACGTACTATGGATTTGTTCACATTTAACTCTGAATTATCTAGTAAATAGCGAAATATTGTTCAAAGGATATGTTATATCGTGAATTTAATGAATGACTGAGTATATTTTATCGCTTAAAGATTTCTTGTTATACTTTATTCTTTAATTGAACTTTTATTTAGATATTGATGAGTGCACTGATGGAATAAACGACTGTGACACAAATGCCGAATGTACAAATACTGATGGTAGTTTCACCTGTGTCTGTAACACCGGCTACAGCGGTAATGGAACAGATTGCACAGGTACACGGTTTTTAACTCGTGGATATATAAATTTTCATCTTTCGTCTATATAACAGTAGAGATTCTGAAAAAGTATGATAGCAATAGCATCGGTTGAGAAAATTTTCAAATTAGTAAGTATCTGAAGTTGAAGTTGAATCACCTTGAAACATTAGACGAGTAAATTTATGACTCACTAAAGAACGAAATGATCGAGAAACCCAGTTTTAAAATTCAGAAGAGTTTGAAATAGTTTCTGCGTTACAGTTTTTCAGCATACTTCAAACACCTTAAAAATTACACTTGTTGACCTATGTCTCTCAACAGCACAATTTAGAGATGGCCTTAAATCAATGGTACCTAGGAAGTAAAGGAACTTAGCAAACAAATAAACATACAAACGAACAATGCATTTGTTCACATTTAGCACTGAATTATCTAGTAGATAGCGAAAAATTGTTCAAAGGATATGTTATATCGTGAATTTAATGAATGACTGAGTATATTTTATCGTTTAAATATTTCGTGTTATACTTTATTCATTAATTGAACTTTTGTTTAGATATTGATGAGTGCACTGATGGAAATAACGACTGTGACACAAATGCCGAATGTACAAATACTGATGGTAGTTTCACCTGTGCCTGTAACACCGGCTACAGCGGTAATGGAACAGATTGCACAGGTACACGATTTTAAACTCGTGGATACATAAATTTTCATAAAGGCCTAATAAGTCTAGAGATTCTGAAAAAAAAATCACAAGAATAGGAATTGTTGAAACAATTTTAAAGTGAATAAGTGTTTAAAGTTGTTGTTTGTTTGTTATAGTATTACAACATATTTTAATCACCTCGAATCTTTAGGGCAGTAAAGTAATGACTCACTGAAGTACGAAATAATCGAGAAACCCAGTTTTAAAATTCAGAGGTGTTTGAAATTGTTTCTGTTTTCCACGTTGCAGCTTACTTCAAACACCTTAGAAGTAACAATTGTTAGCTATGTCTCACTACAGCTTTTTTTAAAGATGGTCATAAATGAGTGGTACCTAGGAAGTAAAGGAACCTAGCAAACAAATAACAAACAAACGTACTATGATTTTGTTCACATTTAACACTGAATTATTTAGTAAATAGCGAAATAATGTTCAAAGGATATGTTATATCGTGAATTTAATGAATGACTGAGTATATTTTATCGTTTAAATATTTCTTGTTATACTTTATTCTTTAATTGAACTTTTATTTAGATATTGATGAGTGCACTGATGGAATAAACGACTGTGACACAAATGCCGAATGTACAAATACTGATGGTAGTTTCACCTGTGTCTGTAACACCGGCTACAGCGGTAATGGAACAGATTGCACAGGTACACGGTTTTTAACTCGTGGATATATAAATTTTCATCTTACGTCTATATAACAGTAGAGATTCTGAAAAAGTATCATAGCAATAGCATCGGTTGAGAAAATTTTCAAATTAGTAAGTATCTGAAGTTGTTTTTGCGTTATATTATTACAACATATTTGAATTACCTTGAAACATTAGACGAGTAAATTTATGACTCACTAAAGAACGAAATGATCAAGAAACCCAGTTTTAAAATTCAGAAGAGTTGGAAATAGTTTCTGCGTTACAGTATTTCAGCATACATCAAACACCTTAAAAATTACAGTTGTTGACCTATGTCTCTCAACAGCACAATTTAGAGAAGGCCTTAAATCAATGGTACAAAGGAAGTAAAGGAACCTAGTAAACAAATAAACAAACAAACGAACAATGTATTTGTGCACATTAACACTGAATTATATCGAAAAATTGTTTAAAGGATATTTTATATCGTGAATTTAATGAATGACTGAGGTTATTTTATCGCTTAAATATTTCTTGCTATACTTTATTCAATAATTGAACTTTTATTTAGATATTGATGAGTGCACTGATGGAAATAACGACTGTGACACAAATGCCGAATGTACAAATACTGATGGTAGTTTCACCTGTGCCTGTAACACCGGCTACAGCGGTAATGGAACAGATTGCACAGGTACACGATTTTTAACTCGTGGATATAAAAATTTTCATCTTAGGTCTAATAAATCTAGAGATTCTGAAAAAAATCACAGGAATAGGAATGGTTGAAACAATTTTAAAGTGAATAAATGTTTGAAGGTGTTGTTTGTGTGTTTTAGTATTACAAAATATTTTAATCACCTTGAATCTTTGGGCCAGTAAAGTAATGACTTACTAAAGTACTAAATAATCGAGAAACCCAGTTTTAAAAATTCAGAGGTGTTTGAAATTGTTTCTGTTTTCCAAATTGCAGCTTACTGCAAACAACTTAAAAATTACAATTGTTTAGCTATGTCTCACAACAGCTCAATTTAAAGATGGTCTTAAATCAGTGGTACAAAGGAAGTAAAGGAACCTAGGAAACAAATGAACAAACAAACGTACTATGGATTTGTTCACATTTAACTCTGAATTATCTAGTAAATAGCGAAATATTGTTCAAAGGATATGTTATATCGTGAATTTAATGAATGACTGAGTATATTTTATCTTTTAAAGATTTCTTGTTATACTTTATTCTTTAATTGAACTTTTATTTAGATATTGATGAGTGCACTGATGGAATAAACGACTGTGACACAAATGCCGAATGTACAAATACTGATGGTAGTTTCACCTGTGCCTGTAACACCGGCTACAGCGGTAATGGAACAGATTGCACAGGTACACGGTTTTTAACTCGTGGATATATAAATTTTCATCTTTCGTCTATATAACAGTAGAGATTCTGAAAAAGTATGATAGCAATAGCATCGGTTGAGAAAATTTTCAAATTAGTAAGTATCTGAAGTTGAAGTTGAATCACCTTGAAACATTAGACGAGTAAATTTATGACTCACTAAAGAACGAAATGATCGAGAAACCCAGTTTTAAAATTCAGAAGAGTTGGAAATAGTTTCTGCGTTACAGTATATCAGCATACTTCAAACACCTTAAAAATTACTCTTGTTGACCTATGTCTCTCAACAGCACAATTTAGAGATGGCCTTAAATCAATGGTACCTAGGAAGTAAAGGAATCTAGTAAACAAATACACAAACAAACGAACAATGTATTTGTGCACATTAACACTGAATTATAACGAAAAATTGTTTAAAGGATATTTTATATCGTGAATTTAATGAATGACTGAGGTTATTTTGTCGCTTAAATATTTCTTGCTATACTTTATTCAATAATTGAACTTTTATTTAGAAATTGATGAGTGCACTGATGGAAATAACGACTGTGACACAAATGCCGAATGTACAAATACTGATGGTAGTTTCACCTGTGCCTGTAACACCGGCTACAGCGGTAATGGAACAGATTGCACAGGTACACGATTTTAAACTCGTGGATACATAAAGTGTCATTAAGGCCTAATAAGTCTAGAGATTCTGAAAAAAAAATCACAGGAATAGGAATTGTTGAAACAATTTAAAAGTGAATAAGTGTTTGAAGTTGTTTTTTGTGTGTTATAGTATTACAACATATTTCAATCACCTTGAATCTTTAGGCCAGTAAAGTAATGACTCACTGAAGTACGAAATAATCGAGAAACCCAGTTTTAAAATTCAGAGGTGTTTGAAATTGTTTCTGTTTTCCACGTTGCAGCTTACTTCAAACACCTTAGAAGTTACAATTGTTAGCTATGTCTCACTACAGCTTTATTTAAAGATGGTCATAAATCAGTGGTACCTAGGAAGTAAAGGAACCTAGCAAACAAATAACAAACAAACGTACTATGGATTTGTTCACATTTTACACTGAATCATTTAGTAAATAGCGAAATAATGTTCAAAGGATATGTTATATCGTGAATTTAATGAATGACTGAGGTTATTTTATCGCTTAAAGATTTCTTGTTATACTTTATTCTTTAATTGAACTTTTATTTAGATATTGATGAGTGCACTGATGGAATAAACGACTGTGACACAAATGCCGAATGTACAAATACTGATGGTAGTTTCACCTGTGTCTGTAACACCGGCTACAGCGGTAATGGAACAGATTGCACAGGTACACGGTTTTTAACTCGTGGATATATAAATTTTCATCTTACGTCTATATAACAGTAGAGATTCTGAAAAAGTATCATAGCAATAGCATGGGTTGAGAAAATTTTCAAATTAGTAAGTATCTGAATTTGTTTTTGCGTTATATTATTACAACATATTTGAATCACCTTGAAACATTAGACGAGTAAATTTATGACTCACTAAAGAACGAAATAATCGAGAAACCCAGTTTTAAAATTCAGAAGAGTTGGAAATAGTTTCTGCGTTACAGTTTTTAAGCATACTTCAAACACCTTAAAAATTACACTTGTTGACCTATGTCTCTCAACAGCACAATTTAGAGATGGCCTTAAATCAATGGTACCTAGGAAGTAAGGGAACCTAGCAAACAAATAAACATACAAACGAACAATGCATTTGTTCACATTTAGCACTGAATTATCTCGTAGATAGCGAAAAATTGTTCAAAGGATATGTTATATCGTGAATTTAATGAATGACTGAGTATATTTTATCGCTTAAATATTTCGTGTTATACTTTATTCATTAATTGAACTTTTCTTTAGATATTGATGAGTGCACTGATGGAAATAACGACTGTGACACAAATGCCGAATGTACAAATACTGATGGTAGTTTCACCTGTGCCTGTAACACCGGCTACAGCGGTAATGGAACACATTGCACAGGTACACGATTTTAAACTCGTGGATACATAAAGTTTCATTAAGGCCTAATAAGTCTAGAGATTCTGAAAAAAAATCACAGGAATAGGAATTGTTGAAACAATTTTAAAGTGAATAAGTGTTTGAAGTTGTTGTTTGTTTGTTATAGTATTACAACATATTTTAATCACCTTGAATCTTTAGGCCAGTAAAGTAGTGACTCACTGAAGTACGAAATAATCGAGAAACCCAGTTTTAAAATTCAGAGGTGTTTGAAATTGTTTCTGTTTTCCACGTTGCAGCTTACTTCAAACACCTTAGAAGTTACAATTGTTAGCTATGTCTCACTACAGCTTTTTTTAAAGATGGTCATAAATGAGTGGTACCTAGTAAGTAAAGGAACCTAGCAAACAAATAACAAACAAACAAACTATGGACTTGTTCACATTTAACACTGAATTATTTAGTAAATAGCGAAATAATGTTCAAAGGATATGTTATATCGTGAATTTAATGAATGACTGAGTATATTTTATCGTTTAAATATTTCTTGTTATACTTTATTCTTTAATTGAACTTTTATTTAGATATTGATGAGTGCACTGATGGAATAAACGACTGTGACACAAATGCCGAATGTACAAATACTGATGGTAGTTTCACCTGTTTCTGTAACACCGGCTACAGCGGTAATGGAACAGATTGCACAGGTACACGGTTTTTAACTCGTAGATATATAAATTTTCATCTTACGTCTATATAACAGTAGAGATTCTGAAAAAGTATCATAGCAATAGCATCGGTTGAGAAAATTTTCATATTAGTAAGTATCTGAAGTTGTTTTTGCGTTATATTATTACAACATATTTGAATCACCTTGAAACATTAGACGAGTAAATTTATGACTCACTAAAGAACGAAATGATCGAGAAACCCAGTTTTAAAATTCAGAAGAGTTGGAAATGAATGACTGAGGTTGTTTTATCGCTTAAATATTTCTTGCTATACTTTATTCAATAATTGAACTTTTATTTAGATATTGATGAGTGCACTGTTGGAAATAACGACTGTGACACAAATGCCGAATGTACAAATACTGATGGTAGTTTCACCTGTGCCTGTAACACCGGCTACAGCGGTAATGGAACAGATTGCACAGGTACACGATTTTTAACTCGTGGATATATAAATTTTCATCTTAGGTCTAATAAATCTAGAGATTCTGAAAAAATTCATAGGAATAGGCATGGTTGAAACAATTTTAAAGTGAATAAATGTTTGAAGGTGTTGTTTGTGTGTTTTAGTATTACAAAATATTTTAATCACCTTGAATCTTTGGGCCAGTAAAGTAATGACTTACTAAAGTACTAAATAATCGAGAAACCCAGTTTTAAAAATTCAGAGGTGTTTGAAATTGTTTCTGTTTTCCACATTGCAGCTTACTGCAAACACCTTAAAAATTACAATTGTTTAGCTATGTCTCACAACAGCTCAATTTAAAGATGGTCTTAAATCAGTGGTACAAAGTAAGTAAAGGAACCTAGGAAACAAATGAACAAACAAACGTACTATGGATTTGTTCACATTTAACTCTGAATTATCTAGTAAATAGCGAAATATTGTTCAAAGGATATGTTATATCGTGAATTTAATGAATGACTGAGTATATTTTATCGCTTAAATATTTCTTGTTATACTTTATTCTTTAATTGAACTTTTAATTAGATATTGATGAGTGCACTGATGGAATAAACGACTGTGACACAAATGCCGAATGTACAAATACTGATGGTAGTTTCACCTGTGTCTGTAACACCGGCTACAGCGGTAATGGAACAGATTGCACAGGTACACGGTTTTTAACTCGTGGATATATAAATTTTCATCTTACGTCTATATAACAGTAGAGATTCTGAAAAAGTATGATAGCAATAGCATCGGTTGAGAATTTTCAAATTAGTAAGTATCTGAAGTTGAAGTTGAATCACCTTGAAACATTAGACGAGTAAATTTATGACTCACTAAAGAACGAAATGATCGAGAAACCCAGTTTTAAAATTCAGAAGAGTTGGAAATAGTTTCTGCGTTACAGTATTTCAGCATACTTCAAACACCTTAAAAATTACACTTGTTGACCTATGTCTCTCAACAACACAATTTAGAGATGGCCTTAAATCAATGATACCTAGGAAGTAAAGGAACCTAGCAAAGAAATAAACATACAAAAGAACAATGCATTTGTTCACATTTAGCACTGAATTATCTAGTAGATAGCGAAACATTGTTCAAAGGATATGTTATATCGTGAATTTAATGAATGACTGAGGTTATTTTATCGTTTAAATATTTCGTGTTATACTTTATTCATTAACTGAACTTTTGTTTAGATATTGATGAGTGCACTGATGGAAATAATGACTGTGACACAAATACCGAATGTACAAATACTGATGGTAGTTTCATCTGTGCCTGTAACACCGGCTACAGCGGTAATGGAACAGATTGCACAGGTACATGATTTTAAACACGTGGATACATAAATTTTCATTAAGGCCTAATAAGTCTAGAGATTCTGAAAAAAAAATCACAGGAATAGGAATTGTTGAAACAATTTTAAAGTGAATAAGTGTTTGAAGTTGTTGTTTGTTTGTTATAGTATTACAACATATTTCAATCACCTTGAATCTTTAGGCCAGTAAAGTAATGACTCACTGAAGTACGAAATAATCGAGAAACCCAGTTTTAAAATTCAGAGGTGTTTGAAATTGTTTCTGTTTTCCACGTTGCAGCTTACTTCAAACACCTTAGAAGTTACAATTGTTAGCTATGTCTCACTACAGCTTTATTTAAAGATGGTCATAAATCAGTGGTACCTAGGAAGTAAAGGAACCTAGCAAACAAATAACAAACAAACGTACTATTGATTTGTTCACATTTAACACTGAATTATTTAGTAAATACCGAAATAATGTTCAAAGGATATGTTATATCGTGAATTTAATGAATGACTGAGTGTATTTTATCGTTTAAATATTTCTTGTTATACTTTATTCTTTAATTGAACTTTTATTTAGATATTGATGAGTGCACTGATGGAATAAACGACTGTGACACAAATGCCGAATGTACAAATACTGATGGTAGTTTCACCTGTGTCTGTAACACCGGCTACAGCGGTAATGGAACAGATTGCACAGGTACACAGTTTTGAACTCGTGGATATTTAAATTTTCATCTTACGTCTATATAACAGTAGAGATTCTGAAAAAGTATCATAGCAATAGCATGGGTTGAGAAAATTTTCAAATTAGTAAGTATCTGAATTTGTTTTTGCGTTATATTATTACAACATATTTGAATCACCTTGAAACATTAGACGAGTAAATTTATGACTCACTAAAGAACGAAATGATCGAGAAACCCTGTTTTAAAATTCAGAAGAGTTGGAAATAGTTTCTGCGTTACAGTATTTCAGCATACTTCAAACACCTTAAAAATTACACTTGTTGACCTATGTCTCTCAACAGCACAATTTAGAGATGGCCTTAAATCAATGGTACATAGGAAGTAAAGGAACCTAGTAAACAAATAAACAAACAAACGAACAATGTTTTTGTGCACATTAACACTGAATTATAACGACAAATTGTTTAAAGGATATTTTATATCGTGAATTTAATGAATGACTGAGGTTATTTTATCGCTTAAATATTTCTTGCTATACTTTATTCAATAATTAAACTTTTATTTAGATATTGATGAGTGCACTGATGGAAATAACGACTGTGACACAAATGCCGAATGTACAAATACTGATGGTAGTTTCACCTGTGCCTGTAACACCGGCTACAGCGGTAATGGAACAGATTGCACAGGTACACGATTTTTAAGTCGTGGATATATAAATTTTCATCTTAGGTCTAATAAATCTAGAGATTCTGAAAAAATTCATAGGAATAGGAATGGTTGAAACAATTTTAAAGTGAATAAATGTTTGAAGGTGTTGTTTGTGTGTTTAAGTATCACAAAATATTTTAATCACCTTGAATCTTTGGGCCAGTAAAGTAATGACTTACTAAAGTACTAAATAATCGAGAAACCCAGTTTTAAAAATTCAGAGGTGTTTGAAATTGTTTCTGTTTTCCACATTGCAGCTTGCTGCTAACACCTTAAAAATTACAATTGTTTAGCTATGTCTCACAACAGCTCAATTTAAAGATGGTCTTAAATCAGTGGTACAAAGGAAGTAAAGGAACCTAGGAAACAAACGAACAAACAAACGTACTATGGATTTGTTCACATTTAACTCTGAATTATCTAGTAAATAGCGAAATATTGTTCAAATGATATGTAATATCGTGAACTTAATGAATGACTGAGTATATTTTATCGCTTAAAGATTTCTTGTTATACTTTAGTCATTAATTGAACTTTTATTTAGATATTGATGAGTGCACTGATGGAATAAACGACTGTGACACAAATGCCGAATGTACAAATACTGATGGTAGTTTCACCTGTGTCTGTAACACCGGCTACAGCGGTAATGGAACAGATTGCACAGGTACACGGTTTTTAACTCGTGGATATATAAATTTTCATCTTACGTCTATATAACAGTAGAGATTCTGAAAAAGTATGATAGTAATAGCATCGGTTGAGAAAATTTTCAAATTAGTAAGTATCTGAAGTTGTTTTTGCGTTATATTATTACAACATATTTGAATCACCTTGAAACATTAGACGAGTAAATGTATGACTCACTAAAGAACGAAATGATCGAGAAACCGAGTTTTAAAATTCAGAAGATTTGGAAAAAGTTTCTGCGTTACAGTTTTTCAGCATACTTCAAACACCTTAAAAATTACACTTGTTGACCTATGTCTCTCAACAGCACAATTTAGAGATGGCCTTAAATCGATGGTACCTAGGAAGTAAAGGAACCTAGCAAACAAATAAACATACAAACCAACAATGAATTTGTTCACATTTAGCACTGAATTATCTAGTAGATAGCGAAAAATTGTTCAAAGGATATGTTATATCGTGAATTTAATGAATGACTGAGTATATTTTATCGTTTAAATATTTCGTGTTATACTTTATTCTTTAATTGAACTTTTGTTTAGATATTGATGAGTGCACTGATGGAAATAACGACTGTGACACAAATGCCGAATGTACAAATACTGATGGTAGTTTCACCTGTGCCTGTAACACCGGCTACAGCGGTAATGGAACAGATTGCACAGGTACACGATTTTAAACTCGTGGACACATAAATTTTCATTAAGGCCTAATAAGTCTAGAGATTCTGAAAAAAAAATCACAGGAATAGGAATGGTTGAAACAATTTTAAAATGAATAAGTGTTTGAAGTTGTTGTTTGTGTGTTATAGTATTACAACATATTTCAATCACCTTGAATCTTTAGGCCAGTAAAGTAATGACTCACTGAAGTACGAAATAATCGAGAAACCCAGTTTTAAAAGTAAAGGAACCTAGGACACAAATGAACAAACAAACGTACTATGGATTTGTTCACATTTAACTCTGAATTATCTAGTAAATAGCGATATATTGTTCAAAGGATATGTTATATCGTGAATTTAATTAATGACTGAGTATATTTTATCGCTTAAAGATTTCTTGTTATACTTTATTCATTAATTGAACTTTTATTTAGATATTGATGAGTGCACTGATGGAATAAACGACTGTGACACAAATGCCGAATGTACAAATACTGATGGTAGTTTCACCTGTGTCTGTAACACCGGCTACAGCGGTAATGGAACAGATTGCACAGGTACACGGTTTTTATCTCGTGGATATATAAATTTTCATCTTACGTCTATATAACAGTAGAGATTATGAAAAAGTATCATAGCAATAGCATCGGTTGAGAAAATTTTCAAATTAGTATGTATCTGAAGTTGTTTTTGCGTTATATTATTACAACATATTTGAATCACCTTGAAACATTAGACGAGTAAATTTATGACTCACTACAGAACAAAATGATCGAGAAACCCAGTTTTAAAATTCAGAGAGTTGGAAATAGTTTCTGCGTTACAGTTTTACAGCATACTTCAAACACCTTAAAAATTACACTTGTTGACCTATGTCTCTCAACAGCACAATTTAGAGATGGCCTTAAATCAATGGTACCTAGGAAGTAAAGGAACCTAGTAAACAAATAAACAAACAAACGAACAATGTATTTGTGCACATTAACACTGAATTATAACGAAAAATTGTTCAAAGGATATTTTATATCGTGAATTTAATGAATGACTGAGGTTATTTTATCGCTTAAATATTTCTTGCTATACTTTATTCAATAATTGAACTTTTATTTAGATATTGATGAGTGCACTGATGGAAATAACGACTGTGACACAAATGCCGAATGTACAAATACTGACGGTAGTTTCACCTGTGCCTGTAACACCGGCTACAGCGGTAATGGAACAGATTGCACAGGTACAAGATTTTTAATTCGTCGATATATAAATCTTCATCTTAATCCTATAAATAACTAGAGATTCTGAAAAAGTATCATAGCCATTGGGTCGGTTGAGAAAATTTTCAAATTAGTAAGTATCTGAAGTTGTTTTTACGTTATAGTATTGCAACATATTTCAATCACCTTGAATCCCAAGGTCAGTAAAGTAATGACTCACTAAAGTTCGAAATAATCGAGAAACCCAGTTTTAAAATTCAGAGTTGTTTGAAATTGTTTCTGTTTTCCACGTTGCAGCCTACTTCAAACACCTTAGAAGTTACAATTGTTTAGCTATGTCTCACTACAGCTTTATTTAAAGATGGTCTTAAAACAATGGTACCTAGGAAGTAAAGTAACCTAGGAAACAAATAAACAAACAAACGTACTATGGTTTTTGTTCTCATTTAACACTGAATTATCTAGTAAAAAGCAAAATAATGTTCAAATGATATGTAATATCGTGAATTAAAGGAATGACTGAGTATATTTTATCGCTTCAATATTTCTTGTTATACTTTATTCATTATTTGAACTTTTATTTAGATATTGATGAGTGCACTGATGGAATAAACGACTGTGACACAAATGCCGAATGTGCAAATACTGATGGTAGTTTCACCTGTGTCTGTAACACCGGCTACAGCGGTAATGGAACAGATTGCACAGGTACACGATTTTTAATTCGTGGATATATAAATCTTCATCTTAATCCTATAAACAACTAGAGATTCTGAAAAAGTATCATAGCAATTGGGTCGGTTGAGAAGATTTTAAAACTAAAAAGTATCTGAAGTTGTTTTTGCGTTATATTATTACAACATATTTCAATCACCTTGAATCTTTAGGTCAGTAAAGTAATGACTCACTAAATTACGAAATAATCGAGAAACCCAGTTTTAAAATTCGGAGGTGTTTGAAATTGTTTCTGTTTCGCACGTTGCAGCTTACTTCACACACCTTAGAAGTTACAATTGTTTAGCTATGTCTCACTACAGCTTAATTCAAAGATGGTCTTAAAACAGTGGTACCTAGGATGTAAAGGAACCTAGCAAACAAATAAACATACAAACGAACAATGCATTTGTTCACATTTAGCACTGAATTATCTAGTAGATAGCGAAAAATTGTTCAAAGGATATGTTATATCGTGAATTTAATGGATGACTGAGGTTATTTTATCGCTTAAATATTTCTTGCTATATTTTATTCATTAATTGAACTTTTGTTTAGATATTGATGAGTGCACTGATGGAAATAACGACTGTGACCCAAATGCCGAATGCACAAATACTGATGGTAGTTTCACCTGTGCCTGTAACACCGGCTACAGTGGTAATGGAACAGATTGCACAGGTACACGATTTTAAACTCCTGGATACATAAATTTTCATTAAGGCCTAATAAGTCTAGAGATTCTGAAAAAAAAATCACAGGAATAGGAATTGTTGAAACAATTTTAATGAGAATAAGTGTTTGAAGTTGTTGTTTGTGTGTTTTAGTATTACAACATATTTCAATCACCTTGAATCTTTAGGCCAGTAAAGTAATGACTCACTGAAGTACGAAATAAGCGAGAAACCCAGTTTTAAAATTCAGAGGTGTTTGAAATTGTTTCTGTTTTCCACGTTGCAGCCTACTTCAAACACCTTAGAAGTTACAATTGTTAGCTATGTCTCACTACAGCTTTATTTAAAGATGGTCATAAATCAGTGGTACAAAGGAAGTAAAGGAACCTAGCAAACAAATAACAAACAAACGTACTATGGATTTGTTCACATTTAACACTGAATTATTTAGTAAATAGCGAAATAATGTTCAAAGGATATGTTATATCGTGAATTTAATGAATGACTGAGTATATTTTATCGTTTAAATATTTCTTGTTATACTTTATTCTTAAATTGAACTTTTATTTAGATATTGATGAGTGCACTGATGGAATAAACGACTGTGACACAAATGCCGAATGTACAAATACTGATGGTAGTTTCACCTGTGTCTGTAACACCGGCTACAGCGGTAATGGAACAGATTGCACAGGTACACGGTTTTTAACTCGTGGATATATAAATTTTCATCTTTCGTCTATATAACAGTAGAGATTCTGAAAAAGTATGATAGCAATAGCATCGGTTGAGAAAATTTTCAAATTAGTAAGTATCTGAAGTTGTTTTTGCGTTATATTATTACAACATATTTGAATCACCTTGAAACATTAGACGAGTAAATTTATGACTCACTAAAGAACGAAATGATCGAGAAACCCAGTTTTAAAATTCAGAAGAGTTGGAAATAGTTTCTGCGTTACAGTTTTTCAGCATACTTCAAACACCTTAAAAATTACACTTGTTGACCTATGTCTCTCAACAGCACAATTTAGAGATGGCCTTAAATCAATGGTACCTAGGAAGTAAAGGAATCTAGTATACAAATACACAAACAAACGAACAATGTATTTGTGCACATTAACACTGAATTATAACGAAAAATTGTTTAAAGGATATTTTATATCGTGAATTTAATGAATGACTGAGGTTATTTTATCGCTTAAATATTTCTTGCTATACTTTATTCAATAATTGAACTTTTATTTAGATATTGATGAGTGCACTGATGGAAATAACGACTGTGACACAAATGCCGAATGTACAAATACTGATGGTAGTTTCACCTGTGCCTGTAACACCGGCTACAGCGGTAATGGAACAGATTGCACAGGTACACGATTTTTAAGTCGTGGATATATAAATTTTCATCTTAGGTCTAATAAATCTAGAGATTCTGAAAAAATTCATAGGAATAGGAATGGTTGAAACAATTTTAAAGTGAATAAATGTTTGAAGGTGTTGTTTGTGTGTTTTAGTATTACAAAATATTTTAATCACCTTGAATCTTTGGGCCAGTAAAGAAATGACTTACTAAAGTACTAAATAATCGAGAAACCCAGTTTTAAAAATTCAGAGGTGTTTGAAATTGTTTCTGTTTTCCACATTGCAGCTTACTGCAAACACCTTTAAAAAATACAATTGTTTAGCTATGTCTCACAACAGCTCAATTTAAAGATAGTCTTAAATCAGTGGTACAAAGGAAGTAAAAGAACCTAGGACACAAATGAACAAACAAACGTACTATGGATTTGTTCACATTTAACTCTGAATTATCTAGTAAATAGCGAAATATTTTTCAAAGGATATGTTATATCGTGAATTTAATGAATTACTGAGGTTTTTTTTATCGCTTAAAGATTTCTTGTTATTCTTTATTCATTAATTGAACTTTTATTTAGATATTGATGAGTGCACTGATGGAATAAACGACTGTGACACAAATGCCGAATGTACAAATACTGATGGTAGTTTCACCTGTGTCTGTAACACCGGCTACAGGGGTAATGGAACAGATTGCACAGGTACACGGTTTTGAACTCGTGGATATATAAATTTTCATCTTACGTCTATATAACAGTAGAGATTCTGAAAAAGTATGATAGCAATAGCATCGGTTGAGAAAATTTTCAAATTAGTAAGTATCTGAAGTTGAAGTTGAATCACCTTGAAACATTAGACGAGTAAATTTATGACTCACTAAAGAACGAAATGATCGAGAAACCCAGTTTTAAAATTCAGAAGAGTTGGAAATAGTTTCTGCGTTACAGTATTTCAGCATACTTCAAACACCTTAAAAATTACACTTGTTGACCTATGTCTCTCAACAGCACAATTTAGAGATGGCCTTAAATCAATGGTACCTAGGAAGTAAAGGAATCTAGTATACAAATACACAAACAAACGAACAATGTATTTGTGCACATTTACACTGAATTATAACGAAAAATTGTTTAAAGGATATTTTATATCGTGAATTTAATGAATGACTGAGGTTATTTTATCGCTTAAATATTTCTTGCTATACTTTATTCAATAATTGATATTTTATTTAGATATTGATGAGTGCACTGATGGAAATAACGACTGTGACACAAATGCCGAATGTACAAATACTGATGGTAGTTTCACCTGTGCCTGTAACACCGGCTACAGCGGTAATGGAACAGATTGCACAGGTACACGATTTTTAAGTCGTGGATATATAAATTTTCATCTTAGGTCTAATAAATCTAGAGATTCTGAAAAAATTCATAGGAATAGGAATGGTTGAAACAATTTTAAAGTGAATAAATGTTTGAAGGTGTTGTTTGTGTGTTTTAGTATTACAAAATATTTTAATCACCTTGAATCTTTGGGCCAGTAAAGAAATGACTTACTAAAGTACTAAATAATCGAGAAACCCAGTTTTAAAAATTCAGAGGTGTTTGAAATTGTTTCTGTTTTCCACATTGCAGCTTACTGCAAACACCTTTAAAAAATACAATTGTTTAGCTATGTCTCACAACAGCTCAATTTAAAGAGAGTCTTAAATCAGTGGTACAAAGGAAGTAAAAGAACCTAGGACACAAATGAACAAACAAACGTACTATGGATTTGTTCACATTTAACTCTGAATTTTCTAGTAAATAGCGAAATATTTTTCAAAGGATATGTTATATCGTGAATTTAATGAATTACTGAGGTTTTTTTATCGCTTAAAGATTTCGTGTTATACTTTATTCATTAATTGGACTTTTATTTAGATATTGATGAGTGCACTGATGGAATAAACGACTGTGACACAAATGCCGAATGTACAAATACTGATGGTAGTTTCACCTGTGTCTGTAACACCGGCTACAGCGGTAATGGAACAGATTGCACAGGTACACGGTTTTTAACTCGTGGATATATAAATTTTCATCTTACGTCTATATAACAGTAGAGATTCTGAAAAAGTATGATAGCAATAGCATCGGTTGAGAAAATTTTCAAATTAGTAAGTATCTGAAGTTGAATGTGAATCACCTTGAAACATTAGACGAGTAAATTTATGACTCACTAAAGAACGAAATGATCGAGAAACCCAGTTTTAAAATTTAGAAGAGTTGGAAATAGTTTCTGCGTTACAGTATTTCAGCATACTTCAAACACCTTAAAAATTACACTTGTTGACCTATGTCTCTCAACAGCACAATTTAGAGATGGCCTTAAATCAATGGTACCTAGGAAGTAAAGGAATCTAGTATACAAATACACAAACAAACGAACAATGTATTTGTGCACATTAACACTGAATTATAACGAAAAATTGTTTAAAGGATATTTTATATCGTGAATTTAATGAATGACTGAGGTTATTTTATCGCTTAAATATTTCTTGCTATACTTTATTCAATAATTGATATTTTATTTAGATATTGATGAGTGCACTGATGGAAATAACGACTGTGACACAAATGCCGAATGTACAAATACTGATGGTAGTTTCACCTGTGCCTGTAACACCGGCTACAGCGGTAATGGAACAGATTGCACAGGTACACGATTTTTAAGTCGTGGATATATAAATTTTCATCTTAGGTCTAATAAATCTAGAGATTCTGAAAAAATTCATAGGAATAGGAATGGTTGAAACAATTTTAAAGTGAATAAATGTTTGAAGGTGTTGTTTGTGTGTTTTAGTATTACAAAATATTTTAATCACCTTGAATCTTTGGGCCAGTAAAGAAATGACTTACTAAAGTACTAAATAATCGAGAAACCCAGTTTTAAAAATTCAGAGGTGTTTGAAATTGTTTCTGTTTTCCACATTGCAGCTTACTGCAAACACCTTTAAAAAATACAATTGTTTAGCTATGTCTCACAACAGCTCAATTTAAAGAGAGTCTTAAATCAGTGGTACAAAGGAAGTAAAAGAACCTAGGACACAAATGAACAAACAAACGTACTATGGATTTGTTCACATTTAACTCTGAATTATCTAGTAAATAGCGAAATATTTTTCAAAGGATATGTTATATCGTGAATTTAATGAATTACTGAGGTTTTTTTATCGCTTAAAGATTTCTTGTTATACTTTATTCATTAATTGAACTTTTATTTAGATATTGATGAGTGCACTGATGGAATAAACGACTGTGACACAAATGCCGAATGTACAAATACTGATGGTAGTTTCACCTGTGTCTGTAACACCGGCTACAGCGGTAATGGAACAGATTGCACAGGTACACGGTTTTTAACTCGTGGATATATAAATTTTCATCTTACGTCTATATAACAGTAGAGATTCTGAAAAAGTATCATAGCAATAGCATCGGTTGAGAAAATTTTCAAATTAGTAGGTATCTGAAGTTGTTTTTGCGTTATATTATTACAACATATTTGAATCACCTTGAAACATTAGACGAGTAAATTTATGACTCACTAAAGAACGAAATGATCGAGAAACCCAGTTTTAAAATTCAGAAGAGTTGGAAATAGTTTCTGCGTTACAGTTTTTCAGCATACTTCAAACACCTTAAAAATTACACTTGTTGACCTATGTCTCTCAACAGCACAATTTAGAGATGGCCTTAAATCAATGGTACCTAGGAAGTAAAGGAACCTAGCAAACAAATAAACATACAAACGAACAATGCATTTGTTCACATTTAGCACTGAATTATCTAGTAGATAGCGAAAAATTGTTCAAAGTATATGTTATATCGTGAATTTAATGAATGACTGAGTATATTTTATCCTTTAAATATTTCGTGTTATACTTTATTCATTAATTGAACTTTTGTTTAGATATTGATGAGTGCACTGATGGAAATAACGACTGTGACACAAATGCCGAATGTACAAATACTGATGGTAGTTTCACCTGTGCCTGTAACACCGGCTACAGCGGTAATGGAACAGATTGCACAGGTACACGATTTTAAACTCGTGGATACATAAATTTTCATTAAGGCCTGATAAGTCTAGATATTCTGAAAAAAAAATCACAGGAATAGGAATTGTTGAAACAATTTTAAAGTGAATAAGTGTTTGAAGTTGTTGTTTGTGTGTTATAGTATTACAACATATTTCAATCACATTGAATCTTTAGGCCAGTAAAGTAATGACTCACTGAAGTACGAAATAATCGAGAAACCCAGTTTTAAAATTCAGAGATGTTTGAAATTGTTTCTGTTTTCCACGTTGCAGCTTACTTCAAACACCTTAGAAGTTACAATTGTTAGCTATGTCTCACTACAGCTTTATTTAAAGATGGTCATAAATCAGTGGTACCTAGGAAGTAAAGGAACCTAGCAAACAAATAACAAACAAACGTACTATGGATTTGTTCACATTTAACACTGAATTATTTAGTAAATAGCGAAATAATGTTCAAAGGATATGTTATATCGTGAATTTAATGAATGACTGAGGTTATTTTATCGCTTAAAGATTTCTTGTTATACTTTATTCTTTAATTGAACTTTTATTTAGATATTGATGAGTGCACTGATGGAATAAACGACTGTGACACAAATGCCGAATGTACAAATACTGATGGTAGTTTCACCTGTGTCTGTAACACCGGCTACAGCGGTAATGGAACAGATTGCACAGGTACACGGTTTTTAACTCGTGGATATATAAATTTTCATCTTACGTCTATATAACAGTAGAGATTCTGAAAAAGTATCATAGCAATAGCATCGGTTGAGAAAATTTTCAAATTAGTAAGTATCTGAAGTTGTTTTTGCGTTATATTATTACAGCATATTTGAATCACCTTGAAACATTAGACGAGTAAATTTATGACTCACTAAAGAACGAAATGATCGAGAAACCCAGTTTTAAAATTCAGAAGAGTTGGAAATAGTTTCTGCGTTACAGTTTTTCAGCATACTTCAAACACCTTAAAAATTACACTTGTTGACCTATGTCTCTCAACAGCACAATTTAGAGATGGCCTTAAATCAATGGTACCTAGGAAGTAAAGGAACCTAGCAAACAAATAAACATACAAACGAACAATGCATTTGTTCACATTTAGCACTGAATTATCTAGTAGATAGCGAAAAATTGTTCAAAGGATATGTCATATCGTAAATTTAATGAATGACTGAGTATATTTTATCGTTTAAATATTTCTTGTTATACTTTATTCATTAATTGAACTTTTGTTTAGATATTGATGAGTGCACTGATGGAAATAACGACTGTGACACAAATGCCGAATGTACAAATACTGATGGTAGTTTCACCTGTGCCTGTAACACCGGCTACAGCGGTAATGGAACAGATTGCACAGGTACATGATTTTAAACTCGTGGATACATAAATTTTCATTAAGGCCTAATAAGTCTAGACATTCTGAAAAAACAACAACACAGGAATAGGAATTGTTGAAACAATTTTAAAGTGAATAAGTGTTTGAAGTTGTTGTTTGTTTGTTATAGTATTACAACATATTTCAATCACCTTGAATCTTTAGGCCAGTAAAGTAATGACTCACTGAAGTACGAAATAATCGAGAAACCCAGTTTTAAAATTCAGAGGTGTTTGAAATTGTTTCTGTTTTCCACGTTGCAGCTTACTTCAAACACCTTAGAAGTTACAATTGTTAGCTATGTCTCACTACAGATTTTTTTAAAGATGGTCATAAATGAGTTCTACCTAGGAAGTAAAGGAACCTAGCAAACAAATAACAAACAAACGTACTATGGATTTGTTCACATTTAACACTGAATTATTTAGTAAATAGCGAAATAATGTTCAAAGGATATGTTATATCGTGAATTTAATGAATGACTGAGTATATTTTATCGTTTAAATATTTCTTGTTATACTTTATTCTTTAATTGAACTTTTATTTAGATATTGATGAGTGCACTGATGGAATAAACGACTGTGACACAAATGCCGAATGTACAAATACTGATGGTAGTTTCACCTGTGTCTGTAACACCGGCTACAGCGGTAATGGAACAGATTGCACAGGTACACGGTTTTTAACTCGTGGATATATAAATTTTCATCTTACGTCTATATAACAGTAGAGATTCTGAAAAAGTATCATAGCAATAGCATCGGTTGAGAAAATTTTCAAATTAGTAAGTATCTGAAGTTGTTTTTGCGTTATATTATTACAACATATTTGAATCACCTTGAAACATTAGACGAGTAAATTTATGACTCACTAAAGAACGAAATGATCGAGAAACCCAGTTTTAAAATTCAGAAGAGTTGGAAATAGTTTCTGCGTTACAGTATTTCAGCATACATCAAACACCTTAAAAATTACACTTGTTGACCTATGTCTCTCAACAGCACAATTTAGAGAAGGCCTTAAATCAATGGTACATAGAAAGTAAAGGAACCGAGTAAACAAATAAACAAACAAACGAACAATGTATTTGTGCACATTAACACTGAATTATAACGAAAAATTGTTTAAAGGATATTTTATATCGTGAATTTAATGAATGACTGAGGTTATGTTATCGCTTAAATATTTCTTGCTATACTTTATTCAATAATTGAACTTTTATTTAGATATTGATGAGTGCACTGATGGAAATAACGACTGTGACACAAATGCCGATTGTACAAATACTGATGGTAGTTTCACCTGTGCCTGTAACACCGGCTACAGCGGTAATGGAACAGATTGCACAGGTACACGATTTTAAACTCGTGGATACATAAACTTTCATTAAGGCCTAATAAGTCTAGAGATTCTGAAAAAAAAATCACAGGAATAGGAATGGTTGAACCAATTTAAAAGTGAATAAGTGTTTGAAGTTGTTGTTTGTGTGTTATAGTATTACAACCTATTTCAATCACCTTGAATCTTTAGGCCAGTAAAGTAATGACTCACTGAAGTACGAAATAATCGAGAAACCCAGTTTTAAAATTCAGAGGTGTTTGAAATTGTTTCTGTTTTCCACGTTGCAGCTTACTTCAAAAACCTTAGAAGTTACAATTGTTAGCTATGTCTCACTACAGCTTTATTTAAAGATGGTCATAAATCAGTGGTACCTAGGAAGTAAAGGAACCTAGCAAACAAATAACAAACAAACGTACTATGGATTTGTTCACATTTAACACTGAATTATTTAGTAAATAGCGAAATAATGTTCAAAGGATATGTTATATCGTGAATTTAATGAATGACTGAGTATATTTTATCGTTTAAGTATTTCTTGTTATACTTTATTCATTAATTGAACTTTTATTTAGATATTGATGAGTGCACTGATGGAATAAACGACTGTGACACAAATGCCGAATGTACAAATACTGATGGTAGTTTCACCTGTGTCTGTAACACCGGCTACAGCGGTAATGGAACAGATTGCACAGGTACACGGTTTTTAACTCGTGGATATATAAATTTTCATCTTACGTCTATATAACAGTAGAGATTCTGAAAAAGTATCATAGCAATAGCATCGGTTGAGAAAATTTTCAAATTAGTAAGTATCTGAAGTTGTTTTTGCGTTATATTATTACAACATATTTGAATCACCTTGAAACATTAGACGAGTAAATTTATGACTCACTAAAGAACGAAATGATCGAGAAACCCAGTTTTAAAATTCAGAAGAGTTGGAAATAGTTTCTGCGTTACAGTATTTCAGCATACTTCAAACACCTTAAAAATTACACTTGTTGACCTATGTCTCTCAACAGCACAATTTAGAGATGGCCTTAAATCAATGGTACCTAGGAAGTAAGGGAATCTAGTAAACAAATACACAAACAAACGAACAATGTATTTGTGCACATTAACACTGAATTATAACGAAAAATTGTTTAAAGGATATTTTATATCGTGAATTTAATGAATGACTGAGGTTATTTTATCGCTTAAATATTTCTTGCTATACTTTATTCAATAATTGAACTTTTATTTAGATATTGATGAGTGCACTGATGGAAATAACGACTGTGACACAAATGCCGAATGTACAAATACTGATGGTAGTTTCACCTGTGCCTGTAACACCGGCTACAGCGGTAATGGAACAGATTGCACAGGTACACGATTTTTAAGTCGTGGATATATAAATTTTCATCTTAGGTCTAATAAATATAGAGATTCTGAAAAAATTCATAGGAATAGGAATGGTTTAAACAATTTTAAAGTGAATAAATGTTTGAAGGTGTTGTTTGTGTGTTTTAGTATTACAAAATATTTTAATCACCTTGAATCTTTGGGCCAGTAAAGTAATGACTTACTAAAGTACTAAATAATCGAGAAACCCAGTTTTAAAAATTCAGAGGTGTTTGAAATTGTTTCTGTTTTCCACATTGCAGCTTACTGCAAACACCTTTAAAAATTACAATTGTTTAGCTATGTCTCACAACAGCTCAATTTAAAGATGGTCTTAAGTCAGTGGTGCAAAGGAAGTAAAGGAACCTAGGACACAAATGAACAAACAAACGTACTATGGATTTGTTCACATTTAACTCTGAATTATCTAGTAAATAGCGAAATATTGTTCAAAGGATATGTTATATCGTGAATTTAATGAATGACTGAGTATATTTTATCGTTTAAATAGTTCTTGTTATACTTTATTCATTAATTGAACTTTTATTTAGATATTGATGAGTGCACTGATGGAAATAACGACTGTGACACAAATGCCGAATGTACAAATACTGATGGTAGTTTCACCTGTGTCTGTAACACCGGCTACAGCGGTAATGGAACAGATTGCACAGGTACACGGTTTTTAACTCGTGGATATATAAATTTTCATCTTACGTCTATATAACAGTAGAGATTCTGAAAAAGTATCATAGCAATAGCATCGGTTGAGAAAATTTTCAAATTAGTAAGTATCTGAAGTTGTTTTTGCGTTATATTATTACAACATATTTGAATCACCTTGAAACATTAGACGAGTAAATTTATGACTCACTAAAGAACGAAATGATCGAGAAACCCAGTTTTAAAATTCAGAAGAGTTGGAAATAGTTTCTGCGTTACAGTATTTCAGCATACTTCAAACACCTTAAAAATTACACTTGTTGACCTATGTCTCTCAACAGCACAATTTAGAGATGGCCTTAAATCAATGGTACCTAGGAAGTAAAGGAACCTAGCAAACAAATAAACATACAAACGAACAATGCATTTGTTCACATTTAGCACTGAATTATCTAGTAGATAGCGAAAAATTGTTCAAAGGATATGTTATATCGTGAATTTAATGAATGACTGAGTATATTTTATCGTTTAAATATTTCGAGTCATACTTTATTCATTAATTGAACTTTTGTTTAGATATTGATGAGTGCACTGATGGAAATAACGACTGTGACACAAATGCCGAATGTACAAATACTGATGGTAGTTTCACCTGTGCCTGCAACACCGGCTACAGCGGTAATGGAACAGATTGCACAGGTACACGATTTTAAACTCGTGGATACATAAATTTTCATTAAGGCCTAATAAGTCTAGAGATTCTGAAAAAAAATCACAGGAATAGGAATTGTTGAAACAATTTTAAAGTGAATAAGTGTTTGAAGTTGTTGTTTGTGTGTTATAGTATTACAACATATTTCAATCACCTTGAATCTTTAGGCCAGTGAAGTAATGACTCACTGAAGTACGAAATAATCGAGAAACCCAGTTTTAAAATTCAGAGGTGTTTGAAATTGTTTCTGTTTTCCACGTTGCAGCTTACTTCATACACCTTAGAAGTTACAATTGTTAGCTATGTCTCACTACAGCTTTATTTAAAGATGGTCATAAATCAGTGGTACCTAGGAAGTAAAGGAACCTAGCAAACAAATAAACATACAAACGAACAATGCATTTGTTCACATTTAGCACTGAATTATCTAGTAGATAGCGAAAAATTGTTCAAAGGATATGTTATATCGTGAATTTAATGAATGACTAAGGTTATTTTATCGCTTAAAGATTTCTTGTTATACTTTATTCTTTAATTGAACTTTTATTTAGATATTGATGAGTGCATTGATGGAATAAACGACTGTGACACAAATGCCGAATGTACAAATACTGATGGTAGTTTCACCTGTGTCTGTAACACCGGCTACAGCGGTAATGGAACAGATTGCACAGGTACACGGTTTTTAACTCGTGGATATATAAATTTTCATCTTACGTCTATATAACAGTAGAGATTCTGAAAAAAAATCATAGCAATAGCATCGGTTGAGAAAATTTTCAAATTAGTAAGTATCTGAATTTGTTTTTGCGTTATATTATTACAACATATTTGAATCACCTTGAAACATTAGACGAGTAAATTTATGACTCACTAAAGAACGAAATGATCGAGAAACCCAGTTTTAAAATTCAGAAGAGTTGGAAATAGTTTCTGTGTTACAGTTGGTTCCTTTACTTCCTGGGTACCACTGATTTATGACCGTCTTTAAATAAAGCTGTAGTGAGACATAGCTAACAATTGTAACTTCTAAGGTGTTTGAAGTAAGCTGCAACGTGGAAAACAGAAACAATTTCAAACACCTCTGAATTTTAAAACTGGGTTTCTCGATTATTTCGTACTTCAGTGAGTCATTACTTTACTGGCCTAAAGATTCAAGGTGATTGAAATAGGTTGTAATACTATAACACACAAACAACAACTTCAAACACTTATTCACTTTAAAATTGGTTCAACCATTCCTATTCCTGTGATTTTTTTTTCAGAATCTCTAGACTTATTAGGCCTTAATGAAAATTTATATATCCACGAGTTAAAAACCGTGTACCTGTGCAATCTGTTCCATTACCGCTGTAGCCGGTGTTACAGACACAGGTGAAACTACCATCAGTATTTGTACATTCGGCATTTGTGTCACAGTCGTTTATTCCATCAGTGCACTCATCAATATCTAAATAAAAGTTCAATTAAAGAATAAAGTATAACAAGAAATATTTAAACAATAAAATATACTCAGTCATTCATTAAATTCACGATATAACATATCATTTGAACATTATTTCGCTATTTACTAAATAATTAAGTGTTAAATGTGAACAAATCCATAGTACGTTTGTTTGTTATTTGTTATTCATCTTACGTCTATATAACAGTAGAGATTCTGAAAAAGTATCATAGCAATAGCATCGGTTGAGAAAATTTTCAAATTAGTAAGTATCTGAAGTTGTTTTTGCGTTATATTATTACAACATATTTGAATCACCTTGAAACATTAGACGAGTAAATTTATGACTCACTAAAGAACGAAATGATCGAGAAACCCAGTTTTAAAATTCAGAAGAGTTGGAAATAGTTTCTGCGTTACAGTTTTTCAGCATACTTCAAACACCTTAAAAATTACACTTGTTGACCTATGTCTCTCAACAGGACAATTTAGAGATGGCCTTAAATCAATGGTACCTAGGAAGTAAAGGAACCTAGCAACCAAATAAACAAACAAACGAACAATGTATTTGTGCACATTAACACTGAATTATAACGAAAAATTGTTTAAAGGATATTTTATATCGTGAATTTAATGAATGACTGAGTATATTTTATCGCTTAAATATTTCTTGCTATACTTTATTCAATAATTGAACTTTTGTTTAGATATTGATGAGTGCACTGATGGAAATAACGACTGTGACACAAATGCCGAATGTACAAATACTGATGGTAGTTTCACCTGTGCCTGTAACACCGGCTACAGCGGTAATGGAACAGATTGCACAGGTACACGATTTTTAACTCGTGGATATATAAATTTTCATCTTAGGTCTAATAAATCTAGAGATTCTGAAAAAATTCATAGGAATAGGAATGGTTTAAACAATTTTAAAGTGAATAAATGTTTGAAGGTGTTGTTTGTGTGTTTAAGTATTACAAAATATTTTAATCACCTTGAATCTTTGGGCCAGTAAAGTAATGACTTACTAAAGTACTAAATAATCGAGAAACCCAGTTTTAAAAATTCAGAGGTGTTTGAAATTGTTTCTGTTTTCCACATTGCAGCTTACTGCAAACACCTTAAAAATTACAATTGTTTAGCTATGTCTCACAACAGCTCAATTTAAAGATGGTCTTAAATCAGTGGTACAAAGGAAGTAAAGGAACCTAGCAAACAAATGAACAAACAAACGTACTATGGATTTGTTCACATTTAACTCTGAATTATCTAGTAAATAGCGAAATATTGTTCAAAGGATATGTTATATCGTGAATTTAATGAATGACTGAGTATATTTTATCGCTTAAAGATTTCTTGTTATACTTTATTCATTAATTGAACTTTTATTTAGATACTGATGAGTGCACTGATGGAATAAACGACTGTGACACAAATGCCGAATGTACAAATACTGATGGTAGTTTCACCTGTGTCTGTAACACCGGCTACAGCGGTAATGGAACAGATTGCACAGGTACACAGTTTTTAACTCGTGGATATATAAATTTTCATCTTACGTCTATATAACAGTAGAGATTCTGAAAAAAAATCATAGCAATAGCATCGGTTGAGAAAATTTTCAAATTAGTAAGTATCTGAAGTTGTTTTTGCGTTATATTATTACAACATATTTGAATCACCTTGAAACATTAGACGAGTAAATTTATGACTCACTAAAGAACGAAATGATCGAGAAACCCAGTTTTAAAATTCAGAAGAGTTGGAAATAGTTTCTGCGTTACAGTTTTTCAGCATACTTCAAACACCTTAAAATTACACTTGTTGACCTATGTCTCTCAACAGCACAATTTAGAGATGGCCTTAAATCAATGGTACCTAGGAAGTAAAGGAACCTAGCAAACAAATAAACATACAAACGAACAATGCATTTGTTCACATTTAGCACTGAATTATCTAGTAGATAGCGAAAAATTGTTCAAAGGATATGTTATATCGTGAATTTAATGAATGACTGAGTATATTTTATCGTTTAAATATTTCGTGTTATACTTTATTCAATAATTGAACTTTTGTTAAGATATTGATGAGTGCACTGATGGAAATAACGACTGTGACACAAATGCCGAATGTACAAATACTGGTGGTAGTTTCACCTGTGCCTGTAACACCGGCTACAGCGGTAATGGAACAGATTGCACAGGTACACGATTTTAAACTCGTGGATACATAAACTTTCATTAAGGCCTAATAAGTCTAGAGATTCTGAAAAAAAAATCACAGGAATAGGAATGGTTGAACCAATTTAAAAGTGAATAAGTGTTTGAAGTTGTTGTTTGTGTGTTATAGTATTACAACCTATTTCAATCACCTTGAATCTTTAGGCCAGTAAAGTAATGACTCACTGAAGTACGAAATAATCGAGAAACCCAGTTTTAAAATTCAGAGGTGTTTGAAATTGTTTCTGTTTTCCACGTTGCAGCTTACTTCAAACACCTTAGAAGTTACAATTGTTAGCTATGTCTCACTACAGCTTTATTTAAAGATGGTCATAAATCAGTGGTACCTAGGAAGTAAAGGAACCTAGCAAACAAATAACAAACAAACGTACTATGGATTTGTTCACATTTAACACTGAATTATTTAGTAAATAGCAAAATAATGTTCAAATGATATGTTATATCGTGAATTTAATGAATGACTGAGTATATTTTATCGTTTAAATATTTCTTGTTATACTTTATTCTTTAATTGAACTTTTATTTAGATATTGATGAGTGCACTGATGGAATAAACGACTGTAACACAAATGCCGAATGTACAAATACTGATGGTAGTTTCACCTGTGTCTGTAACACCGGCTACAGCGGTAATGGAACAGATTGCACAGGTACACGGTTTTTAACTCATGGATATATAAATTTTCATCTTACGTCTATATAACAGTAGAGATTCTGAAAAAGTATCATAGCAATAGCATCGGTTGAGAAAATTTTCAAATTAGTAAGTATCTGAAGTTGTTTTTGCGTTATATTATTACAACATATTTGAATCACCTTGAAACATTAGACGAGTAAATTTATTACTCACTAAAGAACGAAATAATCGAGAAACCCAGTTTTAAAATTCAGAAGAGTTGGATATAGTTTTTGCGTTACAGTTTTACAGCATACTTCAAACACCTTAAAAATTACACTTGTTGACCTATGTCTCTCAACAGCACAATTTAGAGATGGCCTAAATCAATGGTACCTAGGAAGTAAAGGAACCTAGTAAACAAATAAACAAACAAACGAACAATGTATTTGTGCACATTAACACTGAATTATAACGAAAAATTGTTTAAAGGATATTTTATATCCTGAATTTAATGAATGACTGAGGTAATTTTTTCGCTTAAATATTTCTTGCTATACTTTATTCAATAATTGAACTTTTATTTAGATATTGATGAGTGCACTGATGGAAATAACGACTGTGACACAAATGCCGAATGTACAAATACTGATGGTAGTTTCACCTGTGCCTGTAACACCGGCTACAGCGGTAATGGAACAGATTGCACAGGTACACGATTTTTAACTCGTGGATATATAAATTTTCATCTTAGGTCTAATAAATCTAGAGATTCTGAAAAAATTCATAGGAATAGGAATGGTTGAAACAATTTTAAAGTGAATAAATGTTTGAAGGTGTTGTTTGTGTGTTTTAGTATTACAAAATATTTTAATCACCTTGAATCTTTGGGCCAGTAAAGTAATGACTTACTAAAGTATTAAATAATCGAAAAACCCAGTTTTAAAAATTCAGAGGTGTTTGAAATTGTTTCTGTTTTCCACATTGCAGCTTACTGCAAACACCTTAAAAATTACAATTGTTTAGCTATGTCTCACAACAGCTCAATTTAAAGATGGTCTTAAATCAGTGGTACAAAGGAAGTAAAGGAACCTAGGACACAAATGAACAAACAAACGTACTATGGATTTGTTCACATTTAACTCTGAATTATCTAGTAAATAGCGAAATATTGTTCAAAGGATATGTTATATCGTGAATTTAATGAATGACTGAGTATATTTTATCGCTTAAAGATTTCTTGTTATACTTTATTCATTAATTGAACTTTTATTTAGATACTGATGAGTGCACTGATGGAATAAACGACTGTGACACAAATGCCGAATGTACAAATACTGATGGTAGTTTCACCTGTGTCTGTAACACCGGCTACAGCGGTAATGGAACAGATTGCACAGGTACACAGTTTTTAACTCGTGGATATATAAATTTTCATCTTACGTCTATATAACAGTAGAGATTCTGAAAAAGTATCATAGCAATAGCATCGGTTGAGAAAATTTTCAAATTAGTAAGTATCTGAAGTTGTTTTTGCGTTATATTATTACAACATATTTGAATCACCTTGAAACATTAGACGAGTAAATTTATGACTCACTAAAGAACGAAATGATCGAGAAACCCAGTTTTAAAATTCAGAAGAGTTGGAAATAGTTTCTGCGTTACAGTATTTCCGCATACTTCAAACACCTTAAAAATTACACTTGTTGACCTATGTCTCTCAACAGCACAATTTAGAGATGGCCTTAAATCAATGGTACCTAGGAAGTAAATGAATCTAGTAAACAAATAAACAAACAAACGAACAATGTATTTGTGCACATTAACACTGAATTATAACGAAAAATTGTTTAAAGGATATTTTATATCGTGAATTTAATGAATGACTGAGGTTATTTTATCGCTTAGATATTTCTTGCTATACTTTATTAATTAATTGAACTTTTATTTAGATATTGATGAGTGCACTGATGGAAATAACGATTGTGACACAAATGGCGAATGTACAAATATTGATGGTAGTTTCACCTGTGTCTGTAACACCGGCTACAGCGGTAATGGAACAGATTGCACAGGTACACGGTTTTTAACTCGTGGATATATAAATCTTCATCTTAATCCCATAAAAAACTAGAGATTCTGAAAAAGTATCATAGCTATTGGGTCGGTTGAGAAAATTTTAAAATTAAAAAGTATCTGAAATTGTTTTTACGTTATAGTATTACAACATATTTCAATCACCTTGAATCTTTAGGTCAGTAAAGTAATGACTCACTAAAGTTCGAAATAATCGAGAAACCCAGTTTTAAAATTCGGAGGTGTTTGAAATTGTTTCTGTTTATCCACGTTGCAGCTTACTTCACACACCTTAGAAGTTACAATTGTTTAGCTATGTCTCACTACAGCTTAATTCAAAGATGGTCTTAAATCAGTGGTACCTAGGATGTAAAGGAACCTAGCAAACCAATGAACATACAAACGAACAATGATTTTGTTCACATTTAGCACTGAATTATCTAGTAGATAGCAAAAAATTGTTCAAAGGATATGTTATATCGTGAATTTAATGAATGACTGAGTATATTTTATCGTTTAAATATTTCGTGTTATACTTTATTCATTAATTGAACTTTTGTTTAGATATTGATGAGTGCACTGATGGAAATAACGACTGTGACACAAATGCCGAATGTACAAATACTGATGGTAGCTTCACCTGTGCCTGTAACACCGGCTACAGCGGTAATGGAACAGATTGCACAGGTACACGATTTTAAACTCGTGGATACATAAATTTTTATTTAGGCCTAATAAGTCTAGAGATTCTGAAAAAAAAATCACAGGAATAGGAATTGTTGAAACAATTTTAAAGTGAATAAGTGCTTGAAGTTGTTGTTTGTGTGTTATATTATTACAACATATTTGAATCACCTTGAAACATTAGACGAGTAAATTTATGACTCACTAAAGAACGAAATGATCGAGAAACCCAGTTTTAAAATTCAGAAGAGTTGGAAATAGTTTCTGCGTTACAGTTTTTCAGCATACTTCAAACACCTTAAAAATTACACTTGTTGACCTATGTCTCTCAACAGGACAATTTAGAGATGGCCTTAAATCAATGGTACCTAGGAAGTAAAGGAACCTAGCAACCAAATAAACAAACAAACGAACAATGTATTTGTGCACATTAACACTGAATTATAACGAAAAATTGTTTAAAGGATATTTTATATCGTGAATTTAATGAATGACTGAGTATATTTTATCGCTTAAATATTTCTTGCTATACTTTATTCAATAATTGAACTTTTGTTTAGATATTGATGAGTGCACTGATGGAAATAACGACTGTGACACAAATGCCGAATGTACAAATACTGATGGTAGTTTCACCTGTGCCTGTAACACCGGCTACAGCGGTAATGGAACAGATTGCACAGGTACACGATTTTTAACTCGTGGATATATAAATTTTCATCTTAGGTCTAATAAATCTAGAGATTCTGAAAAAATTCATAGGAATAGGAATGGTTTAAACAATTTTAAAGTGAATAAATGTTTGAAGGTGTTGTTTGTGTGTTTAAGTATTACAAAATATTTTAATCACCTTGAATCTTTGGGCCAGTAAAGTAATGACTTACTAAAGTACTAAATAATCGAGAAACCCAGTTTTAAAAATTCAGAGGTGTTTGAAATTGTTTCTGTTTTCCACATTGCAGCTTACTGCAAACACCTTAAAAATTACAATTGTTTAGCTATGTCTCACAACAGCTCAATTTAAAGATGGTCTTAAATCAGTGGTACAAAGGAAGTAAAGGAACCTAGCAAACAAATGAACAAACAAACGTACTATGGATTTGTTCACATTTAACTCTGAAGTATCTAGTAAATAGCGAAATATTGTTCAAAGGATATGTTATATCGTGAATTTAATGAATGACTGAGTATATTTTATCGCTTAAAGATTTCTTGTTATACTTTATTCATTAATTGAACTTTTATTTAGATACTGATGAGTGCACTGATGGAATAAACGACTGTGACACAAATGCCGAATGTACAAATACTGATGGTAGTTTCACCTGTGTCTGTAACACCGGCTACAGCGGTAATGGAACAGATTGCACAGGTACACGGTTTTTAACTCGTGGATATATAAATTTTCATCTTACGTCTATATAACAGTAGAGATTCTGAAAAAAAATCATAGCAATAGCATCGGTTGAGAAAATTTTCAAATTAGTAAGTATCTGAAGTTGTTTTTGCGTTATATTATTACAACATATTTGAATCACCTTGAAACATTAGACGAGTAAATTTATGACTCACTAAAGAACGAAATGATCGAGAAACCCAGTTTTAAAATTCAGAAGAGTTGGAAATAGTTTCTGCGTTACAGTTTTTCAGCATACTTCAAACACCTTAAAATTACACTTGTTGACCTATGTCTCTCAACAGCACAATTTAGAGATGGCCTTAAATCAATGGTACCTAGGAAGTAAAGGAACCTAGCAAACAAATAAACATACAAACGAACAATGCATTTGTTCACATTTAGCACTGAATTATCTAGTAGATAGCGAAAAATTGTTCAAAGGATATGTTATATCGTGAATTTAATGAATGACTGAGTATATTTTATCGTTTAAATATTTCGTGTTATACTTTATTCAATAATTGAACTTTTGTTAAGATATTGATGAGTGCACTGATGGAAATAACGACTGTGACACAAATGCCGAATGTACAAATACTGGTGGTAGTTTCACCTGTGCCTGTAACACCGGCTACAGCGGTAATGGAACAGATTGCACAGGTACACGATTTTAAACTCGTGGATACATAAACTTTCATTAAGGCCTAATAAGTCTAGAGATTCTGAAAAAAAAATCACAGGAATAGGAATGGTTGAACCAATTTAAAAGTGAATAAGTGTTTGAAGTTGTTGTTTGTGTGTTATAGTATTACAACCTATTTCAATCACCTTGAATCTTTAGGCCAGTAAAGTAATGACTCACTGAAGTACGAAATAATCGAGAAACCCAGTTTTAAAATTCAGAGGTGTTTGAAATTGTTTCTGTTTTCCACGTTGCAGCTTACTTCAAACACCTTAGAAGTTACAATTGTTAGCTATGTCTCACTACAGCTTTATTTAAAGATGGTCATAAATCAGTGGTACCTAGGAAGTAAAGGAACCTAGCAAACAAATAACAAACAAACGTACTATGGATTTGTTCACATTTAACACTGAATTATTTAGTAAATAGCAAAATAATGTTCAAATGATATGTTATATCGTGAATTTAATGAATGACTGAGTATATTTTATCGTTTAAATATTTCTTGTTATACTTTATTCTTTAATTGAACTTTTATTTAGATATTGATGAGTGCACTGATGGAATAAACGACTGTAACACAAATGCCGAATGTACAAATACTGATGGTAGTTTCACCTGTGTCTGTAACACCGGCTACAGCGGTAATGGAACAGATTGCACAGGTACACGGTTTTTAACTCATGGATATATAAATTTTCATCTTACGTCTATATAACAGTAGAGATTCTGAAAAAGTATCATAGCAATAGCATCGGTTGAGAAAATTTTCAAATTAGTAAGTATCTGAAGTTGTTTTTGCGTTATATTATTACAACATATTTGAATCACCTTGAAACATTAGACGAGTAAATTTATTACTCACTAAAGAACGAAATAATCGAGAAACCCAGTTTTAAAATTCAGAAGAGTTGGATATAGTTTTTGCGTTACAGTTTTACAGCATACTTCAAACACCTTAAAAATTACACTTGTTGACCTATGTCTCTCAACAGCACAATTTAGAGATGGCCTAAATCAATGGTACCTAGGAAGTAAAGGAACCTAGTAAACAAATAAACAAACAAACGAACAATGTATTTGTGCACATTAACACTGAATTATAACGAAAAATTGTTTAAAGGATATTTTATATCGTGAATTTAATGAATGACTGAGGTAATTTTTTCGCTTAAATATTTCTTGCTATACTTTATTCAATAATTGAACTTTTATTTAGATATTGATGAGTGCACTGATGGAAATAACGACTGTGACACAAATGCCGAATGTACAAATACTGATGGTAGTTTCACCTGTGCCTGTAACACCGGCTACAGCGGTAATGGAACAGATTGCACAGGTACACGATTTTTAACTCGTGGATATATAAATTTTCATCTTAGGTCTAATAAATCTAGAGATTCTGAAAAAATTCATAGGAATAGGAATGGTTGAAACAATTTTAAAGTGAATAAATGTTTGAAGGTGTTGTTTGTGTGTTTTAGTATTACAAAATATTTTAATCACCTTGAATCTTTGGGCCAGTAAAGTAATGACTTACTAAAGTATTAAATAATCGAAAAACCCAGTTTTAAAAATTCAGAGGTGTTTGAAATTGTTTCTGTTTTCCACATTGCAGCTTACTGCAAACACCTTAAAAATTACAATTGTTTAGCTATGTCTCACAACAGCTCAATTTAAAGATGGTCTTAAATCAGTGGTACAAAGGAAGTAAAGGAACCTAGGACACAAATGAAGAAACAAACGTACTATGGATTTGTTCACATTTAACTCTGAATTATCTAGTAAATAGCGAAATATTGTTCAAAGGATATGTTATATCGTGAATTTAATGAATGACTGAGTATATTTTATCGCTTAAAGATTTCTTGTTATACTTTATTCATTAATTGAACTTTTATTTAGATAATGATGAGTGCACTGATGTAATAAACGACTGTGACACAAATGCCGAATGTACAAATACTAATGGTAGTTTCACCTGTGTCTGTAACACCGGCTACAGCGGTAATGGAACAGATTGCACAGGTACGCGGTTTTTATCTGGTGGATATATAAATTTTCATCTTACGTCTATATAACAGTAGAGATTCTGAAAAAGTATCATAGCAATAGCATCGGTTGAGAAAATTTTCAAATTAGTAAGTATCTGAAGTTGTTTTTGCGTTATATTATTACAACATATTTGAATCACCTTGAAACATTAGACGAGTAAATTTATGACTCACTAAAGAACGAAATGATCGAGAAACCCAGTTTTAAAATTCAGAAGAGTTGGAAATAGTTTCTGCGTTACAGTATTTCCGCATACTTCAAACACCTTAAAAATTACACTTGTTGACCTATGTCTCTCAACAGCACAATTTAGAGATGGCCTTAAATCAATGGTACCTAGGAAGTAAATGAATCTAGTAAACAAATAAACAAACAAACGAACAATGTATTTGTGCACATTAACACTGAATTATAACGAAAAATTGTTTAAAGGATATTTTATATCGTGAATTTAATGAATGACTGAGGTTATTTTATCGCTTAGATATTTCTTGCTATACTTTATTAATTAATTGAACTTTTATTTAGATATTGATGAGTGCACTGATGGAAATAACGATTGTGACACAAATGGCGAATGTACAAATATTGATGGTAGTTTCACCTGTGTCTGTAACACCGGCTACAGCGGTAATGGAACAGATTGCACAGGTACACGGTTTTTAACTCGTGGATATATAAATCTTCATCTTAATCCCATAAAAAACTAGAGATTCTGAAAAAGTATCATAGCTATTGGGTCGGTTGAGAAAATTTTAAAATTAAAAAGTATCTGAAATTGTTTTTACGTTATAGTATTACAACATATTTCAATCACCTTGAATCTTTAGGTCAGTAAAGTAATGACTCACTAAAGTTCGAAATAATCGAGAAACCCAGTTTTAAAATTCGGAGGTGTTTGAAATTGTTTCTGTTTATCCACGTTGCAGCTTACTTCACACACCTTAGAAGTTACAATTGTTTAGCTATGTCTCACTACAGCTTAATTCAAAGATGGTCTTAAATCAGTGGTACCTAGGATGTAAAGGAACCTAGCAAACCAATGAACATACAAACGAACAATGATTTTGTTCACATTTAGCACTGAATTATCTAGTAGATAGCAAAAAATTGTTCAAAGGATATGTTATATCGTGAATTTAATGAATGACTGAGTATATTTTATCGTTTAAATATTTCGTGTTATACTTTATTCATTAATTGAACTTTTGTTTAGATATTGATGAGTGCACTGATGGAAATAACGACTGTGACACAAATGCCGAATGTACAAATACTGATGGTAGCTTCACCTGTGCCTGTAACACCGGCTACAGCGGTAATGGAACAGATTGCACAGGTACACCATTTTAAACTCGTGGATACATAAATTTTTATTTAGGCCTAATAAGTCTAGAGATTCTGAAAAAAAAATCACAGGAATAGGAATTGTTGAAACAATTTTAAAGTGAATAAGTGCTTGAAGTTGTTGTTTGTGTGTTATATTATTACAACATATTTGAATCACCTTGAAACATTAGACGAGTAAATTTATGACTCACTAAAGAACGAAATGATCGAGAAACCCAGTTTTAAAATTCAGAAGAGTTGGAAATAGTTTCTGCGTTACAGTATTTCAGCATACTTCAAACACCTTAAAAATTACACTTGTTGACCTATGTCTCTCAACAGCACAATTTAGAGATGGCCTTAAATCAATGGTACCTAGGAAGTAATGGAACCTAGTAAACAAATAAACAATCAAACGAACAATGTATTTGTGCACATTAACACTGAATTATAACGAAAAATTGTTTAAAGGATATTTTATATCGTGAATTTAATGAATGACTGAGGTTATTTTATCGCTTAAATATTTCTTGCTATACTTTATTCATTAATTGAACTTTTATTTAGATATTGATGAGTGCACTGATGGAAATAACGACTGTGACACAAATGCCGAATGTACAAATACTGATGGTAGTTTCACCTGTGCCTGTAACACCGGCTACGGCGGTAATGGAACAGATTGCACAGGTACACGATTTTTAATTCGTGGATATATAAATCTTCATCTTAATCCTATAAATAACTAGAGATTCGGAAAAAGTATCATAGCAATTGGGTCGGTTGAGAAAATTTTAAAATTAAAAAGTATCTGAAGTTGTTTTTACGTTATAGTATTACAACATATTTCAATCACCTTGAATCTTTAGGTCAGTAAAGTAATGACTCACTAAAGTTCGAAATAATCGAGAAACCCAGTTTTAAAATTCGGAGATGGTTGAAATTGTTTCTGTTTACCCACGTTGCAGCTTACTTCACACACCTTAGAAGTTACAATTGTTTAGCTATGTCTCACTACAGCTTAAATTAAAGATGGTCTTAAATCAGTGGTACCTAGGATGTAAGGAAACCTAGCAAACCAATAAACATACAAACGAACAATGCATTTGTTCACATTTAGCACTGAATTATCTAGTAGATAGCAACAAATTGTTCAAAGGATATGTTATATCGTGAATTTAATGAATGACTGAGTATATTTTATCGTTTAAATATTTCGTGTTATACTTTATTCATTAATTGAACTTTTGTTTAGATATTGATGAGTGCACTGATGGAAATAACGACTGTGACACAAATGCCGAATGTACAAATACTGATGGTAGTTTCACCTGTGCCTGTAACACCGGCTACAGCGGAAATGGAACAGATTGCACAGGTACACGATTTTTAATTCGTGGATATATAAATCTTCATCTTAAACCTATAAAACAGTACAGATTCTAAAAAAAATGATCATAGCAGTAGGATCTGTTGAGAAAATTTTAAAATTAGTAAGTACCCAGAAACCCAGTTTTAAAATTCAGAGTTGTTTGAAATTGTTTCTGTTTTCCACGTTGCAGCTTACTTCAAACACCTTATAAGTAACAATTGTTTAGCTATGCCTCACTACAGCTTTATTTAAAGATGGTCTTAAAACAGTGGTACTTATGAAGTAATGGAACCTAGCAAACAAATAAACAGACAAACGAACAATGTATTTGTTCACATTTAGCACTGAATTATCTAGTAAATAGCAAAAAATTGTTCAAAGGTATGTTATATCGTGAATTTAATGAATGACTGAGTATATTTTATAGTTTAAATATTTCGTGTTATACTTTATTCATTATATGAACTTTTATTTAGATATTGATGAGTGCACTGATGGAAATAACGACTGTGACACAAATGCCGAATGTACAAATACTGATGGTAGTTTCACATGTGCCTGTAACACCGGCTACAGCGGAAATGAAACAGATTGCACAGGTACACGATTTTTTACTCGTGGATATATAAATCTTCATCTTAATCCTATAAAACTCTAGAAATTCTGAAAAAGTATCATAGCAATAGGATCTGTTGAGAAAATTTTAAAATTAGTTAGTATCTGAATTTGTTTTTGCGTGATAGTATTACAACATATTTGAATCACCTTGAAACATTAGACGAGTAAAGCAATGACTTACTACAGAACGAAATAATCGAGAAACACAGTTTTAAAATTCAGAAGAGTTGGAAATTGTTTCTGCTTTACAGTATTGCAGCATACTTCAAACACCTTAAACATTACACTTTTTGACCTATGTCTCTCAACAGCACAATTTAAAGATGGCCTTAAAAAAGAGGTACCAAGGAAGTAAATAAACCTAGTAAACAAATAACCAAACAAACGAACAATGTATTTGTGCCATTTAACACTGAATTATAACGAAAAATTGTTTAAAGGATATTTGATATCGTGAAGTTAATGAATGACTGAGTATATTTTATCGCTTAAATATTTCTTGTTACACATTTTTCATTGATTGAACATTTTTTAGACATTGATGAGTGCACTGATGGAAATAACGACTGTGACTTAAATGCCGAATGTACAAATACTGATGGTAGTTTCACCTGTGCCTGTAACACCGGCTACAGCGGGAACGGAACAGATTGCACAGGTACACGATTTTTTAACTTGTGGATATATAAATTTTTATCTTAGGCCTAATTAATCTAGAGATACTGAAACAAAATCATAGGAATGGTTGAATTAATTTTAAAGTGAGTAAGTGGTTAAGGTTGTTGTTATGTGTTATATTATTACAACATATTTCAATCGCCTTGGAATCTTTAGGCGAGTAAAGTAATGACTCACTAAAGTACGAAATAATCGAGAAACCCAGTTTTAAAAATTCAGAGGTGTTTGAAATTGTTTCTGTTTTCCACATTGCAGCTTACTTTAAACACCTTAAAAATTACAATTGTTAAGCTATGTCTCATTACAGCTCAATTCAAAGATGATCTAAATCAGTAGTACGTAGGAAGTAAAGGAATCTAGCAACCAAATAAAACAAACAAACGAACAATGTATGTGTTCACATTTAACACGGAGTTATCTAGTAGATAGCGAAAAATTGTTCAAAGGATATGTTATATCGTGAATTTAATGAATGCCTGAGTATATTTTATCGTTCAAAGTGTTTACTGTTATAGTTTATTCATTAATTGATCTTTTGTTTAGATATTGATGAGTGCACTGATGGAAATAACGACTGTGACACAAATGCCGAATGTACAAATACTGATGGTAGTTTCACCTGTGCCTGTAACACCGGCTACAGCGGTAATGGAACAGATTGCACAGGTACACGATTTTTAATTCGTCGATATATAAATCTTCATCTTAATCCTATAAATAACTAGAGATTCTGAAAAAGTATCATAGCAATTGGGTCGGTAAAGAAAATTTTAAAATTAAAAAGTATCTAAAGTTGTTTTTTTGTGTGTTATAGTATTACAAAATATTTTAATCACCTTGAATCTTTAGGCCAGTAAAGTAATGACTTACTAAAATACTAAATAATCGAGAAACCCAGTTTTAAAATTCAGAGGTGTTTGAAATTGTTAGGTCAGTAAAGTAATGACTCACTAAATTACGAAATAATATAATTTTAAAATTCGGAGGTGTTTGAAATTGTTTCTGTTTCCCACGTTGCAGCTTTCTTCACACACCTTAGAAGTTACAATTGTTTAGCTATGTCTCACTACAGCCCTATTAAAAGATGGTCTTAAATCAGTGGTACCTAGGATGTAAAGGAACCTAGCAAACAAATAAACATACAAACGGACAATGTATTTGTTCACATTTAGAACTGAATTATCTAGTAGATAGCAAAGAATTGTTCAAAGGATATGTTATATCGTGAATTTAATGAATGACTGAGTATATTTTATCGTTCAAAATATTTAGTGTTATAGTTTATTCATTAATTGAACTTTTGTTTAGATATTGATGAGTGCACTGATGGAAATAACGACTGTGACACAAATGCCGAATGTACAAATACTGATGGTAGTTTCACCTGTGCCTGTAACACCGGCTACAGCGGTAATGGAACAGATTGCACAGGTACACGATTTTTAATTCGTCGATATATAAATCTTCATCTTAATCCTATAAATAACTAGAGATTCTGAAAAAGTATCATAGCAATTGGGTCGGTAAAGAAAATTTTAAAATTAAAAAGTATCTAAAGTTATTTTTTTTGTGTGTTATAGTATTACAAAATATTTTAATCACCTTGAATCTTTAGGCCAGTAAAGTAATGACTTACTAAAATACTAAATAATCGAGAAACCCAGTTTTAAAATTCAGAGGTGTTTGAAATTGTTAGGTCAGTAAAGTAATGACTCACTAAGTTACGAAATAATATAATTTTAAAATTCGGAGGTGTTTGAAATTGTTTCTGTTTCCCACGTTGCAGCTTACTTCACACACCTTAGAAGTTGCAATTGTTTAGCTATGTCTCACTACAGCCATATTAAAAGATGGTCTTAAATCAGTGGTACCTAGGATGTAAAGGAACCTAGCAAACAAATAAACATACAAACGGACAATGTATTTGTTCACATTTAGCACTGAATTATCTAGTAGATAGCGAAAAATTGTTCAAAGGATATGTTATATCGTGAATTTAATGAATGACTGAGTATATTTTATCGTTCAAAATATTTAGTGTTATAGTTTATTCATTTATTGAACTTTTGTTTAGATATTGATGAGTGCACTGATGGAAATAACGAATGTGACACAAATGCCGAATGTACAAATACTGATGGTAGTTTCACCTGTGCCTGTAACACCGGCTACAGCGGTAATGGAACAGATTGCACAGGTACACGATTTTAAACTCGTGGATACATACATTTTCATTTAGGCCTGATAAGTCTAGAGATTCTAAAAAAAATCACAGGAATAGGAATTGTTGAAACAATTTTAAAGTGAATAAGTGTTTGATGTTGTTGTTTGTGTGTTTTAGTATTACAACATATTTCAATCACCTTGAATCTTTAGGCCAGTAAAGTAATGACTCACTGAAGTACGAAATAATAGAGAAACCCAGTTTTAAAATTCAGAGTTGTTTGAAATTGTTTCTGTTTTCCACGTTGCAGCTTACTTCAAACACCTTATAAGTAACAATTGTTTAGCTATGTCTCACTACAGCTTTATTTAAAGATGGTCTTAAAACAGTGGTACATATGAAGTAATGGTACCTAGCAAACAAATAAACAGACAAACGAACAATGTATTTGTTCACATATAGCACTGAATTATCTAGTAAATAGCGAAAAATTGTTCAAAGGTATGTTATATCGTAAATTTAATGAATGACTGAGTATATTTTATCGTTTAAATATTTCGTGTTATACTTTATTCATTAATTGAACTTTTATTTAGATATTGATGAGTGCACTGATGGAAATAACGACTGTGACACAAATGCCGAATGTACAAATACTGATGGTAGTTTCACCTGTGCCTGTAACACCGGCTACAGCGGTAATGAAACAGATTGCACAGGTACACGGTTTTAAACTCGTGGATATACAAATCTTCATCTTAAACCTATAAAACTCTAGAAATTCTGAAAAAGTATCATAGCATAGGATCTGTTGAAAAAATTTTAATATTAGTAAGTATCTGAAGTTGTTTTTGCGTGATAGTATTACAACATTTTTGAATCACCTTGAAACATAAGACGAGTAAAGCAATGACTTACTACAGACCGAAATGATCGAGAAACACAGTTTTAAAATTCAGATGAGTTGGAAATTGTTTCTGCTTTACAGTATTGCAGCATACTTCAAACACCTTAAACATTACACTTTTTGACCTATGTCTCTCAACAGCACAATTTAAAGATGGCCTTAAAACAGAGGTACCAAGGAAGTAAATAAACCTAGTAAACAAATAACCAAACAAACGAACAATGTATTTGTGCCATTTAACACTGAATTATAACGAAAAATTGTTTAAAGGATATTTGATGTCGTGAAGTTAATGAATGACTGAGTATATTTTATCGCTTAAATATTTCTTGTTACACATTTTCATTGATTGAACATTTTTTAGACATTGATGAGTGCACTGATGGAAATAACGACTGTGACTTAAATGCCGAATGTACAAATACTGATGGTAGTTTCACCTGTGCCTGTAACACCGGCTACAGCGGTAATGGAACAGATTGCACAGGTACACGATTTTTTAACTCGTGGATATATAAATTTTTATCTTAGGCCTATTTAATCTAGAGATACTGAAACAAAATCATAGGAATGGTTGAATTAATTTTAAAGTGAGTAAGTGGTTAAGGTTGTTGTTATGTGTTATATTATTACAACATATTTCAATCGCCTTGGAATCTTTAGGCGAGTAAAGTAATGACTCACTAAAGTACGAAATAATCGAGAAACCCAGTTTTAAAAATTCAGAGATGTTTGAAATTGTTTCTGTTTTCCACATTGCAGCTTACTTTAAACACCTTAAAAATTACAATTGTTAAGCTATGTCTCATTACAGCTCAATTCAAAGATGATCTAATCAGTAGTACGTAGGAAGTAAAGGAATCTAGCAATCAAATAAACAAACAAACGAACAATGTATGTGTTCACATTTAACACGGAGTTATCTAGTAGATAGCGAAAAATTGTTCAAAGGATATGTTATATCGTGAATTTAATGAATGCCTAAGTATATTTTATCGTTCAAAGTATTTACTGTTATAGTTTATTCATTAATAGAACTTTTATTTAGATATTGATGAGTGCCCTGATGGAAATAACGACTGTGACACAAATGCCGAATGTACAAATACTGATGGTAGTTTCACCTGTGCCTGTAACACCGGCTACAGCGGTAATGGAACAGATTGCACAGGTACACGACTTATAACTTGTGGATAAATAAATTTTCATTTAGGCCTAATAAGTCTAGAGATTCTAAAAAAAATCACAGGAATAGGAATTGTTGAAACAATTTTAAAGTGAATAAGTGTTTGATGTTGTTGTTTGTGTGTTATAGTATTACAACATATTTCAATCACCTTGAATCTTTAGGCCAGTAAAGTACGTAATGAATCACTGAAGTACGAAATAATCGAGAAACCCAGTTTTAAAATTCAGAGTTGTTTGAAATTGTTTCTGTTTTCCACGTTGCAGCTTACTTCAAACACCTTATAAGTTACAATTGTTTAGCTATGTCTCACTACAGCTTTATTTAAAGATGGTCTTAAAACAGTGGTACATCTGAAGTAATGGAACCTAGCAAACAAATAAACAGACAAACGAACAATGTATTTGTTCACATTTAGCACTGAATTATCTAGCAAATAGCGAAAAATTGTTCAAAGGTATGTTATATCGTAAATTTAATGAATGACTGAGTATATTTTATCGTTTAAATATTTCGTGTTATACTTTATTCATTAATTGAACTTTTTTTTAGATATTGATGAGTGCACTGATGGAAATAACGACTGTGACAAAAATGCCGAATGTACAAATACTGATGGTAGTTTCACCTGTGCCTGTAACACCGGCTACAGCGGTAATGAAACAGATTGCACAGGTACACGATTTTTTACTCGTGGATATATAAATCTTCATCTTAATCCTATAAAACTCTAGAAATTCTGAAAAAGTATCATAGCAATAGGATCTGTTGAGAAAATCTTAATATTAGTAAGTATCTGAAGTTGTTTTTGCGTGATAGTATTACAACATATTTGAATCACCTTGAAACATTAGACGAGTAAAGCAATGACTCACTGCAGAACGAAATGATCGAGAAACACAGTTTTAAAATTCAGAAGAGTTGGAAATTGTTTCTGCGTTACAGTATTTCAGCATACTTCAAACACCTTAAACATTACCTATGTCTCTCAACAGCACAGTTTAGAGATGGCCTTAAATCAATGGTTCCTAGGAAGTAAAGGAACCTAGTAAACAAATAAACAAACAAACGGACAATTTATTTAAGCACAATAACACTGAATTTAATGAATGACTGAAGTTATTTTATCGCTTAAATATTTCTTGCTATACTTTATTCATTAATTGAACTTTTGTTTAGATATTGATGAGTGCACTGATGGAAATAACGACTGTGACACAAATGCCGAATGTACAAATACTGATGGTAGTTTCACCTGTGCCTGTAACACCGGCTACAGCGGTAATGGAACAGATTGCACAGGTACACGATTTTTAACTCGTGGATCTATAAATTTTCATCTTAGGTCTAATAAATCTAGAGATTCTGAAAAAATTCATAGGAATAGGAATGGTTGAAACAATTTTAAAGTGAATAAATGTTTGAAGTTGTTGTTTGTGTGTTATAGTATTACAACATATTTCAATCACCTTGATTCTTTAGACCAGTAAAGTAATGAATTACTAAAGTACTAAATAATCGACAAATTCAGTTTTAAAATTCAGAGGTGTTTGAAATTGTTTCTGTTTTCCACATTTCAGCTTACTGCAAACATCATAAAAATTACAATTGTTTAGCTATTCCTCACTCCAGCTCAATTTAAAGATGATTTTAAATCAGTGGTACCTAGGAAGTAATGGAACCTAGCAAACAAATGACAAACAAACGTACTATGGATTTGTTCACATTTAACACTGAATTATCTAGTAAATAGCGAAACAATGTTCAAAGGATATGTTATATCGTGAATTTAATGAATGACTGAGTATATTTTATCGCTTAAATATTTCTTGTTATACTTTATTCATTAATTGAACTTTTATTTAGATATTGATGAGTGCACTGATGGAATAAACGACTGTGACACTAATGCCGAATGTACAAACACTGATGGTAGTTTCAACTGTGTCTGTAACACCGGCTACAGCGGTAATGGAACAGATTGCACAGGTACACGGTTTTTAACTCGTGGATATATAAATTTTCATCTTACGTCTATATAACAGTAGAGATTCTGAAAAAGTATCATAGCAATAGCAATAGCATAGCATAATTAATCATTTCAAAGGAACTTCCTGATTGTATGATGAAATATATAACGTAAAACATGTTTTCTCAACAAAAGAACTATAATGATTTCCATGTTACTCAAACGGGTATAATAAATTATTAAAAATTGCGGGATGACTCAATCTTTCATTTCTAGTATCAAAATAGAACAACAAACACATAAACTCCTAGTTCATTTGAAACTGCGGTATTACCAGTTTTTGCAACCCTCCGACGACCTATTATAGAATTTGTCTTCCGTTCTTCCACATGTGGTCATTTCTGCAAAATGACATCCAGTTGAGAACTCCTTACCCCTAAAACTCACATTGAGCACCGTGATCTTGAGGTTGTTTCTAAATTGTCCTTTTATAAACATGTATGACTTCATATTACATTGTAATTATTCAGCTTTATTGTCATTCAAATGCAACAGTCTATGTCATACAATCACATTTACCTGATCAATATCAATATCGGTTTACCTGTGTTCACCTGTATTTCTACCTGTCCTGACAAATAAATTATTTTAACTGGGTTTAATTTTCAAAACGATATATCCAAAATTTTCACTTTAATATCCATTTGATAACACTTTAGGTCCAGCTTCAAACTAAACTTTTGATGATTTAGACATTATTTAAAGTACAAAAGTCCATTTCTTTCCGCGCGATAAATTTTCAAAACACCTCGACCGCCATATTTGACTGGTTTCTTAGGTGAAAGCAAAAGTTAGAACACATGTACTAATTGCAAGTCCCTCCCTGGAAAGACTTTAAAGAAAATAGAGAAATATAGATCTGTATGTATATGACATGCTGGAAATACTATTTTTTCTGTTAGAAAAATGTTTTCAAACATCTTGTTCTAATTGTATGAGCAAAACAGCGAAATGTAGATCTGTAGATATAACAGTTAATATTCCTTTGATCTTTAAGTTTTTTGCTAAAAGTACAGCTTCTTTCAGTTACGTTATTCTGTGTATTTAAACATTAATTGGCAAACCTTAAGGGAATATTGGAAAACATATATATCTATCTGATGCAATAGGACATGGGCTGTATCTTCATTTTCTTATTAATTCTATTTTAATTTACCCAAAAATTTATTGTCATTCAAATGCAACAACGAACTCTCCTGCTCAATTAAAACACTGATGTATTGTTATATATCTAGAACAGATCTATGTTAAGGTTCCACTTAATTTGACTGTACCTTTCTGTGCCAAACAGATATAGATGAGTGTGCTAATTTCTCCGAGGACTGTCATTCCAACGCTACATGTATGAACACTGAAGGCAGCTTTACTTGTGCCTGCAAAACTGGCTTTAGTGGGAATGGGACTACCTGCACAGGTAACATTACATTAAATACAAAATAAATTGTATTATAACTACAAGTAACGTGAAAAACACGTATACTGATTTCTTTCATTTATCTTGTTATTTCGTAGCTTTGTTCTGGGTTTGATTTTCAAAATTTACACACGATAATTATTTTGCTATTGAAACCAAGCAAAACGATATTCAGAAATAATTGTTATGGAACTAAATAGTGTTGGTTTCTTAGGTGAAAGCAAAAGTTAGAACACATGTACTAATTGCAAGTCCCTCCCTGGAAAGACTTTAAAGAAAATAGAGAAATATAGATCTGTATGTATATTCTTTTGATATGACTGTTTTATGCAAAATGGTTCTTACAATAACAAGATTCTGTTCACTTAAAATATTAAATTGGCAATCTATTAAGCAATATTGAAAAAACACATAAATGTATCTGATGCTATAGAACAGGGGCTCTCTCTTCATGTTCTCAATAATTGTATTTATGATTTACCCAAGAGTTCATTGTAATGAACCGATTTCCAGATTAATTGAAATAATTTTGAAATCGATATATTAACTAATTAAGGGCCTTGTGACGACATTTGGATTTAAGTATGTTCTACATTTTAAAGTCCATTTAGAGAGATTTTGTTTGTGTTTATGTTGTCGTTTTTGACTTCACCTCCACGTCATTAAGGTTAAGACATTTATTGAAATAATCCAGCCTCATAGTACTTTCACTGTCAAAACATATTGGATTGGGTTTAACTGACAACAAGCTTCATTTCTTAGTGGTATTTAGAAAAGTAAGACTGCAAACTGTATAATTAATCACTTCAAAGGAACTTCCTTATTGTATGATGAAACATATAATGTAAACCATATTTTTCAATAAAAGAACTATAATGATTTCCATGTTACTCAAATGGGTATAATAAATTATTAAAAATTGCGGGATGACTCAATCTTTCATTTCTAGTATCAAAATGAAACAACAAACACATAAACTCCTAGTTCATTTGAAACTGCGGTATTACCAGTTTTTGCAAACCTCCGACGACCTATTATAGAATTTGTCTTCCGGTCTTCCACATGTTGTCATTTCTGCAAAATGACATCCAGTTGAGAACAAAATTCCTTACCTCTAAAACTCACATTAAGCACCGTGATCTTGAGGTTGTTTCTAAATTGTCCTTTTATAAACATGTATGACTTCATATTACATTGTAATTATTCAGCTTTATTGTCATTCAAATGCAACAACGAACTCTACTGCTCAGGTAAAACTATGTATTGTTATATTGTACAACAGAAGTAGCTAAAGTTAACACTTGATTTGACTGTACATTTCTTTAACAAATAGATATCGATGAATGTGCTTCTTACCCCGACGACTGTCATTTCAACGCTACATGCATGAACACTGAAGGCAGCTTTACTTGTGTCTGCAAAACTGGCTTTAGTGGGAACGGGACTACCTGTACAGGTAACATTAACTAAATAACAAGTGTATTATAACTACATGTAACTTGAAAACACATATACAGATGTTTTACTTTATTCCCTCCAGAGGTTTGTTGTGGTAAAAATCAATTGCCAAAGGACAATGCCTTCTTTGCATGAAATAAAATAAATATGTTTTTGCAAACATTTAATTTTCAGTATTTACTCGCGATTGATATTTGCCATTGATACAAATGAAAATATTCAGAAACAGTTGTAATGGAACTAAATATTGATGGTGAAATAAGTGATAGCGAAAGTTGGATATTAGGACATCTAAATGATGTCAATATTAATAGGAAAATCTATTTTTTGTTTATTGTTAATTTTATACTGTTATGGACAGAAATTGGTGAATGCGGTGATAGGAATTTATCTATCTGCTATGGATCTATATAAGACATTCAGGTTCAGACATATTTTGTTAAAATCCAGCCTTATTGTACTGTAACTAGGAAAATAAAGTGGATTGTGTTTTTTTTAAAAATAAGCTAATATTCTAGCGATAAAAATAAAAATGTTTTCAATAGAAACTGTTAAAATCTCTTTCTTATCATTATATCTTTTTTCAGTTTGTCCTCAAGGAACGTATGGAGAAAGCTGTAATAATACTTGTAGATGTGTTACAAGTAACACCGAGTCTTGTAACCATGTCAGTGGAACATGCACGTGCATGGAAGGTTGGGAAGCAGACGACTGCAGTCAAGACATTGATGAATGCACTTCAAATATATCAACGTGCCTAGAAAACTCGAGCTGTCAAAACACAAACGGTTCATATGTATGTGAATGTGATGCCGGGTATGAGACAGTGAATGAAACATGTCAAGGTATATATTGTATTATTTTTAAGACAAATACATTATCCTCAGTACTACTATAACATATCAAGTATACATTAATGTGCGTTGGAAATAATATTGTTTATTTAAAAAGAATCATTTTTTTCTTAAACATCTAGGTATATGATCAAGACAGCGAAAATAGATCTGGAGAAATGAAATCATTGATGCTTTTGATAATAAGGATTTATTTCTAAAAATTCAGTTTTTTTACAATTACCTTATTTTGTACACTTAAAATATGTATCTGGTAAAAATTAAGGCAATGTATTTGGTAAACATATCCATTTATCTGATGCAATGGAACCAAGGTCAAAATCTTCATTTTTAACTTAACTTTGGTTTGATTTCCCCAAATGTACATTTTAATGAACCAATTTCAAGAATAGTTTCAACGACTTTAAATCGGTATATAAATTAATTAAGGTCCTTTCATAAAAAGATATTTGCTTTTAATTATCTTCCGTATTTCGAAGTCAATTTTAAAACGTTCAGTTTGTCTTAAAGTTATTATTTGTGACTTCACCTGCAATTTAGATTTAGACATTTGTTTTAAAATTCTCGCCTGAAGTAACTAACACTGGCAGAACATATTGATTTCGGTTTTACTGGAAATTGGTGTCATTTCTCAGTGGTATTAACAGTTAAGACTTTTAAATGTATGACTTGTCGTTTCAAAGGCACTTCATCATTTGATGATAAGTCATAGAGATGAAAACATGCTTTTAAATAAAAGGACTATAGTTACCTGCATATCACTCAGATGGGTATCATTGTCTTAAAATTGTTACAGAATGACAATCTTCCCTTTCCTGTACCAAATTGAAATAAAAAAAAACACATAAAGTGCCTACTTTATTGGTACGGCCATATTACCAATTTCTGTAGAATTCCGATGATCCATTTTAGAATGAGTGTTTTGTTGTTCAACATGTTTTCATTGATCTCCCCTGAAGAACTTTTTCTTCAAACTAAATCCCGAGTTCGAACTTGAACTAGACTGTTCAAAATACCCGAAAACTGAATTACAATATAAGCTCGAAAGTAACTCACATTTTTCAATGACCTGAGCTGTTGACATAGATTTTTCTGATTTTCAATGTATTGACGCAGATTCAAACACGTTCGTCATATCACAAAGACAAACAAAGCAAGTGTTATCAAATTTGGGAGAAACATATTGCCACTAGTATGTTAACAAGCTGATTATTTACGATGGCGGGTGCCGAACACTGAATAAAACCTTTGGCCTAAAAAATCACATTGAACACTGTGGTCTTGAGGATGTTTTCCAAATAGTTTTTTATAAGTATATTTGTCTTCAAATTACATTCTAAAACGTAGCTTTGTTGTCATTCAAATGCAACAACGAACTCTACTGCTCATTTAAAACACTGATGTATTGTAATATATCTACAACAGAACTATCTTAAGGTTCCACTTAATTTGACTGTACTTTTCTGTCCAAACAGATATAGATGAGTGTGCTAATTTCTCCGAGGACTGTCATTCCAACGCTACATGTATGAACACTGAAGGCAGCTTTACTTGTGCCTGCAAACCTGGATTTAGTGGGAATGGGACTACCTGCACAGGTAACATTAAACTAAATACAAAATAAATTGTATTATAACTACAAGTAACGTGAAAAACACGTATACTGATTCCTTTCATTTATGTTATTATTTCGTAGTTTTGTTCTGGGTTTGATTTTCAAAATTTACACACGATAATTATTTTGCTATTGAAACCAAGCAAAACGATATTCAGAAACAATTGTAATGGAACTAAATAGTGTTGGTTTAATAAGTGATAGCAAAAGTTGGAACTCATGTACTAATTGCAAATCCCTCCCTGGAAAGACTTTGAAGAAAATCGAGAAATATAGATCTGTAGAGATATATTAAGTGTACATTCTTTTGATATGAATGTTTAATGCTAAATGTACTGGTTCTTACAATTACAAAGTTCTGTTCACTTAAAAATATTAAATTGGCAATCTATTAAGCAATATTGAAAAACACATCAATTTATCTGATAATATAGTTCAAAGGTCAAATTCTTCATTTTTTCTATTAGCTGTGGTTTGATTTCCCCTCATGGCTTATTTCAATGGACCGATTTCAGTAATAATTTCAATGCATCTGACATCTGTTATATCAATTATAAGGGCTATTTGAAACGTTTTTTACTTTAAATTAGGTTCTTTAGTTTTGATTGCATATTTAGATATTCGTTTGTGTAAATGTTATCATATTTGACTTTACCTCCAAGATATTCAGGTTCTGACACAATTTGTAAAAATTCTCGCCTAATAGTACTGTCACTGTCAAATAAAGTGGATCAGATTTTAATGGAAAAAGCTTTTATTGCTAGTGGTGTTAAAGGAATAAAGACTTTTCAATAGAAAGTGTCAGAACATTTGTTTCACCTTCTTAACATTTTATTCAGTTTGTACTCAAGGAAAATATGGCGACAACTGTAATAATACTTGTGGATGTGTTACAAATAACACCGAGTCGTGTAACCATGTCAATGGAACATGCAAATGCAAAGAAGGTTGGGAAGGAGAAGACTGCAGTCTAGACATATTTGAATGCACTGCACATACAGGAACGTGCCCAGAAAACTCGAGCTGTCAAAACACAAACGGTTCATATGTATGTGAATGTGATGACGGGTATGAGACAGTGAATGGAACATGTCAAGGTATACGTTGTAATCTTTCAAGAAAAATACATTATCCTCAGTACTACATATAGTATATAAAGGATACATGTATGTGTGCTGGAAATACTATTTTTTCTGTTAGAAAAATGTTTTCAGACATCTAATTGTATGAGCAAAACAGCGAAATATAGATCTGTAGAGTTAAAAGTTTATATTCCTTTGATCTTTAAGTTTTATGCTAAAAGTACAGCTTCTTTCAGTTACGTTATTCTGTATATTTAAACATTTAATTGGCAAACTTTAAGGGAATATTGGAAATATTTACGTTTATCTGATGCTATAGAACAGGGGCTCTATCTTCATTTTCTCAATAATTGTATTTTAATTTACCCAAGAGTTCATTGTAATGAACCGATTTCCAGATTAATTGAAATAATTTTGAAATCGATATATTAACTAATTAAGGGCCTTATGAGGACATTTTGATTTAAGTATGTTCTACATTTTAAAGTCCATTTAGAGAGATTTCGTTTGTGTTAATGTTGTCGTTTGTGACTTCACCTCCACGTCATTAAGGTTAAGACATTTATTGAAATAATCCAGCCTCATAGTACTTTCACTGTCAAAACATATTGGATTGGGTTTAACTGACAACAAGCTTCATTTCTTAGTGGTGTTTAGAAAAGTAAGACTGCAAACTGTATAATTAATCACTTCAAAGGAACTTCCTTATTGTATGATGAAACATATAATGTAAACCATATTTTTTCAATAAAAGAACTATAATGATTTCCATATTACTCAAATGGGTATAATAAATTATTAAAAATTGCGGGATGACTCAATCTTTCATTTCTTATACCAAAATGAAACAACAAACACATAAACCCCATAGTTCGTTTGAAACTGCGGTATTACCAATTCTTGCAAACCTTCGACGATCCCTTATAAGAATTTGTCTCCCGTTCTTCCACATGTTGTCATTTCTGCAAAATGACACTCATTTGAGAACTAAATTCCTTAACCATAAAACTCACATTGAGCACCGTGATCTTGAAGTTGTTTCTAAATTGTCCTTTTATAAACATGTATGACTTCATATTACATTGTAATTATTCAGCTTTATTGTCATTCAAATGCAACAAAGAACTCTACTGCTCAGGTATAACTATGTTTTGTTATAGATGTACAACAGAAGTAGCTAAAGTTACCACTTGATTTGACTGTACATTTCTTTAACAAATAGATATCAATGAATGTGATACTCTACCCCGACGACTGTCATTTCAACGCTACATGTATGAACACTGAAGGCAGCTTTACATGTGTCTGCAAAACAGGCTTTAGTGGGAACGGGACTACCTGTACAGGTAACATTTAACTAAATAACAAGTGTATTATAACTACATGTAACTTGAAAACACATATACAGATGTTTTACTTTATTCCCTCCAGAGGTTTGTTGTGGTAAAAAATCAATTGCCAAAGGACAATGCCTTCTTTGCATGAATAAAATAAATATGTTTTTGCAAACATTTAATTTTCAGTATTTACTCGCGATTGATATTTGCCATTGATACAAATGAAAAATATTCAGAAACAGTTGTTATGGAACTAAAGATTGGTGGTGAAATAAGTGATAGCGAAAGTTGGATATTAGGACATCTAAATGATGTCAATATTAATAGCAAAATCTATTTTTTGTTTATTGTTAATTTATACTGTTATGGACAGAAATTTGTGAATGCGGTGATAGGAATTTATCTATCTGCTATGGATCTATATAAGACATTCAGGTTCAGACATATTTTGTTAAAATCCAGCCTTATTGTACTGTAACTAGGAAAATAAAATGGATTGTGTTTTTTTTGAAAATAAGCTAATATTCTAGCGATAAAAATAAAAAAGTTTTCAATAGAAACTGTTAAAATCTCTTTCTTATCATTATATCTTTTTTCAGTTTGTCCTCAAGGAACGTATGGAGAAAGCTGTAATAATACTTGTGGATGTGTTACAAGTAACACTGAGTCTTGTAACCATGTCAATGGAACATGCACGTGCAAGGAAAGGTTGGGAAGCAGACGACTGCAGTCAAGACATTGATGAATGCACAGTGAATATAGCAACGTGCTTAGAAAACTCGAGCTGTCAAAACACAAACGGTTCATATGTATGTGAATGTGATTCCGGGTATGAGACAGTGAATGGAACATGTCAAGGTATACACTGTATTATTTTTAAAACAAATACATTATCCTCAGTACTACTATAACATATTAAGAATACATTAATGTGCGTTGGAAATAATCTTGTTTATATAAAAACGAAATCATTGTGTTTTTAAACATCTAGGTGTATGATCAAGACAGCGAAAATAGAGCTGGAGAAATGAAATTGTTTGATAATAATTATTTATGTCTAAAATGCAGTTTTTTAGAGTTACGTTATTTTGTACACTTAAAATATTTAACTGGTAAAAATTTAATCAATTTATTTTACGCCTACCAATGAAATATAGGGAAATATCAGTGAGATAAAAGTGATAATACACTGTTTTGAATCGGTGAAATTACCATTTTGATAATACACGGTTTGTGCCCGAACTACTTTTTTACCTGATTCAGCCAAGAACCACACTGCTCCAATGATTGCAGGAAATAGTGAATCTGGTCCTGCACCAAGATGATTTTTCATGAACAGTCACTTTTATGGAAATGTTACTTTCAATTTCAATTCCTCTAAAACTGCAACCCAGCAACAATCTCAACAGGTCATAAATTCCAGTCCAAAATGGCCTGCTTGATGAAACTTCAGGAATTTCCCCACCACGTAAATTCAAGAATCCGCTGTATTTCAGACAGTGACAGCGAGTGAAATTTATTTACCTTGTTAAAATCCAGTTATAATATTGAATTCCTAGTTGTGAACAATGATGAATTCGCCATAAATTATTTAAAATGTCTGGATTGTATACATAACTCACATGGACAATATCCAATATGGCCGACTTTCAATTCAATTGATTGAATATTGAATATTGATATTAATCCGCTTTTATAATTAAAGTATGTATGGCAAAAATTCAATAAATATTGATAAACTGTGTAGACCAAAATAAATGTTATTTGATGAAAAGTGTATTCAGTTTATTTCAGCAGAAGTAAAGTTATCATATGTATTAGAGATTGTCTGCACTTTTTTGTGCGCAGTAACCAAAGTACGCATTAACTGATTTGGGGCTCACCATGGGGAATTTATTGAAGGCCCTGATTAAAAATGTCATAAAAACCCATTTTTGACGTGTTGGCATAAAATAAAAAGAAAATTTGTTTGTTTTTTAGTGGAAGATGGGAATTTATTTCATCTCGTGAACAGCATATGTTGATATTTTCACTCTTGGTAAACATATCCATTTATCTGATGCAATGGAACCAAGGTCAAAATCTTCATTTTTAACTTAACTTTGGTTTGATTTCCCCAAATGTACATTTTAAGGAACCAATTTCAAGAATAGTTTCAACGACTTTAAATCGGTATATAAATTAATTAAGGTCCTTTCATAAAAAGATATTTGCTTTTATTTATCTTCCGTATTTCGAAGTCAATTTTAAAACGTTCAGTTTGTCTTAAAGTTATTATTTGTGACTTCACCTGCAATTTAGATTTAGACATTTGTTTTAAAATTCTCGCCTGAAGTAACTAACACTGGCAGAACATATTGATTTCGGTTTTACTGAAAATAGGCGTCATTTCTTAGTGGTATTAAGAATTAAGACTTTTAAATGTATGACTTGTCGTTTCAAAGACACTTCCTGATTTTATGATGAGTCATGAAGATGAAAACATGCTTTTAAATAAAAGAACTATAGTTATCTTCATATCACTCAAATGGGTATCATTGTCTTAAGAAATGTTACAGAATGACAATCTTCCCTTTCCTGTACCAAACTGAAATAAAAAAAACACATAAAATGCTTACTTTATTGGTACGGCCATATTACCAATTTCTGTAGAATTCCGATGATGCATTTTAGAATGAGTGTTTTGTTGTTCAAGATGTTTTCATTGATCTCCCCTGAAGAACTTTTTCTGCAAACTTACACCCGGGTTCGAACTTGAACTAGATTCTGTTCATAATACCCGAAGACTAAATTGCAATATTAGCTCGAAAGTAACTCACATTTTTTTCAATAACCTGAGCTGTTGACATAGATTTTTCTGATTTTCAATGCATTGACGCAGATTCAAAGACGTTCGTGATATCACAAAGACAAAAATTCTTAAGCAAGTGTTATCAAATTTGGGAAAAACATATTGCCACTAGTATGTTAACAAGCTGATTATTCACGGTGGCGGGTGCCGAACAATGAATAAACCTTTGCCCGAAAAATTCACATTGAGCACCGTGGTCTTGAGGTTGTTTTCCAAATAGTCTTTTTATAAGTATATATGACTTCAAGTTACATTCTAAAACGAAGCTTTGTTGTCATTCAACTGCAACAACGAACTCTACTGCTCAATTAAAACACTAATGTATTGTTATATATCTACAACAGAACTATCTAAAGGTTCCACTTAACTTGACTGTACCTTTCTGTGCCAAACAGATATAGATGAGTGTGCTACTTCCTCCGAGGACTGTCATTCCAACGCTATATGTATGAACACTGAAGGCAGCTTTACTTGTGCCTGCAAATCTGGCTTTAGTGGTAATGGGACTACCTGCACAGGTAACATTAAACTAAATACAAAATAAATTGTATTATAACTACAAGTAACGTGAAAAACTTGTATACTGATTTCTTTCATTTATGTTATTATTTCGTAGTTTTGTTCTGGGTTTGATTTTCAAAATTTACACACGATAATTATTTTGCTATTGAAACCAAGCAAAACGATATTCAGAAACAATTGTAATGGAACCAAATAGTGTTGGTTTAATAAGTGATAGCAAAAGTTGGAACTCATGTACTAATTGCAAATCCCTCCCTGGAAAGACTTTGAAGAAAATCGAGAAATATAGATCTGTAGAGATATATTAAGTGTACATTCTTTTGATATGAATGTTTAATGCTAAATGTACTGGTTCTTACAATTACAAAGTTCTGTTCACTTAAAAATATTAAATTGGCAATCTATTAAGCAATATTGAAAAACACATCAATTTATCTGATAATATAGTTCAAAGGTCAAATTCTTCATTTTTTCTATTAGCTGTGGTTTGATTTCCCCAATGGCTTATTTCAATGGACCGATTTCCATAATAATTTCAATGCATCTGACATCTTTATATCAAATTATTAAGGGCTATTTGAAATGTTATTTACTTTAAATTAGGTTCTTTAGTTTTAATTGCATTTTTAGACATATCATTTGTGTAAATGGTATCATATTTGACTTTACCTCCAAGATATTCAGGTTCTGACACAATTTGTAAAATTTCTGGCCTTATAGTACTGTCACTGTCAAATGAAGTGGATCAGGTTTTTCTGAAAAAGCTTTTATTGCTAGTGGTGTTAAAGAAATAAAGACTTTTCAATAGAGATTGTCAGAACATTTGTTTTACCTTCTTAACATTTTCTTCAGTTTGTAGTCAAGGAAACTATGGCGAAAACTGTAATAATACTTGTGGATGTGTTACCAATAACACCGTGTCTTGTAACCATGTCAATGGAACATGCACATGCAAGGAAGGTTGGGAAGGAGAAGACTGCAGTCTAGACATATTTGAATGCACTGCACATACAGGAACGTGCCCAGAAAACTCGAGCTGTCAAAACACAAACGGTTCATATGTATGTGAATGTGATGACGGATATGAGACAGTGAATGGAACATGTCAAGGTATACGTTGTAATCTTTCAAGAAAAATACATTATCCTCAGTACTACATATAGTATATAAAGGATACATGTATGTGTGCTGGAAATACTATTTTTTCTGTTACAAAAATGTTTTTAGACATCTAATTGTATGAGCAAAACAGCGAAATATAGATCTGTAGAGTTAAAAGTTTATATTCCTTTGATCTTTAAGTTTTATGCTAAAAGTACAGCTTCTTTCAGTTACGTTATTCTGTATATTTAAACATTTAATTGGCAAACTTTAAGGGAATATTGGAAATATTTACGTTTATCTGATGCTATAGAACAGGGGCTCTATCTTCATTTTCTCAATAATTGTATTTTAATTTACCCAAGAGTTCATTGTAATGAACCGATTTCCAGATTAATTGAAATAATTTTGAAATCGATATATTAACTAATTAAGGGCCTTGTGACGACATTTGGATTTAAGTATGTTCTACATTTTAAAGTCCATTTAGAGAGATTTCGTTTGTGTTAATGTTGTCGTTTGTGACTTCACCTCCACGTCATTAAGGTTAAGACATTTATTGAACAAATCCAGCCTCATAGTACTTTCACTGTCAAAACATATTGGATTGGGTTTAACTGACAACAAGCTTCATTTCTTAGTGGTGTTTAGAAAAGTAAGACTGCAAACTGTATAATTAATCACTTCAAAGGAACTTCCTTATTGTATGATGAAACATATAATGTAAACCATGTTTTTTCAATAAAAGAACTATAATGATTTCCATATTACTCAAATGGGTATAATAAATTATTAAAAATTGCGGGATGACTCAATCTTTCATTTCTTATACCAAAATGAAACAACAAACACATAAACCCCATAGTTCGTTTGAAACTGCGGTATTACCAATTCTTGCAAACCTTCGACGATCCCTTATAGAATTTGTCTTCCGTTCTTCCACATGTTGTCATTTCGGCAAAATGACACCCAGTTGCGAACTAAATTCCTTACACCTAAAACTCACATTCAGCACCGTGATCTTGAGGTTGTTTCTAAATAGTTCTTTTATAAACATGTATGTCTTCATATTACATTGTAATTATTCAGCTTTATTGTCATTCAAATGCAATAACGAACTCTACTGCTCAGGTAAAACATTATGTATTGTTATAGATCTACAACAGAAGTAGCTAAAGTTACCATTTGATTTGTCTGTGCATTTCTTTAACAAATAGATATCAATGAATGTGCTACTCTCTCCGACGACTGTCATTTCAACGCTACATGCATGAACACTGAAGGCAGCTTTACTTGTGTCTGCAAAACTGGCTTTAGTGGGAACGGGACTACCTGTACAGGTAACATTAAACTAAATAACAAGTGTATTATAACTACATGTAACTTGAAAACACATATACAGATGTTTTCCTTTATTCCCTCCAGAGGTTTGTCGTGGTAAAAAATCAATTGCCAAAGGACAATGCCTTCTTTGCATGAAATAAAATAAATATGTTTTTGCAAACATTTAATTTTCAGTATTTACACGCGTTTTATATTTGCTATTGATACAAATGAAAAAATATTCAGAAACAGTTGTTATGGAACTAAAAATTGGTGGTGAAATAAATTAAAGCGAAAGTTGGATCACATGTACTAATTGCAAATTCCTCTGTAGTGAGATCTTAGGACAATTAAACGATGTCAATATTAACAGGAAAATCTATTTTTTTGTTTATTGTTTCATTTTATACTGTTATGGACATAAAATGTTGAATGCGGTGATAGGAATTACTGTAATGCATTTATAAAAGACTGTCATGTTCAGAAATTTTTTTGTTAAAATCCAGTCTTATTGTACTATAACTAGGAAAATAAAGGGGATTGTGTTTTTCTTAAAAAAATAAGCTAGATTCTAGCGATAAAAATAAAAAATTTTCAATAGAATGTGTTTAAATCTCTTTCTTATCAGTATATCTGTTTTCAGTTTGTCCTCAAGGAACGTATGGAGAAAGCTGTAATAATACTTGTGGATGTGTTACAAGTAACACCGAGTCTTGTAACCATGTCAATGGAACATGCACGTGCAAGAAAGGTTGGGAAGCAGACGACTGCAGTCAAGACATTGATGAATGTACTGTGAATATAGCAACGTGCTTAGAAAACTCGAGCTGTCAAAACACAAACGGTTCATATGTATGTGAATGTGATTCCGGGTATGAGACAGTGAATGGAAACATGTCAAGGTATACACTGTATTATTTTTAAAACAAATACATTATCCTCAGTACTACTATAACATATTAAGAATACATTAATGTGCGTTGGAAATAATCTTGTTTATTTAAAAACGAAATCATTGTGTTTTTAAACATCTAGGTGTATGATCAAGACAGCGAAAATAGAGCTGGAGAAATGAAATTGTTTGATAATAATTATTTATGTCTAAAATGCAGTTTTTTACAGTGACGTTATTTTGTACACTTAAAATATTTAACTGGTAAAAATTTAGGCAATATAATTGGAAAACATAACCATTTATCTGATGCAATGGAACCGAGGTCAAAATCTTCATTTATTAACTTAACTTTGGTTTGATTTCCCCAAAGGTTCATTTTAATGAACCAATTTCAAGAATTAGTTTCAACGACTTTTAAATCGGTATATAAATTAATTAAGGTCCTTTCATAAAAAGATATTTGCTTTTATTATCTTCCGTATTTCGAAGTCAATTTTAAAACGTTCAGTTTGTCTTAAGTTATTATTAGTGACTTCACCTTGCAATTCAGATTTAGACATTTGTTTTAAAATTCTCGCCTGAAGTAACTAACACTGGCAGAACATATTGATTTCGGTTTTACTGAAAATAGGCGTCATTTCTTAGTGGTATTAAGAATTAAGACTTTTAAATGTATGACTTGTCGTTTCAAAGACACTTCATGATTTTATGATGAGTCATTGAAGATGAAAACATGCTTTTAATAAAAGAACTATAGTTACCTTCATATCACTCAAATGGGTATCATCTGTCTTAAGAAATGTTACAGAATGACAATCTTCCATTTCCTGTACCAAACTGAAATAAAAAAACCACATAAAGTGCTTACTTTATTGGTACGGCCATATTACCAATTTCTGTAGAATTCTGATGATGCCATTTTAGAATGAGTGTTTTGTTGTTCAAGATGTTTTCATTGATCTCCCCTGAAGAACTTTTTCTGCAAACTACATCCCGGGTTCGAACTTGAACTAGATTCTGTTCATAATACCCGAAGACTAAATTGCAATATTTACTCTAAAGTAACTCACATTTTTTTCAATAACCTGAGCTGTTGACATAGATTTGTCTGATTTTCAATGCTATTGACGCAGATTCAAAGACGTTCGTGATATCACAAAGACAAAATTCTTAAGCAAGTGTTATCAAATTTGGGAAAAACATATTGCCACTAGTATGTTAACAAGCTGTTTATTCACAGGTGGGGGTTGCCGACACTAAATGAAACCTTTGCCCGAAAATATCACATTGAGCACCTGTGGTCTTGAGGATGTTTTCCAAATAGTCTTTTTATAAGTATATTATGACTTCAAGTTACATTCTAAAACGAAGCTTTGTTGTCATTCAACTGCAACAACGAACTCTACTGCTCAATTAAAACACTAATGTATTGTTATATATCTACAACAGAACTATCTAAAGGTTCCACTTAATTTGACTGTACCTTTCTGTGCCAAACAGATATAGATGAGTGTGCTACTTCCTCCGAGGACTGTCATTCCAACGCTATATGTATGAACACTGAAGGCAGCTTTACTTGTGCCTGCAAATCTGGCTTTAGTGGGAATGGGACTACCTGCACAGGTAACATTAAACTAAATACAAAATAAATTGTATTATAACTACAAGTAACGTGAAAAACACGTATACTGATTTCTTTCATTTATGTTATTATTTCGTAGTTTTGTTCTGGGTTTGATTTTCAAAATTTACACACGATAATTATTTTGCTATTGAAACCAAGCAAAACGATATTCAGAAACAATTGTAATGGAACTAAATAGTGTTGGTTTAATAAGTGATAGCAAAAGTTGGAACTCATGTACTAATTGCAAATCCCTCCCTGGAAAGACTTTGAAGAAAATAGAGAAATATAGATCTGTATGTTGTTCTTTTGATATGAATGTTTTATGCTAAATGTACTGGTTCCTACAATAAGTTCTGTTCACTTAAAATATTAAATTGGCAATTTATTAAGCAATATTGAAAAACACATAAATTTATTTTATTATATAGTTCAAAGGTCAAATTCTTCATTTTTTTCAAAAAGCTGTGGTTTGATTTCCCCTCAGGGTTATTTCAATGGACCGATTTTCATAATAATTTCAATGCATCTGACATTGTTATATCAATGATAAAGGGCTATTTGAAACGTTTTTTACTTTAAATTAGGTTCTTTATTTTTGATTGCATATTTAGATAATCATTTGTGTTAATGTTATCATATTTGACTTTACCTCCAAGATATTCAGGTTATGACACAATTTGTAAAAAATCTCGCCTTATAGTACTGTCACTGTAAAAAAAAGTGGATCAGATTTTTCTGAAAAAAGCTTTTATTGCTAGTGGTGTTAAAGAAATAAAGACTTTTCAATAGAGATTGTCAGAACATTTGTTTTACCTTCTTAACATTTTCTTCAGTTTGTACTCAAGGAAAATATGGCGAAAACTGTAATAATACTTGTGGATGTGTTACAAATAACACCGAGTCTTGTAACCATGTCAATGGAACATGCACATGCAAGGAAGGTTGGGAAGGAGAAGACTGCAGTCTAGACATATTTGAATGCACTGCACATACAGGAACGTGCCCAGAAAACTCGAGCTGTCAAAACACAAACGGTTCATATGTATGTGAATGTGATGACGGGTATGAGACAGTGAATGGAACATGTCAAGGTATACGTTGTAATCTTTCAAGAAAAATACATTATCCTCAGTACTACATATAGTATATAAAGGATACATGTATGTGTGCTGGAAATACTATTTTTTCTGTTAGAAAAATGTTTTCAGACATCTAATTGTATGAGCAAAACAGCGAAATATAGATCTGTAGAGATAAAAGTTTATATTCCTTTGATCTTTAAGTTTTATGCTAAAAGTACAGCTCCTTTCAGTTACGTTATTCTGTGTTGAAACATTTAATTGGCAAACTTTAAGGGAATATTGGAAAACATTTATATTTATATGATGCGATAGGACAAGGGCTGCATCTTCATTTTCTTATTAATTCTATTTTGATTTACCCAAAAATTTATTTCAAGGGACCGATTTCCAGATTAATTGAAGTATTTCTGAAATCGATATATTAACTAATTTAGGGCCTTATAAGGACATCTTGCTTTAAGTATGTTCTACATTTTAAAGTCCATTTAGAAACATTTCGTTTGTGTTAATGTTGTCATTTGTAACTTCACCTCCAAGACATAAAGGTTAAGACATTTATTGTAATAATCTGGCCTCATAGTACTATCACTGTCAAAACATATTGGATTGGGTTTAACTGAAAACAAGCTTCATTTATTAGTGGTGTTTAGACAATTAAGACTGCAAACTGTATAATTAATCACTTCAAAGGAACTTCCTTATTGTATGATGAAACATATAATGTAAACCATGTTTTCTCAATAAAAGAACTATAATGATTTCCATATTACTCAAATGGGTATAATAAATTATTAAAAATTGCGGGATGACTTCAATCTTTCATTTCTAGTATACCAATATGAAACAACAAACACATAAACCTCATAGTTCATTTGAAACTGCGGTATTACCAATTCTTGCAAACCTTCGACGATCCCTATTAAGAATTTGTCTTCCGTTCTTCCACATGTTGTCATTTCGGCAAAATGACACCCAGTTGCGAACTAAATTCTTACCCCTAAAACTCACATTGAGCACCGTGATCTTGAGGTTGTTTCTAAATAGTTCTTTTATAAACATGTATGTCTTCATATTACATTGTAATTATTCAGCTTTATTGTCATTCAAATGCAATAACGAACTCTACTGCTCAGGTATAAACATATGTATTGTTATAGATGTACAACAGAAGTAGCTAAAGTTACCACTTGATTTGACTGTACATTTCTTTAACAAATAGATATCAATGAATGTGATACTTACCCCGACGACTGTCATTTCAACGCTACATGTATGAACACTGAAGGCAGCTTTACATGTGTCTGCAAAACAGGCTTTAGTGGGAACGGGACTACCTGTACAGGTAACATTTAACTAAATAACAATTTAATTATAACTACATGTAACTTGAAAACACATATACATATTATTTCTTTATTCCCTCCTGAAGTTTGTCCTGGTAAAATATCCATTGCCAAAGGACAATGTCTTCTTTGCATGAAATAAAAAAATATGTTTTTGGAAACATTGAATTTTCAGTATTTACACGCGTTTTATATTTGCTATTGATACAAATGAAAAAATATTCAGAAACAGTTGTTATGGAACTAAAAATTGGTGGTGAAATAAATTAAAGCGAAAGTTGGATCACATGTACTAATTGCAAATTCCTCTGTAGTGAGATCTTAGGACAATTAAACGATGTCAATATTAACAGGAAAATCTATTTTTTTGTTTATTGTTTCATTTTATACTGTTATGGACATAAAATGTTGAATGCGGTGATAGGAATTACTGTAATGCATTTATAAAAGACTGTCATGTTCAGAAATTTTTTTGTTAAAATCCAGTCTTATTGTACTATAACTAGGAAAATAAAGGGGATTGTGTTTTTCTTAAAAAATAAGCTAGATTCTAGCGATAAAAATAAAAAATTTTCAATAGAATGTGTTTAAATCTCTTTCTTATCAGTATATCTGTTTTCAGTTTGTCCTCAAGGAACGTATGGAGAAAGCTGTAATAATACTTGTGGATGTGTTACAAGTAACACCGAGTCTTGTAACCATGTCAATGGAACATGCACGTGCAAGAAAGGTTGGGAAGCAGACGACTGCAGTCAAGACATTGATGAATGTACTGTGAATATAGCAACGTGCTTAGAAAACTCGAGCTGTCAAAACACAAACGGTTCATATGTATGTGAATGTGATTCCGGGTATGAGACAGTGAATGGAACATGTCAAGGTATACACTGTATTATTTTTAAAACAAATACATTATCCTCAGTACTACTATAACATATTAAGAATACATTAATGTGCGTTGGAAATAATCTTGTTTATTTAAAAACGAAATCATTGTGTTTTTAAACATCTAGGTGTATGATCAAGACAGCGAAAATAGAGCTGGAGAAATGAAATTGTTTGATAATAATTATTTATGTCTAAAATGCAGTTTTTTACAGTGACGTTATTTTGTACACTTAAAATATTTAACTGGTAAACATTTAGGCAATATAATTGGAAAACATAACCATTTATCTGATGCAATGGAACCGAGGACAAAATCTTCATTTTATTAACTTAACTTTGGTTTGATTTCCCCAAATGTACATTTTAATGAACCAATTCCCAGATTAGTTTAAACGACTTTTACATCGGTATATAAATTAATTAAGGTCCTTTCATAAAAAGCTGTTTGCTTTTAGTTCCGTATTTCGAAGTCAATTTTCAAACATTAAGTTTGTTCTTAAGTTATTATTAGTGACTTCACTTGCAATTCAGATTTAGACTTTTGTTGTAAAATTCTCGCCTGAAGGAGCTAACACTGGCGGAACATATTGATTTCGGTTTTACTGAAAATAGGCGTCATTTCTCAGTGGTATTAAGAATTAAGACTTTTAAATGTATGACTTGTCGTTTCAAAGGCACTTCATCATTTTATGATAAGTCATTGAGATGAAAACATGCTTTTGAATAAAAAGACTATAGTTACCTGCATATCAATCAGATGGGTATCATCGTCTTACAAATGTTACAGAATGACAATCTTCCATTTCCTGTACAAAATTGAAATAAAAAAAACACAAAGTGCCTACTTTATTGGTACGGCCATATTACCAATTTCTGTAGAATTCTGATGATCCATTTTAGAATGAGTGTTTTGTTGTTCAACATGTTTTCATTGATCTCCCCTGAAGAACTTTTTCTTCAAACTAAATCCGGGGTTCGAACTTAAACAAGACTGTTAAAAATACCCGAAGACTAAATTGCAATATTAGCTCGAAAGTAACTCACATTTTTTCAATACCCTGAGCTGTTGACATAGATTTGTCTGATTTTCAATGTATTGACGCAGATTCAAACACGTTCGTGATATCACAAAGACAAACAAAGCAAGTGTTATCAAATTTGGGAAAAACATATTGCCACTAGTATGTTAACAAGCTGATTATTCACAGTGGGGGTTGCCGAACACTAAATAAAACCTTTGGCCTAAAATAATACATTGAGCACTGTGGTCTTGAGGATGTTTTCCAAATAGTTTTTTATAAGTATATTAGACTTCAAATTACATTCTAAAACGTAGCTTTGTTGTCATTCAAATGCAACAACGAACTCTACTGCTCATTTAAAACACTGATGTATCGTTATATATCTACAACAGAACTATCTTAAGGTTCCACTTAATTTGACTGTACTTTTCTTGTCCAAACAGATATAGATGAGTGTGCTAATTTCTCCGAGGACTGTCATTCCAACGCTACATGTATAAACACGGAAGGCAGCTTTACTTGTGCCTGCAAAACAGGCTTTAGTGGGAATGGGACTACCTGCACAGGTAACATTACACTATATACAAAATAAATTGTATTATAACTACTTGTAACGTGAAAAACACGTATACTGATTTCTTTCATTTATCTTGTTATTTCGTAGCTTTGTTCTGGGTTTGATTTTCAAAATTTACACACGATAATTATTATGCTATTGAAATCAAGCAAAACGATATTCAGATAAAAATGTTATGGAGCTAAAAAAAGTTGGTTTAATAAGTGATAGCAAAAGTTGGAACACATGTACTAATTGCAAATCCCTCCCTGGAAAGACTTTGAAGAAAATAGAGAAATATAGATCTGTATGTTGTTCTTTTGATATGAATGTTTTATGCTAAATGTACTGGTTCCTACAATAAGTTCTGTTCACTTAAAATATTAAATTGGCAATTTATTAAGCAATATTGAAAAACACATAAATTTATTTTATTATATAGTTCAAAGGTCAAATTCTTCATTTTTTCAAAAGCTGTGGTTTGATTTCCCCTCAGGGTTATTTCAATGGACCGATTTTCATAATAATTTCAATGCATCTGACATTGTTATATCAATGATAAAGGGCTATTTGAAACGTTTTTTACTTTAAATTAGGTTCTTTATTTTTGATTGCATATTTAGATAATCATTTGTGTTAATGTTATCATATTTGACTTTACCTCCAAGATATTCAGGTTATGACACAATTTGTAAAAACTCTCGCCTTATAGTACTGTCACTGTAAAAAAAAGTGGATCAGATTTTAATGAGAAAAGCTTTTATTGCTAGTGGTGTTAAAGGAATAAAGACTTTTCAATAGAAAGTGTTAGAACATTTGTTTTACCTTCTTAACATTTTATTCAGTTTGTACTCAAGGAAAATATGGCGACAACTGTAATAATACTTGTGGATGTGTTACAAATAACACTGAGTATTGTAACCATGTCAATGGAACATGCACATGCAAGGAAGGTTGGGAAGGAGAAGACTGCAGTCTAGATATATTTGAATGCGCTGCACATACAGGAACGTGCCCAGAAAACTCGAGCTGTCAAAACACAAATGGTTCATATGTATGTGAATGTGATGCCGGGTATATAGACAGTGAATGGAACATGTCAAGGTATACGTTGTATTCTTTCAAGAAAAAAATACATTATCCTCAGTACTAGCATATAGTATATAAGGATACATATATGTGTGCTGGAAATACTATTTTCTTCTGTTAGAAAAATGTTTTTCAGACATCTTGTTCTAATTGTATGAGCAAAACAGCGAAATATAGATCTGTAGAGATAAAAGTTTATATTCCTTTGATCTTTAAGTTTTATGCTAAAAGTACAGCTTCTTTCAGTTACGTTATTCTGTGTATTGAAACATTTAATTGGCAAACTTTAAGGGAATATTGGAAAACATTTATATTTATATGATGCGATAGGACAAGGGCTGCATCTTCATTTTCTTATTAATTCTATTTTGATTTACCCAAAAATTTATTTCAAGGGACCGATTTCCAGATTAATTGAAGTATTTCTGAAATCGATATATTAACTAATTTAGGGCCTTATAAGGACATCTTGCTTTAAGTATGTTCTACATTTTAAAGTCCATTTAGAAACATTTCGTTTGTGTTAATGTTGTCATTTGTAACTTCACCTCCAAGACATAAAGGTTAAGACATTTATTGTAATAATCTGGCCTCATAGTACTATCACTGTCAAAACATATTGGATTGGGTTTAACTGAAAACAAGCTTCATTTATTAGTGGTGTTTAGACAATTAAGACTGCAAACTGTATAATCAATCATTTCAAAGGAACTTCCTGATTGTATGATGACACATATAACGTAAAACATGTTTTCTCAACAAAAGAACTATAATGATTTCCATATTTCTCAAAGGGTATAATAAATTATTAAAAATTGCGGGATGACTTAATCTTTCATTTCTAGTATCAATATGAAACAACAAACACACAAACTCATAGTTCATTTGAAACTGCGGTATTACCAGTTTTTGCAAACCTCCGACGACCTATTAAAGAATTTGTCTTCCGTTCTTCCACATGTTGTCATTTCTGCAAAATGACACTCATTTGAGAACTAAATTCTTTACCCCTAAAACTCACATTGAGCACCGTGATCTTGAGGTTGTTTCTAAATTGTCATTTTATAAACATGTATGACTTCATATTACATTGTAATTATTCAGCTTTATTGTCATTCAAATGCAACAAAGAACTCTACTGCTCAGGTATAACTATGTTTTGTTATAGATGTACAACAGAAGTAGCTAAAGTTACCACTTGATTTGACTGTACATTTCTTTAACAAATAGATATCAATGAATGTGATACTTACCCCGACGACTGTCATTTCAACGCTACATGTATGAACACTGAAGGCAGCTTTACATGTGTCTGCAAAACAGGCTTTAGTGGGAACGGGACTACCTGTACAGGTAACATTTAACTAAATAACAATTTAATTATAACTACATGTAACTTGAAAACACATATACATATTATTTCTTTATTCCCTCCTGAAGTTTGTCCTGGTAAAATATCCATTGCCAAAGGACAATGTCTTCTTTGCATGAAATAAAAAAATATGTTTTTGGAAACATTGAATTTTCAGTATTTACACGCGTTTTATATTTGCTATTGATACAAATGAAAAAATATTCAGAAACAGTTGTTATGGAACTAAAAATTGGTGGTGAAATAAATTAAAGCGAAAGTTGGATCACATGTACTAATTGCAAATTCCTCTGTAGTGAGATCTTAGGACAATTAAACGATGTCAATATTAACAGGAAAATCTATTTTTTGTTTATTGTTTCATTTTATACTGTTATGGACATAAAATGTTGAATGCGGTGATAGGAATTACTGTAATGTATTTATAAAAGACTGTCATGTTCAGACATTTTTTGTTAAAATCCAGTCTTATTGTACTATAACTAGGAAAATAAAGGGGATTGTGTTTTTCTTAAAAAATAAGCTAGATTCTAGCGATAAAAATAAAAATTTTTCAATAGAATGTGTTAAATCTCTTTCTTATCAGTATATCTGTTTTCAGTTTGTCCTCAAGGAACGTATGGAGAAAGCTGTAATAATACTTGTGGATGTGTTACAAGTAACACCGAGTCTTGTAACCATGTCAATGGAACATGCACGTGCAAGAAAGGTTGGGAAGCAGACGACTGCAGTCAAGACATTGATGAATGTACTGTGAATATAGCAACGTGCTTAGAAAACTCGAGCTGTCAAAACACAAACGGTTCATATGTATGTGAATGTGATTCCGGGTATGAGACAGTGAATGGAACATGTCAAGGTATACACTGTATTATTTTTAAAACAAATACATTATCCTCAGTACTACTATAACATATTAAGAATACATTAATGTGCGTTGGAAATAATCTTGTTTATTTAAAAACGAAATCATTGTGTTTTTAAACATCTAGGTGTATGATCAAGACAGCGAAAATAGAGCTGGAGAAATGAAATTGTTTGATAATAATTATTTATGTCTAAAATGCAGTTTTTTTACAGTGACGTTATTTTGTACACTTAAAATATTTAACTGGTAAACATTTAGGCAATATAATTGGAAAACATAACCATTTATCTGATGCAATGGAACCGAGGACAAAATCTTCATTTTATTAACTTAACTTTGGTTTGATTTCCCCAAATGTACATTTTTAAGGAACCAATTCCCAGATTAGTTTAAACGACTTTTACATCGGTATATAAATTAATTAAGGTCCTTTCATAAAAAGCTGTTTGCTTTTAGTTCCGTATTTCGAAGTCAATTTTCAAACATTAAGTTTGTTCTTAAGTTATTATTAGTGACTTCACTTGCAATTCAGATTTAGACTTTTGTTGTAAAATTCTCGCCTGAAGGAGCTAACACTGGCGGAACATATTGATTTCGGTTTTACTGAAAATAGGCGTCATTTCTCAGTGGTATTAAGAATTAAGACTTTTAAATGTATGACTTGTCGTTTCAAAGGCACTTCATCATTTTATGATAAGTCATTGAGATGAAAACATGCTTTTGAATAAAAAGACTATAGTTACCTGCATATCACTCAGATGGGTATCATCGTCTTACAAATGTTACAGAATGACAATCTTCCATTTCCTGTACAAAATTGAAATAAAAAAAAACACAAAGTGCCTACTTTATTGGTACGGCCATATTACCAATTTCTGTAGAATTCTGATGATCCATTTTAGAATGAGTGTTTTGTTGTTCAACATGTTTTCATTGATCTCCCCTGAAGAACTTTTTCTTCAAACTAAATCCGGGGTTCGAACTTAAACAAGACTGTTAAAAATACCCGAAGACTAAATTGCAATATTAGCTCGAAAGTAACTCACATTTTTTCAATACCCTGAGCTGTTGACATAGATTTGTCTGATTTTCAATGTATTGACGCAGATTCAAACACGTTCGTGATATCACAAAGACAAACAAAGCAAGTGTTATCAAATTTGGGAAAAACATATTGCCACTAGTATGTTAACAAGCTGATTATTCACAGTGGGGGTTGCCGAACACTAAATAAAACCTTTGGCCTAAAATAATACATTGAGCACTGTGGTCTTGAGGATGTTTTCCAAATAGTTTTTTATAAGTATATTAGACTTCAAATTACATTCTAAAACGTAGCTTTGTTGTCATTCAAATGCAACAACGAACTCTACTGCTCATTTAAAACACTGATGTATCGTTATATATCTACAACAGAACTATCTTAAGGTTCCACTTAATTTGACTGTACTTTTCTTGTCCAAACAGATATAGATGAGTGTGCTAATTTCTCCGAGGACTGTCATTCCAACGCTACATGTATAAACACGGAAGGCAGCTTTACTTGTGCCTGCAAAACAGGCTTTAGTGGGAATGGGACTACCTGCACAGGTAACATTACACTATATACAAAATAAATTGTATTATAACTACTTGTAACGTGAAAAACACGTATACTGATTTCTTTCATTTATCTTGTTATTTCGTAGCTTTGTTCTGGGTTTGATTTTCAAAATTTACACACGATAATTATTATGCTATTGAAATCAAGCAAAACGATATTCAGATAAAAATGTTATGGAGCTAAAAAAAGTTGGTTTAATAAGTGATAGCAAAAGTTGGAACACATGTACTAATTGCAAATCCCTCCCTGGAAAGACTTTGAAGAAAATAGAGAAATATAGATCTGTATGTTGTTCTTTTGATATGAATGTTTTATGCTAAATGTACTGGTTCCTACAATAAGTTCTGTTCACTTAAAATATTAAATTGGCAATTTATTAAGCAATATTGAAAAACACATAAATTTATTTTATTATATAGTTCAAAGGTCAAATTCTTCATTTTTTTCAAAAAGCTGTGGTTTGATTTCCCCTCAGGGTTATTTCAATGGACCGATTTTCATAATAATTTCAATGCATCTGACATTGTTATATCAATGATAAAGGGCTATTTGAAACGTTTTTTACTTTAAATTAGGTTCTTTATTTTTGATTGCATATTTAGATATTCATTTGTGTAAATGTTATCATATTTGACTTTACCTCCAAGATATTCAGGTTCTGACACAATTTGTAAAAATTCTCGCCTTATAGTACTGTCACTGTCAAAAAAAAGTGCATCAGTGAGAAAAGCTTTTATTGCTAGTGGTGTTAAAGGAATAAAGACTTTCAATAGAAAGTGTTAGAACATTTGTTTTACCTTCTTAACATTTTATTCAGTTTGTACTCAAGGAAAATATGGCGACAACTGTAATAATACTTGTGGATGTGTTACAAATAACACAGAGTATTGTAACCATGTCAATGGAACATGCACATGCAAGGAAGGTTGGGAAGGAGAAGACTGCAGTCTAGATATATTTGAATGCGCTGCACATACAGGAACGTGCCCAGAAAACTCGACCTGTCAAAACACAAATGGTTCATATGTATGTGAATGTGATGCCGGGTATATAACAGTGAATGGAACATGCCAAGGTATACGTTGTATTCTTTCAAGAAAAATACATTATCCTCAGTACTGCATATAGTGTATAAATGATACAAGTATGTGTGCTGGTAATACTATTTTCTTCTGTTAGAAAAATGTTTTCAAACATCTTGTTCTAATTGTCACTGCAAAAAATACACCAATATACGGAAGTGTACGATCCCGTATTTTTTAGATATACGGACATATACGGGACGTATTCGCATAATATACGGACTTAATATACTAATCCGTATTCGGAACATCGGGTATACGGGAACTCCGTATATTTGTCATTACAAATACGGATTTCCGTATTCTTCCAATATACATGTATGTATATGTGTCCGTATTTTTGTAATATACGCACAGTTCAAAACCCGTATTTCAACCATATACGGGCTATAACAACATACAGTTTACTAATATACGGAGGATATACGGACTTGTATTTTTATAGAATACGGGAAAGGTAAAAATCGTACATGATGCATATACGGGATAGAATACGGACTATGTATACTTGAGATATACGACGAATATACGGAAATGTATTTTCATAGAATACGGAAATGCTTTAAAGCGTATATGACACATATACGGGGCAAGAATACGGACTTTGTATACTGTAGATATACGTAGGAAATACGGAATTGTATTTTCAATGAATACAGGAAAGCTGAAAACCGTACATGACACATATACGGACTAATTATATTACATGTACGGATCAAGAATACGGACTTGATATATAACAGGATACGAGAACCAAATATAGACTGATAATATACATGTACATGATGTGCGGGATCATTATATGTAGTTACTACTCATTTCTAGAACGGACTAGTTAAGATCCTCATCGTATCTACTTGAAGCATACGAAAAAATATAGACCTGCAATGTCTGAGAGAACGGTAGGAAACATACCTTTCTTTAACCAGATATACTGACAGTAAGTTTACTTTGTCGTACACGATATATATCATAAGCATGATAAAAAATAACTTGTAACTTGTTAAGGATGAGGAATTGCACAAACAAAAGTAATTCAAATTAGTTCTGAATTTAATGAATAGTATTTTATAAACAAGTTTATCAATAAATGTAATATGATCATAAATGAGTAACAATCTATAATAAAACCAAGCATAATGCAATGATAAGAACATAACTGAAATCAATCTTGAAGTTATGCAAACAATGACTAGGGAACCTTGGCCACTTGGAAACATATATTCAAATTACAATAACATATGTAATATCAAAGATTTGTCAGCTTATGCCATTGGTATTGTTTCATACGTTATCGTCAATCAATAGAAATCCAAGTATCACTGTATGTGTATGCAATCACGGGTCATTGTTTAGCTGTACTACATATAAATGAGAAATATTTTTAAATTCTTATAAAACTATGTGGAAGTGTCATTTTTACTTGCTACGATCACAGCTTATATATAAGACCCAGTTTCACGTGCACAGATAAACATACTAAATCATTGGATTGTTATGAGTTATTTCACTGTTTCTACCACGGACATACATTTACAACATGCATTTCATAAAGTTTTATTCTTTTTGTTCTTTTATTCTGCTTCATTGTCTTGTGGCTGTGACTTTTTCTGGGACTCGTGCAAGACTCGCATCTGCTCCTGCAGCTTTGCAATGGCATCATGAAGGTCCATTTGTCTGAAAATACAAAATGATAGTATTGATTTTGTATTTTGGTTAATTTTCAATTACTTCTTTTAAACATCTACTGTCCGTGTTTGATCGCTTTTGCATAAAAAATTGTATTACCTATTTCGAAATCGTTATTGTCATGGAAAGATGCTGGAATGATTAAGAGTTGCATAATTTATCAATTAATTACTCTCATTCTTACTATTTTTGTGTGTTGGCAGTTTTACATAGACTTTTTTTTCACATGTTTAAAAGTTGCGCATGCGTATTGTGCAAAAAACATGGTGCGCATAAACGTAAGGAAGTATTGATGCATAAAGACAAATAAGATGTAAGGATGCGTAAATATAAAAGTAATGATGCGTTGAGATTAGTAAGGAGAAGTGAGGTAAATATATGTAAAGCGAAGAAAAGAAAAGTAAGGAGAAGAAATGTAAATATAACTGCCATTATCATTTTCATGCATATTGAATATGTGATTTATTCAATTCTTCATCCTACATTTCTCTGAAAAATTGAATTATATACCGTTACTGAGCGATGCACGTGACCTGTCGAAGCACGGGAAGGGATGTTATGTTTCATAGAAGACTGGTAAAAACAGATTTTCAATTTATATTCCACTAACAAATTCATTAGTTATATTACATTGAAGAAAATATATTTATGAAAGTGAAAAACGGGAACAACGCTTATTACTTAAAGAAGCCGTTCTTCTTAAAATTAAAAAGAAATCAAAATATCATGAGAAAAAACAACAACATAATTTTACGCTTCTATACACCTTTAGAATGGAAGATAAAAGTTGTTGACCTAACGGTGTGCAAACTCATGGCCTTCCAATCAGTAAATCTTTTTTCGCTAGGTACACCACTGAACCACGGCACTAACTTTTTTTCTAATGTACATTATTAACATTATGCCTGTGATGATCTGTGAGTCAGTCGCGGGACGGTATAAAACGCTAACATTATAGAATAAGGAGTAAAAGTTAAACTGACTTAGGAATAAATTTTGTTATCATGACATAATTATTCACTAGTTTGATAAACACTTTAACTGTAACAGGCCATATGTTTCATACAACATGTAATCAACACCTTTATTAATGACATGGTAATTTGCTAAACTCCTGTCTTAAGTTCTATAACAACATCATAATCAAGACTGTTTTGTTGAAATTTTTCCTTTAATTTATAGCAACAACTTTGATAAATTAGGTCCCCCAAAACAATATCGCTAAATACAACGTACCGAACTCAGCAGTTACTTGTTCGTTATTTTTTTATATGTATTATCTGATTTTTTTCCCTTTATGACAAAACTAAAGTAATTTTTTGTTCCGGAGTCATTTAACTTTCGGTTCCGACTACAAAACATTTGATTTACCCAATGTGAAAACCTTGATAAAAAATATTGTTATGTTCTGTTCTGCATAATATGCTATATACACTAGTTTATTGATTAGCGTTGTGAGTTCTAAGCGCCGATGAAAATATTTATTCTAAAGAAATAATAAAAACTTTTGAGTGAATGTACATGCGTTGTCAATTAAAAACAAGTCTTTAGTCAATCATGTTAAGGAACTAGGAACAGGATGTTACACATTTTACAATTTCATTACCAGTGCGTCTTATATAATCATATTTTGTCTTTAATTAATAAAATCTTTAATTTTCTTAATTTTGATTTCGATCCTGAAATAATCGCTAAATTGTTGTTACTTATCTTATTGCCGACATTTGTGAATGTTTAACCAAATAATCAATCTATCAGGACTTATTCACAAAATTATTCAGTCTCACTTATCTTTTAATATGCAATAGATTTACCGAAATGTCGGTAACATGATTTAATATAGTAAAAAAAGGGGAACATTGGTAACAATAAAAATATTGTTTGTACCCATAAAGGTGATAGAGTAGGTGTGAAAAGGTATGCTGGGGTACACTGCTGATCATAGAAAGGTGCTAACGACACGTGTCGGTCGTTAAATAGGTTATAAATTTGTCTCAGCAAGTAATTATATAAAATGTGTTTGTCATGCAATTATCATTATAAAATTATTATAACTGATTCTAAAATTTTATAATCATAGTTACTTTTTCGCACTTAAAATGACGCCGAAGGAAGTAATGTTTTCAATGATTACGGCTTGATATTTGATTTAAATCGGTTTATGATCTAATAACGGCAATGTTTAAAATGAAAACACATTTAAAATATGTAAAACTTAAACTTAAACTTATAAAACTAACAAACTGCAACACATCAATACTCGATACATCACTAATTAATATATTTTTATATACAACTATTTATTTACAGAAATTGCATAAAAACACCAAATAATATCGGTCATCAAAGGCGCTTTTCACACCAACTATATCACTATCTCAACTATATTAAATTACCAACAATATTCTTTAGGTACTGATTTCTCTGGGGTCTTTTACTATATAAAATCATGTTACCAATTATGAAAGAAAATTGTCGTCATAAAAAAGCGATAATTTGATTATTTGGTATTCAAGAGAGAAAGTCTTGTTTTTATTCTTCTTTTCAATTAAATTTATCATTTGATATAAATCTAATGACTAGCAGTACTCTTACCATCATATTCTGTTTAAAAGTCATAGAATTCAATTCAAAACATAAATCAAGAGATCTTGTTTCAAAAAATAAAATCAATTTCTAATTTTCATATTTAAAGATCATGTACGTATACGTTCCTGATAAATGTATTATTTTTTCACGAATACATGGTGGATTCGACGTTGATTCAAAGATTAGTAAGTGAGAATGTTCTTGAATGGCAAAGTAAATCAAAACAATCATCCAATTATCACTCATCTCTATTAAAAACTACGTTATAACAGAAGGATTCGCAGTGTAACAATAGTTTCAGTTTATTGGCAATCAGCAGTACGACAACAACAACAACACACTTTATTTGCAAATCGACATAACACATGTCTTTGGCTAATGCATAATGAAACATTTTTACAAATATAGTTCATGCGCAACTCACACATATAAACAAAAAGATAGATATGGTATCCATTAACGTAATTTGAGTTTATAATGGGAATGTAATAAACGAAAAATGTATTTATTAAATAGTTTTCCTTATATGATACGCTTTTGTCAAAATTTTACAAATTCCTAAAATGTTTTTCTTCTTTTTCGATAAAATAAGATTTGTGAATTTTCAAAGATCGGGCCATGCAAATTTTGGGAGGTAGGTATCTCGAATAAGCAATATATTTGCCTTTGGCCATTTAAACACACACACACACACACACTCAATAAACAAAACTAATAGCAATGACAATCACATGCATTAAAGTACAAGTATACAGGTAATAAAAAACATTACAAAATCTTTTTACTTTGAGATGACGTTAATGCATTGAACTTTTGTATAGTAGGCCATGAACATTGACCTAAGTGTTTGGATCTTATACAGCTGTATCCTGAGCAACATAAGATAAAATTATCTACTAATTCCACTGTTTCTGGAGAACATACCTTACACAATCTTTTATCTCTGTCTACATTATTATACCTTCCTAATTCTATCTCTAAGGTATGTGAACATAATGAAGCTTGTCATTTGTATACATCTAAATATTTTTCAAGACAAAATTCAGTTCAATATCTGCAAAAGGAATTTAATTTTGACGTTGAACAACAATTTACCGCCCTTGCAATTTACCGAACTTACAACCGTTTAAAAACGGAAGCATACAAAAATCATCATAAGCCATTCATTGCAGGGCATGATCAAGCATTTAATTCCAAGCATGAGTTCAGAAAAACTGAAAAGTATTATACAAAAACTTTGACTTACCTCATTTTACTTTCAAAACGACGAAGTCTTCGATAAAAGGCAATTTTTGAGATATGTATTGCTGAAATCTGCTTCTTCCATTTCGCGCCCAAAGAAATGATTGGATAGGTGAACACAAACTATACTTGATTGGTGCAATCTGATAACATGAAATAAACCCACGCTTCCTTTGATTGGTGGGATTGATCACATGGAATAAACCCACGCTACCTTTGATTGGTGCGATCTGGTCACATGGTATATGCCTTGTTACACTGACTGGTACAGTATATATCTCTTCCTCGTCTTGGGGAAATATTTTTTATAATAATAAATTAAACTTGATGAATATTGTTTTCTTGGTTGGTATTGTCGCATAAATACCCTGGTATCTCGATCCACCTGCGCAAAAATATTTATTTTGTAGGGCTAGTCTTGAGAAAAAAACAACCTATCATTGCAAATAATAAAATAAAAACGAAGACTTTAAACACCTCTGACTTTGTGTGATGCCTAAATTATGATAATAACTGAGTGAACCTCTTTCAATATAAACTGTTAGCCTTTAAAAGCTTTTTTTAATGTATGAATATTGATCATTACCGAAGATCTTATATCTGCTCTGAAGTTGTAGCGCACAAACAGACCGTTCCATAATTGATAAATTGAACGCCGCCATTGTGAAGGTCACGTGACTGTCCGCCATTAAAAGGCTGCTTAACTTTGCTGTGATGCCCAAGTCTCGTAAATTTGTATAACTTAAGCACATATTAAGGTGACATGCTGTCTTTTATCGCGTGAATTTTGTGACAGCATTTTATTGTATTATAATTACTTTTCTGTATGTTTTTTCCTGACTTGAACATTATTATCTTGAATTATTAAAAACACGAAAGACGGTGAATAAAGACCATCGACCGTTCAAAATTAAAGATTTAGTTGTGTAAAACACAAATAACTGTTCCTTTTTCATAAGTTGAAAATATGATTTCAATTATTTGAAAACCTCTGAAAGTTTACAAAATGGACAAAATTAAACATTTCGCTCATCAACCGCATGTTGATGTAGAATGTTAACTAAAACTTGTTTTATTCTATGATACACTTTCAAACAATACTTGACAATAAAAGTGCATTATTTAGCGCTTCTATTATTATCACACTCTTTTGTCTTTCGCGGTGTCCTGTGGTGAAGGGATGTAGTTACGTAATATGGGGGTGACATACTGGCTTTGTTTTGATAAGTCACCGTTAATTGTCATTGTCGGTGTTCCTTGATCAGTCACAGTAAAACACTTTAGTTAACAAATTTTGCTCTTGAGAAAATGCCTGAAGGCTATAACACATGGTCTTCAATTGTTCGTGATTGTTATATAAAATTTAGCATCTACTGTTGAATGGACCTTTTCTCTAATATTTATTTCTTGCATTTCGGATTTTTGTGTGTGCAGAATATTGATATGTACAGCATTCGAGTTTATGTATGCAGAAAAAAATAATAGCTTCAATGCACACGTTTGTGAGATATTGATCTTACAAATAATACGTTTGCTTTTTTTTTATTTCTAATATTATTGATGGTATATTTAATGTACTACGGAAAACAAAATAATTATTACACCCATGTAACTGTACCCTTTTATTCAGATTTCTTTTAAAGATAGAAACGTACTTCTTAAAAGCAGTTTTTCGTGAAATTTTGATAAAATAAAAAGAATTAACCTACTGGAGAATATCACAAGAGCTTAATTCAACAGTTCATTAGATTGAGATGTTATCTATGATTCGTCTAAGTAAATTGTAACTGTAAATTTATTATTCGTTCTATATGTTAATTGATAATTGATATCTCATAACAAACAAAACTTTTTGTTTATTGTTATAACACACAGCAAACTGTTTAAGGTAGTTTAATGTTATGAAGCTGTTTAACTTTCTGAAGCAAAATCTTAAATGTTGTATTACTGGCTTAAACTTCTTTGCTGTTTATAAGTAATCATGCTTCATCATAGGTGAAAAAAAGATGTCTAACCCAAAACATGACAGTTATGATCTACATGTTCGATGTTATCAATGCAAAGGCAAACTAATTATTTCAACAGAAGGTATTTTTAAGAATAATTGAACCTGCTACTTTTTGTTTAATTTTTAAAAGTCATTATGGTTAAATCTTCCTTCAGAAAGACAGAAGCACAAGCAGACCTAAGACGAAAGAGCACATTTTAAGTGTAAATAATATCACCATAGAATACTTCCTTTAAATCGCAATATTGTTTTAAGACAATAAAGTACCTCACTGTTAAGCAATATTAGATCAGCCAGCAAAGAAAATTTTAACAAGAGGCACGGTTTGATTAAATTTAGTTAAAACTTTGAAAACACTGCTGTGAACTATGATCCATATCCGGCTTTAATAATCCAATACTGCAATTTGGTTAAGACAATAAAGCACATCACTGATCATCTTGGAGATAAAAATTAGAAAATAGACACGGGCAGATTAATTAAAGTCAAGTCGGTTTCATTTTAATTTCGTTTTCAAGTCTGAGACGCCTGCATTGGATTATGATCTATATCCAGCATAAAATCAAGAATGGAATTTAGTTTTGACAGAACCCAGCCCCCGCCCCGCCCCCCCCAAAAAAAAAAAAAAAATAAAAAGGAAAAAAGAAAAATGAAAAAAAAGAAAAACATTATTCATTATTACAAAAAGAAAACATTTTGCTATATAAAGATTCTTAGTTTCAACTAGTAATTATAACTCTATATAACTGTAACTGTGTAACTATGACCGATATTATTTTCGTATTTTCAAATACACGGAATGCTGTATTCGAGTAATATACGGACTTGCAAGCACACTCCCGTATTTCAGGAATATACTGAATAGTGTTTCAAGTTTCTCTAATTAGTAAATATACAGAAACCCTTGAGCAGTATACTGACTTGATTTGATATCCCCGTATTATTCAATTATAATCTAAATAATCAAATAATTATTATAATACTCATTATTTTTCCAGTTTACAGATACAATTTTTATTCGTTGACTTCTCAATCAGTAGTTTCCTAGAGATTTTCCTTCTTAAAATAATGATCTCCGAACCATTTTACATATGTCCAAATTTTTAACCATACGGAATGCCGCATTCGAGTAATATTTGGAAAAACTATCGTGTTTTAGACACATAATAGGTTCCATTATTTACAAATTTATAGAACACCAGATTTGAGCAGTATACTGACACCCGTATTTCAGTATATACGAAAAGTACATTGATTCTTGTTTTCTTAACTTTCAAATAAAGGGAAATATGTAGTTAAGCAGTATACGACTGTTCATGAATATGCAGTCTTTTTATATTCACGTATTTGTAAGAATACGGGATGCCGTATTTTAGTAATATACGGACTTATTATGACGTTCCCGTATTTTAGAAAAATACGGACACCGTATATCTAGTTTTCCGTATTCTATAAGTATACGGAACACCGTATTTTGGTCATATACGGATTTGCTGAATATACGACACCGTACACCTCCGTATTTTATGTTTTCCGTATTTTTACCCGTATATTAATGATATACGGAATTCCGTACACTCCCGTATATCTACATATTTTTCGCAGTGTGTATGAGTAAAGCAGCGAAATATAGATCTGTAGAGATAAAAGTTTATATTCCTTTGATCTTTAAGTTTTATGCTAAAAGTACAGCTTCTTTCAGTTACGTTATTCTGTGTATTGAAACATTTAATTGGCAAACATTAAGGGAATATTGGAAAACATTTATATTTATATGATGCGATAGGACAAGGGCTGCATCTTCATTTTCTTATTAATTCTATTTTGATTTACCCAAAAAATTATTTCAAGGGACCGATTTCCAGATTAATTGAAGTATTTCTGAAATCGATATATTAACTAATTTAGGGCCTTATAAGGACATCTTGCTTTAAGTATGTTCTACATTTTAAAGTCCATTTAGACACATTTCGTTTGTGTTAATGTTGTCATTTGTAACTTCACCTCCAAGACATAAAGGTTAAGACATTTATTGTAATAATCCGGCCTCATAGTACTATCACTGTCAAAACATATTGGATTGGGTTTAACTGAAAACAAGCTTCATTTATTAGTGGTGTTTAGAAAATTAAGACTGCAAACTGTATAATTAATCATTTCAAAGGAACTTCCTGATTGTATAATGACACATATAACGTAAAACATGTTTTCTCAACAAAAGAACTATACTGATTTCCATATTTCTCAAATGGGTATAATAAATTATTAAAAATTGTGGGATGACTTAATCTTTCATTTCTAGTATCAATATGAAACAACAAACACACAAACTCATAGTTCATTTGAAACTGCGGTATTACCAATTTTTGCAAACCTCCGACGACCTATTAAAGAATTTGTCTTCCGTTCTTCCACATGTTGTCATTTCTGCAAAATGACACTCATTTGAGAACTAAATTCTTCACCCCTAAAACTCACATTGAGCACCGTGATCTTGAAGTTGTTTCTAAATTGTCATTTTATAAACATGTATGGCTTCATATTACATTGTAATTATTCAGCTTTATTGTCATTCAAATGCAACAAAGAACTCTACTGCTCAGGTATAACTATGTTTTGTTATAGATGTACAACAGAAGTAGCTAAAGTTACCACTTGATTTGACTGTACATTTCTTTAACAAATAGATATCAATGAATGTGATACTTACCCCGACGACTGTCATTTCAACGCTACATGTATGAACACTGAAGGCAGCTTTACATGTGTCTGCAAAACAGGCTTTAGTGGGAACGGGACTACCTGTACAGGTAACATTTAACTAAATAACAATTTAATTATAACTACATGTAACTTGAAAACACATATACAGATTATTTCTTTATTCCCTCCTGAAGTTTGTCCTGGTAAAATATCCATTGCCAAAGGACAATGTCTTCTTTGCATGAAATAAAAAATATGTTTTTGGAAACATTGAATGTTCAGTATTTACACGCGTTTTATATATGCTATTGATACAAATGAAAAAATATTCAGAAACAGTTGTTATGGAACTAAAAATTGGTGGTGAAATAAATTAAAGCGAAAGTTGGATCACATGTACTAATTGCAAATTCCTCTGTAGTGAGATCTTAGGACAATTAAACGATGTCAATATTAACAGGAAAATCTATTTTTTTGTTTATTGTTTCATTTTATACTGTTATGGACATAAAATGTTGAATGCGGTGATAGGAATTACTGTAATGCATTTATAAAAGACTGTCATGTTCAGACATTTTTTTGTTAAAATCCAGTCTTATTGTACTATAACTAGGAAAAAAAAGGGGATTGTGTTTTTCTTAAAAAATAAGCTAGATTCTAGCGATAAAAATAAAAAGTTTTCAATAGAATGTGTTTAAATCTCTTTCTTATCAGTATATCTGTTTTCAGTTTGTCCTCAAGGAACGTATGGAGAAAGCTGTAATAATACTTGTGGATGTGTTACAAGTAACACCGATTCTTGTAACCATGTCAATGGAACATGCACGTGCAAGAAAGGTTGGGAAGCAGACGACTGCAGTCAAGACATTGATGAATGTACTGTGAATATAGCAACGTGCTTAGAAAACTCGAGCTGTCAAAACACAAACGGTTCATATGTATGTGAATGTGAGTCCGGGTATGAGACAGTGAATGGAACATGTCAAGGTATACACTGTATTATTTTTAAAACAAATACATTATCCTCAGTACTACTATAACATATTAAGAATACATTAATGTGCGTTGGAAATAATCTTGTTTATTTAAAAACGAAATCATTGTGTTTTTAAACATCTAGGTGTATGATCAAGACAGCGAAAATAGAGCTGGAGAAATGAAATTGTTTGATAATAATTATTTATGTCTAAAATGCAGTTTTTTACAGTGACGTTATTTTGTACACTTAAAATATTTAACTGGTAAACATTTAGGCAATATAATTGGAAAACATAACCATTTATCTGATGCAATGGAACCGAGGACAAAATCTTCATTTTATTAACTTAACTTTGGTTTGATTTCCCCAAATGTACATTTTAATGAACCAATTCCCAGATTAGTTTAAACGACTTTTACATCGGTATATAAATTAATTAAGGTCCTTTCATAAAAAGCTGTTTGCTTTTAGTTCCGTATTTCGAAGTCAATTTTCAAACATTAAGTTTGTTCTTAAGTTATTATTAGTGACTTCACTTGCAATTCAGATTTAGACTTTTGTTGTAAAATTCTCGCCTGAAGGAGCTAACACTGGCGGAACATATTGATTTCGGTTTTACTGAAAATAGGCGTCATTTCTCAGTGGTATTAAGAATTAAGACTTTTAAATGTATGACTTGTCGTTTCAAAGGCACTTCATCATTTTATGATAAGTCATTGAGATGAAAAAATGCTTTTGAATAAAAAGACTATAGTTACCTGCATATCACTCAGATGGGTATCATCGTCTTACAAATGTTACAGAATGACAATCTTCCATTTCCTGTACAAAATTGAAATAAAAAAAAACACAAAGTGCCTACTTTATTGGTACGGCCATATTACCAATTTCTGTAGAATTCTGATGATCCATTTTAGAATGAGTGTTTTGTTGTTCAACATGTTTTCATTGATCTCCCCTGAAGAACTTTTTCTTCAAACTAAATCCGGGGTTCGAACTTAAACAAGACTGTTAAAAATACCCGAAGACTAAATTGCAATATTAGCTCGAAAGTAACTCACATTTTTTCAATACCCTGAGCTGTTGACATAGATTTGTCTGATTTTCAATGTATTGACGCAGATTCAAACACGTTCGTGATATCACAAAGACAAACAAAGCAAGTGTTATCAAATTTGGGAAAAACATATTGCCACTAGTATGTTAACAAGCTGATTATTCACAGTGGGGGTTGCCGAACACTAAATAAAACCTTTGGCCTAAAATAATACATTGAGCACTGTGGTCTTGAGGATGTTTTCCAAATAGTTTTTTATAAGTATATTTGACTTCAAATTACATTCTAAAACGTAGCTTTGTTGTCATTCAAATGCAACAACGAACTCTACTGCTCATTTAAAACACTGATGTATCGTTATATATCTACAACAGAACTATCTTAAGGTTCCACTTAATTTGACTGTACTTTTCTTGTCCAAACAGATATAGATGAGTGTGCTAATTTCTCCGAGGACTGTCATTCCAACGCTACATGTATAAACACGGAAGGCAGCTTTACTTGTGCCTGCAAAACAGGCTTTAGTGGGAATGGGACTACCTGCACAGGTAACATTACACTATATACAAAATAAATTGTATTATAACTACTTGTAACGTGAAAAACACGTATACTGATTTCTTTCATTTATCTTGTTATTTCGTAGCTTTGTTCTGGGTTTGATTTTCAAAATTTACACACAATAATTATTATGCTATTGAAATCAAGCAAAACGATATTCAGATAAAAATGTTATGGAGCTAAAAAAAGTTGGTTTAATAAGTGATAGCAAAAGTTGGAACACATGTACTAATTGCAAATCCCTCCCTGGAAAGACTTTGAAGAAAATAGAGAAATATAGATCTGTATGTTGTTCTTTTGATATGAATGTTTTATGCTAAATGTACTGGTTCCTACAATAAGTTCTGTTCACTTAAAATATTAAATTGGCAATTTATTAAGCAATATTGAAAAACACATAAATATATTTTATTATATAGTTCAAAGGTCAAATTCTTCATTTTTTTTCAAAAAGCTGTGGTTTGATTTCCCCTCAGGGTTATTTCAATGGACCGATTTTCGTAATAATTTCAATGCATCTGACATTGTTATATCAATGATAAAGGGCTATTTGAAACGTTTTTTACTTTAAATTAGGTTCTTTATTTTTGATTGCATATTTAGATATTCATTTGTGTAAATGTTATCATATTTGACTTTACCTCCAAGATATTCAGGTTCTGACACAATTTGTAAAAATTCTCGCCTTATAGTACTGTCACTGTCAAAAAAAGTGCATCAGTGAGAAAAGCTTTTATTGCTAGTGGTGTTAAAGGAATAAAGACTTTCAATAGAAAGTGTTAGAACATTTGTTTTACCTTCTTAACATTTTATTCAGTTTGTACTCAAGGAAAATATGGCGACAACTGTAATAATACTTGTGGATGTGTTACAAATAACACTGAGTATTGTAACCATGTCAATGGAACATGCACATGCAAGGAAGGTTGGGAAGGAGAAGACTGCAGTCTAGATATATTTGAATGCACTGCACATACAGGAACGTGCCCAGAAAACTCGAGCTGTCAAAACACAAATGGTTCATATGTATGTGAATGTGATGCCGGGTATATAACAGTGAATGGAACATGCCAAGGTATACGTTGTATTCTTTCAAGAAAAATACATTATCCTCAGTACTGCATATAGTGTATAAATGATACAAGTATGTGTGCTGGTAATACTATTTTCTTCTGTTAGAAAAATGTTTTCAAACATCTTGTTCTAATTGTATGAGTAAAGCAGCGAAATATAGATCTGTAGAGATAAAAGTTTATATTCCTTTGATCTTTAAGTTTTATGCTAAAAGTACAGCTTCTTTCAGTTACGTTATTCTGTGTATTGAAACATTTAATTGGCAAACATTAAGGGAATATTGGAAAACATTTATATTTATATGATGCGATAGGACAAGGGCTGCATCTTCATTTTCTTATTAATTCTATTTTGATTTACCCAAAAAATTATTTCAAGGGACCGATTTCCAGATTAATTGAAGTATTTCTGAAATCGATATATTAACTAATTTAGGGCCTTATAAGGACATCTTGCTTTAAGTATGTTCTACATTTTAAAGTCCATTTAGAAACATTTCGTTTGTGTTAATGTTGTCATTTGTAACTTCACCTCCAAGACATAAAGGTTAAGACATTTATTGTAATAATCCGGCCTCATAGTACTATCACTGTCAAAACATATTGGATTGGGTTTAACTGAAAACAAGCTTCATTTATTAGTGGTGTTTAGAAAATTAAGACTGCAAACTGTATAATTAATCATTTCAAAGGAACTTCCTGATTGTATAATGACACATATAACGTAAAACATGTTTTCTCAACAAAAGAACTATACTGATTTCCATATTTCTCAAATGGGTATAATAAATTATTAAAAATTGTGGGATGACTTAATCTTTCATTTCTAGTATCAATATGAAACAACAAACACACAAACTCATAGTTCATTTGAAACTGCGGTATTACCAATTTTTGCAAACCTCCGACGACCTATTAAAGAATTTGTCTTCCGTTCTTCCACATGTTGTCATTTCTGCAAAATGACACTCATTTGAGAACTAAATTCTTCACCCCTAAAACTCACATTGAGCACCGTGATCTTGAAGTTGTTTCTAAATTGTCATTTTATAAACATGTATGACTTCATATTACATTGTAATTATTCAGCTTTATTGTCATTCAAATGCAACAAAGAACTCTACTGCTCAGGTATAACTATGTTTTGTTATAGATGTACAACAGAAGTAGCTAAAGTTACCACTTGATTTGACTGTACATTTCTTTAACAAATAGATATCAATGAATGTGATACTTACCCCGACGACTGTCATTTCAACGCTACATGTATGAACACTGAAGGCAGCTTTACATGTGTCTGCAAAACAGGCTTTAGTGGGAACGGGACTACCTGTACAGGTAACATTTAACTAAATAACAATTTAATTATAACTACATGTAACTTGAAAACACATATACAGATTATTTCTTTATTCCCTCCTGAAGTTTGTCCTGGTAAAATATCCATTGCCAAAGGACAATGTCTTCTTTGCATGAAATAAAAAAATATGTTTTTGGAAACATTGAATTTTCAGTATTTACACGCGTTTTATATATGCTATTGATACAAATGAAAAAATATTCAGAAACAGTTGTTATGGAACTAAAAATTGGTGGTGAAATAAATTAAAGCGAAAGTTGGATCACATGTACTAATTGCAAATTCCTCTGTAGTGAGATCTTAGGACAATTAAACGATGTCAATATTAACAGGAAAATCTATTTTTTTGTTTATTGTTTCATTTTATACTGTTATGGACATAAAATGTTGAATGCGGTGATAGGAATTACTGTAATGTATTTATAAAAGACTGTCATGTTCAGACATTTTTTTGTTAAAATCCAGTCTTATTGTACTATAACTAGGAAAAAAAAGGGGATTGTGTTTTTCTTAAAAAAATAAGCTAGATTCTAGCGATAAAAATAAAAAGTTTTCAATAGAATGTGTTTAAATCTCTTTCTTATCAGTATATCTGTTTTCAGTTTGTCCTCAAGGAACGTATGGAGAAAGCTGTAATAATACTTGTGGATGTGTTACAAGTAACACCGATTCTTGTAACCATGTCAATGGAACATGCACGTGCAAGAAAGGTTGGGAAGCAGACGACTGCAGTCAAGACATTGATGAATGTACTGTGAATATAGCAACGTGCTTAGAAAACTCGAGCTGTCAAAACACAAACGGTTCATATGTATGTGAATGTGAGTCCGGGTATGAGACAGTGAATGGAACATGTCAAGGTATACACTGTATTATTTTTAAAACAAATACATTATCCTCAGTACTACTATAACATATTAAGAATACATTAATGTGCGTTGGAAATAATCTTGTTTATTTAAAAACGAAATCATTGTGTTTTTAAACATCTAGGTGTATGATCAAGACAGCGAAAATAGAGCTGGAGAAATGAAATTGTTTGATAATAATTATTTATGTCTAAAATGCAGTTTTTTACAGTGACGTTATTTTGTACACTTAAAATATTTAACTGGTAAACATTTAGGCAATATAATTGGAAAACATAACCATTTATCTGATGCAATGGAACCGAGGACAAAATCTTCATTTTATTAACTTAACTTTGGTTTGATTTCCCCAAATGTACATTTTAATGAACCAATTCCCAGATTAGTTTAAACGACTTTTACATCGGTATATAAATTAATTAAGGTCCTTTCATAAAAAGCTGTTTGCTTTTAGTTTCGTATTTCGAAGTCAATTTTCAAACATTAAGTTTGTTCTTAAGTTATTATTAGTGACTTCACTTGCAATTCAGATTTAGACTTTTGTTGTAAAATTCTCGCCTGAAGGAGCTAACACTGGCGGAACATATTGATTTCGGTTTTACTGAAAATAGGCGTCATTTCTCAGTGGTATTAAGAATTAAGACTTTTAAATGTATGACTTGTCGTTTCAAAGGCACTTCATCATTTTATGATAAGTCATTGAGATGAAAACATGCTTTTGAATAAAAAGACTATAGTTACCTGCATATCACTCAGATGGGTATCATCGTCTTACAAATGTTACAGAATGACAATCTTCCATTTCCTGTACAAAATTGAAATAAAAAAAACACAAAAAATGCCTACTTTATTGGTACGGCCATATTACCAATTTCTGTAGAATTCTGATGATCCATTTTAGAATGAGTGTTTTGTTGTTCAACATGTTTTCATTGATCTCCCCTGAAGAACTTTTTCTTCAAACTGAATCCGGGGTTCGAACTTGAACAAGACTGTTAAAAATACCCGAAGACTAAATTGCAATATTAGCTCGAAAGTAACTCACATTTTTTCAATACCCTGAGCTGTTGACATAGATTTGTCTGATTTTCAATGTATTGACGCAGATTCAAACACGTTCGTGATATCACAAAGACAAACGAAGCAAGTGTTATCAAATTTGGGAAAAACATATTGCCACTAGTATGTTAACAAGTTGATTATTCACAGTGGGGGTTGCCGAACACTAAATAAAACCTTTGGCCTAAAATAATACATTGAGCACTGTGGTCTTGAGGATGTTTTCCAAATAGTTTTTATAAGTATATTTGACTTCAAATTACATTCTAAAACGTAGCTTTGTTGTCATTCAAATGCAACAACGAACTCTACTGCTCATTTAAAACACTGATGTATCGTTATATATCTACAACAGAACTATCTTAAGGTTCCACTTAATTTGACTGTACTTTTCTTGTCCAAACAGATATAGATGAGTGTGCTAATTTCTCCGAGGCCTGTCATTCCAACGCTACATGTATGAACACGGAAGGCAGCTTTACTTGTGCCTGCAAACCTGGATTTAGTGGGAATGGGACTACCTGCACAGGTAACATTACACTATATACAAACTAAATTGTATTATAACTACTTGTAACGTGAAAAACACGTATACTGATTTCTTTCATTTATCTTGTTATTCCGTAGCTTTGTTCTGGGTTTGATTTTCAAAATTTACACACAATAATTATTATGCTATTGAAATCAAGCAAAACGATATTCAGATAAAAATGTTATGGAGCTAAAAAAAGTTGGTTTAATAAGTGATAGCAAAAGTTGGAACACATGTACTAATTGCAAATCCCTCCCTGTAAAGACTTTGAAGAAAATAGAGAAATATAGATCTGTATGTTGTTCTTTTGATATGAATGTTTTATGCTAAATGTACTGGTTCCTACAATAAGTTCTGTTCACTTAAAATATTAAATTGGCAATTTATTAAGCAATATTGAAAAACACATAAATATATTTTATTATATAGTTCAAAGGTCAAATTCTTCATTTTTTTTCAAAAAGCTGTGGTTTGATTTCCCCTCAGGGTTATTTCAATGGACCGATTTTCGTAATAATTTCAATGCATCTGACATTGTTATATCAATGATAAAGGGCTATTTGAAACGTTTTTTACTTTAAATTAGGTTCTTTATTTTTGATTGCATATTTAGATATTCATTTGTGTAAATGTTATCATATTTGACTTTACCTCCAAGATATTCAGGTTCTGACACAATTTGTAAAAAATCTCGCCTTATAGTACTGTCACTGTCAAAAAAAGTGGATCAGATTTTAATGAGAAAAGCTTTTATTGCAAGTGGTGTTAAAGGAATAAAGATTTTTCAATAGAAAGTGTAAGAACATTTGTTTTACCTTCTTAACATTTTATTCAGTTTGTACTCAAGGAAAATATGGCGACAACTGTAATAATACTTGTGGATGTGTTACAAATAACACTGAGTATTGTAACCATGTCAATGGAACATGCACATGCAAGGAAGGTTGGGAAGGAGAAGACTGCAGTCTAGATATATTTGAATGCGCTGCACATACAGGAACGTGCCCAGAAAACTCGAGCTGTCAAAACACAAATGGTTCATATGTATGTGAATGTGATGCCGGGTATATAACAGTGAATGGAACATGCCAAGGTATACGTTGTATTCTTTCAAGAAAAAAAATACATTATCCTCAGTACTGCATATAGTATTATGATACATATATGTGTGCTGGAAATACTATTTTCTTCTGTTAGAAAAATGTTTTCAAACATCTTGTTCTAATTGTATGAGCAAAACAGCGAAATATAGATCTGTAGAGATAAAAGTTTATATTCCTTTGATCTTTAAGTTTTATGCTAAAAGTACAGCTTCTTTCAGTTACGTTATTCTGTGTATTGAAACATTTAATTGGCAAACTTTAAGGGAATATTGGAAAACATTTATATTTATATGATGCGATAGGACAAGGGCTGCATCTTCATTTTCTTATTAATTCTATTTTGATTTACCCAAAAATTTATTTCAAGGGACCGATTTCCAGATTAATTGAAGTATTTCTGAAATCGATATATTAACTAATTTAGGGCCTTATAAGGACATCTTGCTTTAAGTATGTTCTACATTTTAAAGTCCATTTAGAAACATTTCGTTTGTGTTAATGTTGTCATTTGTAACTTCACCTCCAAGACATAAAGGTTAAGACATTTATTGTAATAATCCGGCCTCATAGTACTATCACTGTCAAAACATATTGGATTGGGTTTAACTGAAAACAAGCTTCATGTATTAGTGGTGTTTAGAAAATTAAGACTGCAAACTGTATAATTAATCATTTCAAAGGAACTTCCTGATTGTATGATGACACATATAACGTAAAACATGTTTTCTCAACAAAAGAACTATAATGATTTCCATATTTCTCAAATGGGTATAATAAATTATTAAAAATTGCGGGATGACTTAATCTTTCATTTCTGGTATCAATATGAAACAACAAACACACAAACTCATAGTTCATTTGAAACTGCGGTATTACCAGTTTTTGCAAACCTCCGACGACCTATTAAAGAATTTGTCTTCCGTTCTTCCACATGTTGTCATTTCTGCAAAATGACACTCATTTGAGAACTAAATTCTTTACCCCTAAAACTCACATTGAGCACCGTGATCTTGAAGTTGTTTCTAAATTGTCATTTTATAAACATGTATGACTTCATATTACATTGTAATTATTCAGCTTTATTGTCATTCAAATGCAACAAAGAACTCTACTGCTCAGGTATAACTATGTTTTGTTATAGATGTACAACAGAAGTAGCTGAAGTTACCTTTTGATTTGACTGTACATTTCTTTAACAAATAGATATCAATGAATGTGATACTTACCCCGACGACTGTCATTTCAACGCTACATGTATGAACACTGAAGGCAGCTTTACATGTGTCTGCAAAACAGGCTTTAGTGGGAACGGAACTACCTGTACAGGTAACATTTAACTAAATAACAATTTAATTATAACTACATGTAACTTGAAAACACATATACAGATTATTTCTTTATTCCCTCCTGAAGTTTGTCCTGGTAAAATATCCATTGCCAAAGGATAATGTCTTCTTTGCATGAAATAAAAAAAATATGTTTTTGGAAACTTTGAATTTTCAGTATTTACACGCGTTTTATATTTGCTATTGATACAAATGAAAAAATATTCAGAAACAGTTGTTATGGAACTAAAAATTGGTGGTGAAATAAATTAAAGCGAAAGTTAGATCACTTGTACTAATTGCAAATTCCTCTGTAGTGAGATCTTAGGACAATTAAACGATGTCAATATTAACAGGAAAACCTATTTTTTTGTTTATTGTTTCATTTTATACTGTTATGGACATAAAATGTTGAATGCGGTGATAGGAATTACTGTAATGTATTTATAAAAGACTGTCATGTTCAGACATTTTTTGTTAAAATCCAGTCTTATTGTACTATAACTAGGAAAATAAAGGGGATTGTGTTTTTCTTAAAAATAAGCTAGATTCTAGCGATAAAAATAAAAAGTTTTCAATAGAATGTGTTTAAATCTCTTTCTTATCAGTATATCTGTTTTCAGTTTGTCCTCAAGGAACGTATGGAGAAAGCTGTAATAATACTTGTGGATGTGTTACAAGTAACACCGAGTCTTGTAACCATGTCAATGGAACATGCACGTGCAAGAAAGGTTGGGAAGCAGACGACTGCAGTCAAGACATTGATGAATGTACTGTGAATATAGCAACGTGCTTAGAAAACTCGAGCTGTCAAAACACAAACGGTTCATATGTATGTGAATGTGATTCCGGGTATGAGACAGTGAATGGAACATGTCAAGGTATACACTATTATTTTTAAAACAAATTCATTATCCTCAGTACTACTATAACATATTAAGAATACATTAATGTGCGTTGGAAATAATCTTGTTGATATAAAAACGAAATCATTGTGTTTTTAAACATCTAGGTGTATGATCAAGACAGCGAAAATATAGCTGGAGAAATGAAATTGTTTGATAATAATTATTTATGTCTAAAATGCAGTTTTTTACAGTTACGTTATTTTGTACACTTAAAATATTTAACTGGTAAACATTTAGGCAATATAATTGGAAAACATAACCATTTATCTGATGCAATGGAACCGAGGACAAAATCTTCATTTTTTTAACTTAACTTTGGTTTGATTTCTTCAAATGTACATTTTAACGAACCAATTCCCAGATTAGTTTAAACGACTTTTACATCGGTATATAAATTAATTGAGGACCTTTCATAAAAAGCTGTTTGCTTTTAGTTCCGTATTTCGAAGTTAATTTTCAAACATTATGTTTGTTCTTAAGTTATTATTAGTGACTTCACTTGCAATTCAGATTTAGACTTTTGTTGTAAAATTCTCGCCTGAAGGAGCTAACACTGGCGGAACATATTGATTTCGGTTTTACTGAAAATAGGCGTCATTTCTCAGTGGTATTAAGAATTAAGACTTTTAAATGTATGACTTGTCGTTTCAAAGGCCCTTCATCATTTTATGATAAGTCGTTGAGATGAAAACATGCTTTTGAATAAAAAGACTATAGTTGCCTGCATGTCACTCAGATGGGTATCATCGTCTTACAGATGTTACAGAATGACAATCTTCCCTTTCCTGTACCAAATTAAAATAAAAAAAAACACAAAAAATGCCTACTTTATTGGTACGGCCATATTACCAATTTCTGTAGAATTCTGATGATCCATTTTAGAATGAGTGTTTTGTTGTTCAACATGTTTTCATTGATCTCCCCTGAAGAACTTTTTCTTCAAACTAAATCGGGGTTCGAACTTGAACAAGACCGTTAAAAATACCCGAAGACTAAATTGCAATATTAGCTCGAAAGTAACTCACATTTTTTCAATACCCTGAGCTGTTGACATAGATTTGTCTGATTTTCAATGTATTGACGCAGATATTCGTGATATCACAAAGACAAACAAAGCAAGTTTTATCAAATTTGGGAAAAACATATTGCCACTAGTATGTTAAGAAGCTGATTATTCACAGTGGCGGTTGCCGAACACTAAATAAAACCTTTGGCCTAAAATAATACATTGAGCACTGTGCTCTTGAGGATGTTTTCCAAATAGTTTTTTACAAGTATATTTGACTTCAAATTACATTTTAAAACGTAGCTTTGTTGTCATTCAAATGCAACAACGAACTCTACTGCTCATTTAAAACACTGATGTATTGTAATATATCTACAACAGAACTATCTTAAGGTTACACTTCATTTGACTGTACTTTTCTTGTCCAAACAGATATAGATGAGTGTGCTAATTTCTCCGAGGACTGTCATTCCAACGCTACATGTATAAACACTGAAGGCAGCTTTACTTGTGCCTGCAAAACAGGCTTTAGTGGGAATGGGACTACCTGCACAGGTAACATTACACTAAATACAAGATAAAGTATACTGATTTCTTTCATTTATCTTGTTATTCCGTAGCTTTGTTCTGGGTTGGCTTTTCAAACTCTACACACGATAATTATTTTGCTATTGAAATCAAGCAAAACGATATTCAGAAAAAAATGTTATGGAACTAAATAGTGTTGGTTTCATAAGTGAAAGCAAAAGTTGGTATACATGTACTGATTGCATATCCCTCCCTGGAAAGACTTTGAGGAAAAATGGAGAAATATATATTTCTATATTCTTTTGATATCAATATTTTATGCTAAATGTACTGGTTCTAACAAAGTTCTAATCACTTAAATTATTATATTGGAAACCTTATAAGCAATATTAAAAAACAGATACATTTATCTCATCATATAGTTCAAAGGTCAAATTCTTCATTTTTTCAATAAACTGTGGTTTGATTTGTCCTAAGGCTTATTTCAATGGACCGATTTTTATGATAATTTCAAAGCATCTGACAGCGTTATATCAAATGATAAAGGGCTATTTGAAATGTTTTTACTTTAAATTAGGTTCTTTATTTTTAATTGCTTTTTAGATATGTTATTTGTGTAAATGTTATCATCATATTTGACTTTACCTCAAAGATATTCAGGTTCTGACACAATTTGTAAAAATTCTCGCCTTATAGTACTGTCACTGTCAAATAAAGTGGATCAGATTTTAATGAAAAAAGCTTTTATTGCTAGTGGTGTTAAAGAAATAAAGACTTTTCAATAGAAAGTGTCAGAACATTATTTTTACCTTCTTAACATTTAATTCAGTTTGTACTCAAGGAAAATATGGCGACAACTGTAATAATACTTGTGGATGTGTTACAAATAACACCGAGTCTTGTAACCATGTCAATGGAACATGCACATGCAAGGAAGGTTGGGAAGGAGAAGACTGCAGTCTAGACATATTTGAATGTACTGCACATACAGGAACGTGCCCAGAAAACTCGAGCTGTCGTAACACAAACGATTCATATGTATGTGAATGTAATGCCGGGTATATAACAGTGAATGGAACATGTCAAGGTATACGTTGTATTCTTTCAAGAAAAATACATTATCCTCAGTACTGCATATAGTATATAAATGATACAAGTATGTGTGCTAGAAATACTAATTTTTCTGTTAGGAAAATGTTTTCATACATCAAATTGTATGAGCAAAACAGCGAAATATAGGTCTGTATGAATACAATTTTAAGTTCCCTTTGATATATGTTTTTTTCTAAAAGTACAGCTCCTTGCAATTACGTTATTCTGTGTATTTAAAACATTTAATTGGGAGAATTTAAGGTAATATTGGAAAAAAATCATTTATCTGATGCGATAGAACAAGGGCATAATCTTCATTTTCTTATTTACTGTATTTCGATTTATCCAATATTCATTTTAATTAATTGTTTTCCAGATTAATTTAAACACTTTTAAAATCGATAAAATTACAAAACTAAAGGCCTTGTAAGGATATTTTGCTTTAGGTATGTTTTATATTCAGCATTTGGAGTCATTTCATTTGGGATAATGTTGTCATTTGTGACTTCGTCTCCAAGACATTCAGGTTAAGACATTTATTGTAATAATCCGGCCTCATTGTTCTGTCACTGTCAAAACATATTGGATTGTGTTTTACTGAAAATGAGCTTCATACCTAAGTGGTGTTTAGACAATTAGTACATTTCTTTTGTGTTAATGTTGTCATTTGTGGTTCACCTTAAAGACATTCAGGTAAAAACATTTATGGTAAAAATCCAACCTCATAGAACTGTCACTGTAAAAACATATTGGATTTTGGTTTTACTGAAAATAAGCTTCATTCCTTAGTGGTGTTTAGAAAATTAAAACTGTAAACTGTATACCTAATCATTTTAAAGGATCGTCCTGCTTTAATGATGAAACACGTAAAGTAATATATGTTTTTTAAACAAAAGAGCTATAACGTTTTCCATATCACTGCAAGGGGTATATTATCATAGTTCATTAAAAATTGCGGGATGACTCAATTTGTTTTTTCTAATACCAAAGTGAAAAGAAACAAACACATAAACAACCTAGTTCGTTTGAAACTGCGGTATTACAAATATATACAACCTCCATAGATCCATAATATTTTTTTCCGTTCTTCAACATGTTTTTATTTCTGCAAAATGACACCCAGTTTTGAACTAAACCTAGAAGTCATTAAGATTAACATTCTGTTAAAGATACCAGAAGGCTAAATTGCAAAATTAATTCGAAAGTAACTCACATCTGTTCAATAACCTGAGCTATTGACATAGATTTTCGAGATTGTGAATGTATTTACACAGCTTCAAACACGTTCGTGATATCATCAACACAAACAGTCTTAGCAAGTGTTATCAAGATTGTGTAAAACTATTATGTTAATGTTGTGCCGCTATTATGTTAACAAGCTGAATATTCAAGGTGGCGGGTGTTAATCGCCGAATAAAATCTTTACCCTAAAAGTTCACATTGAGCACCGTGATAAGGAGGTTGTTTTCCAAAATGACTTTTTATGAACATGTATGCCTTCAAGTTACATTGTAAAAATGCAGCTTAATTGTGATTCAAATGCAACAACGAACTCTACTGTTTACGTATAACAGTGATGTATTGTTAAACATCTACAGGAAAAAAGGAGCTAAAGTTACAACTTGATTTGACTGTACTTTTCTCTTCCAAACAGATATCGATGAATGTGCTAGTTACACTGACGACTGTCATTCCAATGCTACATGTGAAAACACTGTAGGCAGCTTTACTTGTGTCTGCAAAACTGGCTTTAGTGTGAATGGGACTACCTGTACAGGTAACATTAAACTTATTAACAATTGTATTTTAACTACAAGTAACTTGAAACCACATATTCAGATTTCTTCGGTTTTTTTTCGTTCAGTAATTTTGTTTTGGTAACGAATCCATTGCCAAAGGACAATGCCATCTTTGTATGAAATATTAAATGTTTTGCAAATATTTAATTTTTTAGTATTTACATGCGACTAATATTTGCTATTGATAAAAATGAACACGATAGTCAGAAAAAAAATGTTATGGAACTAAACATTAGTGGTCTAATAAATGATAGTTATAGTTGGAACATAGGTACTTACTGCAATTCTCTTTCTAGAAAGACATTAGGTTTGGACATTTCTTGTAAAAATATGGCCTAATTAGACTATCACTGGCATAACATATTGCTTTGGGTTTAACTGAAAACGAACATCATTTCTTCGTACTGTTTATAATTAAGATTTTTGTTTGTGTTAGTATTAATTTCAAATTCACTATCAAATTACCTTTTGCTTCTTCTGTCTAAATACTATTGAAATAAGATCGTGCTAATATCAGAACTTTATAAAGGTTCCACTTCATTTGTTTGTATTTTTCTCTTCAAAAAAGATATCGATGAATGTGCCTCTTACATCGACGACTGCCATTCCAACGCTACATGTATAAACACTGTAGGCAGCTTTACTTGTGTTTGCAAAACTGGCTTCAGTGGGAACGGGACTACCTGTACAGGTAACATTAAACTAAATATAAATTGTATTTAACCACAAGTAACTTTAAACAACATATACAGATTTCTTCCTTTTTCCCTTCAGTAATTTTGTTCTGGTAAAGAATCCATTGCCAAAGGACAATGCCTTCTTTGCATGAAATAAATATTTATGTTTTTTTTTGCAAATATTTAATTGTTCTGTATTTACATGCGACTTATATTTGCTATTGATACAAAATACGCACGATGTTTGGAAAAATGTTGTTATGGAACTAAACATTAGTGGATTAATAAATGATAGTAACAGTGGTAACACAAGTACTTATTGATATTCCCTTTCTGGAAAGATCTTTAGGAAAATGGAAAAATACAGATGTGTAGAGATGGCAATCTTAAAGGCAATATTGGATAGCATACATTTATACATAAATTTCAAAGGTCAAAATCTTTATTAAGTTTTCTAAGTTAGATCTAGAGAAATGGTATTGTTTTTGCTTATGAAGGATTTTTGCATAAATACAATTCTATACAACTAAGTAATTATGTACAATAAAAATATTAAATTGATAAATTTTAAGACAATATTGGAAAGCATAATCATTTATCTGATAAGAGGAAACCAGGTCAGAATCGTCATCTTCTAAGTTAACTTTCATTAGATTTGCTTAAAGGTACATTTTATGATACGCTTTCCATATTAGTTTAAATGATTTTAATATCTGTATATTATTTATTTAGGGACCTTTATAAAGATAGATGTGTTAGTAGTCCTTTCAAAGTCACTTTCAAATTACACTTTTAAGATCACCTTTTGTGTCTTCTGTCTAAATACTGTTAAAATAAGATCGTGCTTATATCAGAACGATATGGAGGTTCCACTTGATTTGACTGTACATTTCTGTTCCCAACAGATATCGACGAGTGTGCTACTTACACGGACGACTGCCATTCCAACGCTACATGTATAAACACTGTAGGCAGCTTAACTTGTGTCTGCAAAACTGGCTTAAGTGGGAACGGGACTACCTGTACAGGTAACATTAAACTAAATATAAATTACATTATAACTGCGAGTAACATGAACCCACATATACTCATTGGTTTCTTTTATCTTGTCCTTCCGTAATTTTAATCAGGTAAGAGTCCGTTGCAAAAAGGACAATGACTTCTTAGCATAAAATTAATAAATGTGTATGTTTTTTACGAATATTTAATTTTCAGTTTTTACACTCGATGCTTATGTTGCTATTGATACCAAGAAAACAGTATTCAGGATCAACTGTTATGGAACTAAAGATTGTTGGTTTAATAAGTGATAGAAAACGTTGGAACGCATGCACTAATTACAAATCCCTCCCTGGAAAGACCGTGTCTTAAATAGAGAAATGTAGATTTTTATAACTATAAGTATATATTTTTGTTATGAATGGTTTATGCTTAGTTTACAGCTTCTTTCAATTACAGAATTCTGTTCACTAAAAATATAAAATTGGCAATATTGTAAAATACATATATTTATCTGATAATATAGTTCAAAGGTCAGGTTCTTCATTCCTTCATTAGTGTTAATGTTGTCATTAAAATTTGTGACTTCATCTCCAAGACATTAAGGTTAAGACAATTATTGTAATACAATGGTCTGATAGTAATTGCACTTATTGGATTTTTAAAAAAAAAAAAATAAGTTTCATTTCTTAGTAGTGTTTAGACAATAAATACATTTCATTTGTGGTAATGTTGTCATTTGTGACTTCATCTCAAAGACATTCATGTTAAGACATTTATTGTTATGATCCGGCCTCATAGTACTATCACTGTTAAAATATATTGGATTAGGTTTTACTGAAAATAAGCTTCATTCCTTAGTGGTGTTTAGGAAATTAAGTCTATAAACTGTAGAGTTAATCATTTCAAAGGAACGTCCTGTTTTTATGATGAAACACGTAAAGTAAAACATTTTTTTTAAACAAAATAACTATACTGATTTCCATATCATTGAAATGGATATTATAGTTAAACAATTGAGGGATGATTCAATCTTTTATTTTCTAGTATCATAATTAAAGGGCAAAGGTATAAAGCGCCTAGTTTCTTTGAAGCTGTGGTATTTCAAATTTATGCAAACCTCCGACGATCCATAATAGAATGTGTCTTCCGTTCTTCAACATGTTTTTATTTCTGCAAAATGTTACCCAATTTCGAACTAAACCTAGATGTCATTAAAATAAACATTCTGTTCAAGATACCAGAAGACTAAACTGCAAAATTAACTCGAAAGTAACTCATATCTTTTGAATAACCTGATCTGTTGACATAGATTTTCGTGATTTTGATTGTGTTCAAACAGATTCTAACACGTTCCTGATATCATCAACACAAACAGTCTTAGCAAGTGTTATCAAGATTTTGTAAAACATATTGCCGCTAGTATGTTCACAAGCTGACTATTCAAGGTGGCGGGTGTCAATCGCCGAATAAAATCTTTGCCCCAAATGTTCACATTGAGAACCGTGATATTGAGTTTGTTTTCCAAAACATCTTTTTATGAACATGTATGCCTTCTAGTTACATTGTAAAAATGGAGTTTTATTGTAATTCAACTGCAACAACGAACTTTACTGCTCAAGTAAAACAGTGATGTATTGTTATATATCTACAAGAAATAAGAGCTTAAGTTACCAGTTGATTTGACGGTACTTTTCTGTTCCAAACAGATATTGATGAGTGCGCTAGTTACACTGACGACTGCCATTCTAACGCTACATGTATAAACACTGTAGGCAGCTTTACTTGTGTCTGCAAAACTGGCTTTATTGGGAACGGGACTACCTGTAGAGGTAACATTAAAATAAATATAAATTGTATTTAACCACAAGTAACTTAAACCACATATACAGATTTCTTCCTCTTTCCCTTCAGTAATTTTGTTCTGGTGAAGAATCCATTGCCAAAGGACAATGCCTTCTTTGCATGAAATAAATATTTATGTTTTTCTTGCAAATATTTAATTTTTCATTATTTACATGCGACTTATATTTGCTATTGATACAAAATAAACACGATGTTCGGAAAAAAATTGTTATGGAATTAAACATTAGTGGTATTATAAATGATAGTAACAGTGGGAACGCAGGTACTTATTGATATTCACTTTCTGGAAAGATCTTTAGGAAAAAGGAAACATATAGATGTGTAGAGATGGCAATCTTAAAGGAAAATATTGGATAGCATACATTTATGCATAAATTTCAAAGGTCAAAATCTTTATTTTCTAAGTTTTCTAACTAAGATCTAGAGAAATGGTATTGTTTTTGTTTATGAAGGATTTTAGCCTAAACACAGTTCTATACAACTAAGTAAATCTGTACAATAAACATATTAAATTGATAAAGTTTAAGATAATATTGGAAAGCATAATCTTTTTTCTGATAAGAGGAAACCAGGTCAGAATCGTCATTTTCTAAGTTAACTTTTGTTAGATTTGCTTAAAGGTACATTTATGATACGGTACTTTTCTGTTCCAAACAGATATTGATGAATGTGCTACTTACACTGACGACTGCCATTCCAACGCTACATGTATAAACACTGTAGGCAGCTTTACTTGTTTCTGCAAAACTGGCTTTAGTGGGAACGGGACTACCTGTACAGGTAACATTAAACTAAATAACAATTGTATTATAACTACATGAAACTTGAAAGCACAAATACAGATTGTTTCTTTATTCCCTCCTGAAGTTTGTTCTGGTAAAAAAATCCATCGCAAAAGGACAATGCCTTCTTTGCATGAAAAAAAAAATGTTTGCAAACATTAAATTTTCAGTATTTACACGCGATTATTATTTGCTATTGATACAAATGAAAAAAATATTCAGAAACAGTTGTTATGGAACTAAAGATTTGTGGTGAAATAAGTGATAGCGAAAGTCGGATCACATGTACTAATTGCAAATTCCTCTGTAGTGAGATCTTAGGACAATTAAACGATGTCAATATTAATAGCAAAATCTATTTTTTGTTTATTGATTACTTTATTCTGTTATGGACATAAATTGGTGAATGCGGTGATAGGAATTACTATAATGGATCTATATAAGACTGTAATGTTAAGACATTTTTTTTTTGTTAAAATCCAGTCTTATTGTACTATAACTAGGAAAATAAAGGGGATTATGTTTTTATTCTAGCGATAAAAATGAAAATGTGTTCAATAGAAAGTGTTAAAATCTCTTTCTTATCAGTATATCTGTTTTCAGTTTGTCCTCAAGGAACGTATGGAGAAAGCTGTAATAATACTTGTGGATGTGTTACAAGTAATACCGAGTCTTGTAACCATGTCAATGGATCATGCACGTGCAAGAAAGGTTGGGAAGCAGACGACTGCAGTCAAGACATTGATGAATGCACTGCGAATATAGTAACGTGCCCAGAAAACTCGAGCTGTCAAAACACAAACGGTTCATATGTATGTGAATGTGATTCCGGGTATGAGACAGTGAATGGAACATGTCAAGGTATACATTGTATTATTTTTAAGACAAATACATTTTCCTCAGTACTACTTTAACATATTAAGAATACATTAATGTGCGTTGGAGATAATCTTGTTTATCTAAAAAAAGAAATCATTGTGTTTTTAAACATCTAGGTGTATGATCAAGACAGCGAAATGAGAAATGAAATAGTTGATGCTTTTGATAATAAGGATTTATGTCTAAAATGCAGTTTTTTTTTATAATTACTTTATTTTGTACACTGAAAATATTTGACTGATAAAAATTAAGGCAATATAATTGGAAAACATATAAACCATTTATCTGATGCAATGGAACCGAGGTCAGAATCTTCATTTTTTTAACTTAACTTTGGATTGATTTCCCCAAATGTAAGTTTAAATGAACCAATTCCCAGATTAGTTTAAACGACTTTAACATCGGTATATAAATTAACTAAGGTCCTTTCATAAAAAGCTGTTTGCTTTTAGTAATCTTCCGTATTTCGAAGTCAATTTTCAAACATTAAGTTTGCTCTTAAGTTATTATTTGTGACTTCACCTGCAATTCAGATTTTGACATTTGTTGTAAAATTTTTGACTGAAGGAACTAACACTGGTAGAACATATTTATTTCGGTTTTACTGGAAATAGGCGTCATTTCTCAGTGGTATTAATAATTAAGACTTTTAAATGTATGACTTGTCGTTTCAAAGGCACTTCATCATTTGATGATAAGTCATAGAGATGAAAACATGCTTTTTAATGAAAGGACTATAGTTACCTGCATATCACTCAGATGGGTATCATTGTCTTAAAATTGTTACAGAATGGCAATCTTCCCTTTCCTGTACCAAATTGAAATAAAAAAACACAAAAAGTGCCTACTTTATTGGTATGGCCATATTACCAATTTTTGTAGAATTCCGATGATCCATTTTAGAATGAGTGTTTTGTTGTTCAACATGTTTTCATTGATCTCCTCTGAGGAACATTTTCTTCAGACTAAATCCGGGGTTCGAACTTGAACTAGACTGTTCAAAATACCCGAAGACTAAATTGCAATATTAGCTCGAAAGTAACTCACATTTTTTTCAATACCCTGAGCTGTTGACATAGATTTTTCTGATTTTCAATGTATTGACGCTGATTCAAACACGATCGTGATATCACAAAGACAAACAAAGCAAGTGTTATCAAATTTGGGAAAAACATACTGCCACTAGTATGTTAACAAGTTGATTATTCACGATGATGGGTGCCGAACACTGAATAAAACCTTTGGCCTAAAAAATCACATTTAGCACCATGGTCTTGAGGATGTTTTCCAAATAGTTTTTTATAAGTCTATTTGACTTCAAATTACATTCTAAAACGTAGCTTTGTTGTCATTCAAATGCAACAACGAACTCTACTGCTCAATTAAAACACTGTATTGTTATATATCTACAACAGAACTATCTTAAGGTTACACTTAATTTGACTGTACCTTTCTGTGCCAAACAGATGTAGATGAGTGTGCTAATTTCTCCGAGGTCTGTCATTCCAACGCTACATGTATGAACACTGAAGGCAGCTTTACTTGTGCCTGCAAACCTGGCTTTAGTGGGAATGGGACTTCCTGCACAGGTAACACTACACTTAATACAAGATAAATTGTACACTGATTTATTTCATTTATCTTGTTATTCCGTAGCTTTGTTCTGGGTTGGCTTTTCAAAATCTACACTCGATAATTATTTTGCTATTGAAATCAAGCAAAACGATATTCAGAAAAAAATTGTTATGGAACTAAATAGTGTTGGTTTCATAAGTGAAAGCAAAAGTCGGAATACATGTACTGATTGCATATCCCTCCCTGGAAAGACTTTGAGGAAAAATGGAGAAATATATATTTCTGTATGTATATTCTTTTGATAGCAATATTTTATGCTAAATGTACTGGTTCTTACAAAAACAAGTTCTAATCACTTAAAATATTAAATTGAAAACCTTATAAGCAATATTGAAAAACAGATAAATTTATCTCATCATATAGTTCAAAGGTCAAATTCTTCATTTTTTCAATAAACTGTGGTTTGTCCTAAGGCTTATTTCAATGGACCGATTTTTATGATAATTTCAAAGCATCTGACAGCGTTATATCAAATGATAAAGGGCTATTTGAAATGTTTTTACTTTAAATTAGGTTCTTTATTTTTAATTGCTTTTTAGATATGTTATTTGTGTAAATGTTATCATCATATTTGATTTTACCTCAAAGATATTCAGGTTCTGACACAATTTGTAAAAATTCTCGCCTTATAGTACTGTCACTGTCAAATAAAGTGGATCAGATTTTAATGAAAAAAGCTTTTATTGCTAGTGGTGTTAAAGAAATAAAGACTTTTCAATAGAAAGTGTCAGAACATTATTTTTACCTTCTTAACATTTAATTCAGTTTGTACTCAAGGAAAATATGGCGACAACTGTAATAATACTTGTGGATGTGTTACAAATAACACCGAGTCTTGTAACCATATCAATGGAACATGCACATGCAAGGAAGGTTGGGAAGGAGAAGACTGTAGTCTAGACATATTTGAATGTACTGCACATACAGGAACGTGCCCAGAAAACTCGAGCTGTCGAAACACAAACGGTTCATATGTATGTGAATGTGATGCCGGGTATATAACAGTGAATGGAACATGTCAAGGTATACGTTGTATTCTTTCAAGAAAAATACATTAACCTCAGTACTGCATATAGTATATAAATGATACAAGTATGTGTGCTAGAAATACTAATTTTTCTGTTAGGAAAATGTTTTCATACATCTAATTGTATGAGCAAAACAGCGAAATATAGATCCGTATGAATACAATTTTAAGTTCCTTTTGATATATGTTTTTTTCTTAAAGTACAGCTCCTTGCAATTACGTTATTCTGTGTATTTAAAACATTTAATTGGGTGAATTTAAGGGAATATTGGGAAAAAAAATCATTTATCTGATGCGATAGAACAAGGGCATAATCTTCATTTTCTTATTTACTGTATTTCGATTTATCCAGTATTCATTTTAATAAATTGTTTTCCAGATTAATTTAAACACTTTTAAAATCGATAAAATTACAAAACTATAGGCCTTGTAAGGATATTTTGCTTTAGGTATGTTCTATATTCAGCATTTTGAGTCATTTCGTTTGGGATAATGTTGTCATTTGTGACTTCGTCTCCAAGACATTCAGGTTAAGACATTTATTGTAATAATCCGGCCTCATAGTTATGTCACTGTCAAAACATATTGGATTGTGTTTTACTGAAAATAAGCTTCATTCCTTAGTGGTGTTTAGAAAATTAAAACTTTAAACTGTATATCTAATCATTTTATACCACATATACAGATTTCTTTCTTTTTCCTTTCAGTAATTTTGTTCTGGTAAAGAATCCATTGCCAAAGGACAATGCCACCTTTCTATGAAATATTTTTTTTTTAATATTTTGCAAATATTTATTTTTTTAGTATTTACATGCAACTAATATTTGCTATTGATAAAAATGAACACGATAGTCAGAAAAATAATGTTATGGAACTAAATATTTGTGGTTTAATAAATGATAGTAATAGTTGGAACACAGGTACTTATTGCAATTCTCTTTCTGGAAAGATCTTGAGCAAAAAGGAGAAATATAGATCTGTAGAGATTGCAACCTTTAAGACAATATTGGAAAGCATACATTTATACATTTCAAAGATCAAAATATTTTTTTCTAAGTTTTTTTAAAAGAAATATCTAAAGGAATGGAATAGTTTTTGCTTATGAAGGATTTTGCCTAAATACAGTTCTATACAATTAAGTAATTCTGTACAACAAAAATATTAAATTGGTAAAGTTTAATGCAACATTGGAAAGCATAACCATTTATCTGATGCGATGAAACAAAGGTCAAAACCGTCATTTTCTAAATTAACTTTTGTTAGATTTGTTTAAAGGTACATTTTTTATAAACCGATTTCTAGATCAGTTTAAATGATTTTAACATCTGTATATTAATTTAGAGACCTCTGTAAAGATCGTTTTATTTATCTTCCATATTTCAATATACATTTTTAGACATACCATTTGTGTTAATCTTATTTTTGTGACTTTACCTCCATGACATCTAGGTTTGGACATTTCTTGTAAAAATATGGCCTCATGAGACTTTCATTCGCATAACATATTGCTTTTGGGTTTTACTGAAAATGATCATCATTTTTTCGTAGTGCTGATAATTAAGATTTTTGTTTGCGTTCGTAGTCGTTTCAAAGTCATTTTCAAATTACACTTTTAAGATTATCTTCTGCGTCTTCTGTCTAAATACTATTGAAATAAGATCGTGCTAATATCAGAACTATATTCCACTTGATTTGTTTGTACTTTTCTCTTCCAAACAGATATCGATGAATGTAATACTTACACTGACGACTGTCATTCCAACGCTACATGTATAAACATTGTAGGCCGCTTTACTTGTGTCTGCAAAACTGGCTTTAGTGGGAATGGGACAACCTGTACAGGTAACATTAAACTAAATATAAATTACATTATAACTGCGAGTAACATGAAGCCACATAAACTCATTTGTTCCTTTTATCTTGTCCTTCCGTAATTTTAATCAGGTAAAAAATCCATTGCAAAGAGGTCAATGACTTCTTGGCATGAAATTTGAAAATGTGTGTGTTGTTGTAAATATTTAATTTTCGGTATTTACACACGATGATTATTTTGCTATTGATACCAAGGAAACAATATTCAAGAACAAATGTTATGGAACTAAAGATTGTTGGTTAAATAAGTGATAGATAACGTTTGGACACATGTACTAATTGCAAATCCCTCCCTGGAAAGACCTTGACCAAAATAGAGAAATGTAGATTTTTAGAACTATAAGTATATATTTTGATATGAATGTTTTATACAAAATGAACAGGTTCTTTCAATTACAAAATTCTGTTCACTTAAAATACAAGTAAAAAATTGGCAATATTGAAACACACATATATTTATCTGATAAAATAGTTCAAAGGTCAGGTTCTTCATTTCTTCATTCGTGTTAATATTGTCATTTGTGACTTCACCTCCAAGAAATGTAGGTTAAGTCATTTATTGTAATAATCCGGCCTCATAGTACTATCACTGTCAAAACATATTGGATTGTATTTTACTGAAAATAAACTTAATTCCTCAGTGATGTTTAGGAAATTAATACATTTCATTTGTGTTAATGTTGTCATTTGTGACCTCACCTCTAAGGCATTCAGGTTAAGACTTTTATTGTAATAATCCGGCCTCATAGTACTATCACTGTCAAAACATATTGGGTTGTATTTTACTGAAAATAAGCTTTATTCCTTAATGGTATTTAGGAAATGAAGACTGTAAACTATATAAATAATCATCTAAAAAGAACGTCCTGTTTTATGATGAAACACGTAATTTAAGTAAAACATGTTTTATATACAATAACTATAATGATTTCCGTATTATTGAAATGGGTATTATAGTTTATTAAAAATTGAGGAATGATTCAATCTTTTATTTGCTGTACCAAAATGAAAGAGCAAAAGCATGAAGCGTATATTTCGTTTGAAACTGCGGTATTACCAACTAATGCAACCCCCGACGATCCGTAATAGAATATGTTTTCCGTTAATCCACATGTTTTTATTTCTGCAAAATGACACCCAGTTTCAAACTTAACCTAGAAGTCATTAAGATAAACATTTTGTTCAAGATACCAGACGACTAAATTGCAAAATTAACTCGAAAGTAACTCACATCTGTTCAATAACCTGAACTGTTGATATAGATTTTCGTGATTTTGAATGCATTGACATATATTCAAACACGTTCGTGATATCAACAACACAAACAGTCTTAGCAAGTGTTATCAAGATTATGTAAAACATATTGCCGCTAGTAAATTTAACAAGCTGAATATTCAAGATGGCGGGTTTCAATCGCCGAATTAAATCTTTACCCCAAAAGTTCACATTGAGCAACGTGATATGGAGGTTGTTTTCCAAAATGACTTTTTATGAACATATATGCCTTCAAGTAACATTGTAAGAATGCAGCTTTATTGTGATTCAAATGCATCAACGAACTCTACTGCTCACGTAAAACAGTGATGTATTGTTAAACATCTACAGGAAAAGGAGCTAAAGTTACAACTTGATTTGACTGTACATTTCTGTTCCCAACAGATATCGACGAGTGTGCTACTTACGCCGACGACTGCCATTCCAACGCTACATGTATAAACACTGTAGGCAGCTTTACTTGTGTCTGCAAAACTGGCTTTAGTGTGAATGGGACTACCTGTACAGGTAACATTAAACTTATTACCAATTGTATTTTAACTACAAGTAACTTGAAACCACATATACAGATTTCTTCGTTTTTTTTCTTTCAGTAATTCTGTTTTGGTAAAGAATCCATTGCCAAAGGACAATGCCATCTTTGCATGAAATAGTTTTTTTAAATGTTTTGCAAATATTTAATTTTTTAGAATTTACATGCAACTTATATTTGCTATTGATAAAAATGAACACGATAGTCAGAAAAAAAATGTTATGGAACTAAACATTAGTGGTCTAATAAATGATAGTTATAGTTGGAACATAGATACTTACTGCAATTCTCTTTCTAGAAAGACATCTATGTTTGGACATTTCTTGTAAAAATATGGCCTCATAAGACTATCACTGGCATAACATATTGCTTTGGATTTAACTGAAAACGAACATCATTTCTTCGTACTGTTTATAATTAAGATTTTTGTTTGTGTTAAACTTCGTTTCAAATTCACTTTCAAATAACCTTTTGCTTCTTCTGTCTAAATACTATTAAAATAAGATCATGCTAATATCAGAACTTTATAAAGGTTCCACTTCATTTGTTTGTACTTTTCTCTTCAAAAAAGATATCGATGAATGTGCCTCTTACATCGACGACTGCCATTCCAACGCTACATGTATAAACACTGTAGGCAGCTTTACTTGTGTCTGCAAAACTGGCTTTAGTGGGAACGGGACTACCTGTACAGGTAACATTAAACAACCACAAGTAACTTTAAACCTCATAATACAGATTTCTTCCTCTTTCCCTTCAGTAATTTTGTTCTTGTAAAGAATCCATTGCCAAAGGACAATGCCTTCTTTGCATGAAATAAATATTTATGTTTTTTTGCAAATATTTAATTGTTCTGTATTTACATGCGACTTATATTTGCTATTGATACAAAATATACACGATGTTTGGAAAAATGTTGTTATGGAACTAAACATTAGTGGATTAATAAATGATAGTAACAGTGGGATCACAGGTACTTATTGATATTCCCTTTCTGGAAAGATCTTTAGGAAAATGGAAAAAATACAGATGTGTAGAGATGGCAATCTTAAAGACAATATTGGATAGCATACATTTATACATAAATTTCAAAGGTCAAAATCTTTATTTTCTAAGTTTTCTAAGTTAGATCTAGAGAAATGGTATTGTTTTTGCTTATGAAGGATTTTTGCCTAAATACAATTCTATACAACTAAGTAATTCTGTACAATAAACATATTAAATTGATAAAGTTTAAGACAATATTGGAAAGCATAATCATTTATCTGATAAGAGGAAACCAGGTCACAATTGTCATTTTCTAAGTTAACTTTTGTTAGATTTGTTTAAAGGTACATTTTATGATACGCTTTGCAGATAAGTTTAAATGATTTCAACATCTGTATATTATTTACTTAGGGACCTTTATAAAGATAGTTGTGTTAGTAGTCGTTTCAAAGTCACTTTCAAATTACACTTTTAAGATCACCTTGTCCGTCTTCTGTCTTAATACTTTAAAAATAAGATCGTGGTTATATCAGAACTATATGGAAGTTCCACTTTATTTGTTTGTACTTTTCCCTTCCAAACAGATATCGATGAATGTGCTACTTACACGGACGACTGCCATACCAACGCTACATGTATAAACACTGTAGGCAGCTTAACGTGTGTCTGCAAAACTGGCTTTAGTGGGAACGGGACTACCTGTACAGGTAACATTAAACTAAATATAAATTACATTATAACTGCGAGTAACATGAACCCACATATACTTATTGGTTTCTTTTATCTTGTCCTTCCGTAATTTTATTCAGGTAAGAGTCCGTTGCAAAAAGGACAATGACTTTTCGGCATAAACTTAATAAATGTGTATGTTTTTAACGAAAATTTAATTTTCAGTATTTACGATGCTTATTTTGTTATTGATACCAAGAAAACAGTATTCAGGATCAACTGTTATGGAACTAAAGATTGTTGGTTTAATAAGTGATAGAAAACGTTTGAACACATGTTCTATTACAAATCCCTCCCTGAAAAAACCGTGTCTAAAATAGAGAAATGTAGATCTTTATAACTATAAGTATATATTTTTGTTACAAATGTTTTATGCTTAGTTTACAGCTTCTTTCAATTACAGAATTCTGTTCACTTAAAATATAAAATTGGCAATATTGTAAAACACATATATTTATCTGATAATATAGTTCAAATGTCAGGTTCTTCATTCCTTCATTAGTGTTAATGTTGTCATTTAAATCTGTGACTTCATCTCCAAGACATTTAGGTTAAGACAATTATTGTAATAATCTGGTCTCATAGTAATTGCACTTTTAAAGGATATTGGATTTTGTTTTTTTTAAATTAGTTTCAATTCTTAGTAGTGTTTAGACAATTAATACATTTCATTTGTGTTAATATTGTCATTTGTGACTTTTTCTCCAAGACATTCAGGTTAAGACATTTATTGTTATGATTCGGCCTCATAGTCCTATCACTGTTAAAACATATTGGATTAGGTTTTACTGAAAATAAGCTTCATTCCTTAGTGGTGTTTAGGAAATTAAGACTATAAACTGTAGAGTTAATCATTTCAAAGGGACGTCCTGTTTTTATGATGAAACACGTATAGTAAAACATGTTTTTAAATAAAAATAACTATACTGATTTCCATATCATTGAAATGGATATTATAATTAAAAAATTGAGGGATGATTCAATCTTTTATTTTCTAGTACCAAAATGAAAGAGCGAAAGTATAAAGCGCCTAGTTTATTTGAAACTGTGGTATTTCAAATTTATGCAAACCTCCGACGACCCATAATAAAATGTGTCTTCTGTTCTTCAACATGTTTTTATTTCTGCATAATAACACCCAATTTCGAACTAAACCTAGATGTCATTAAAATAAACATTTTGTTCAATATACCAGAAGACTAAACTGCAAAATTAACTCGAAAGCAACTCATATCTTTTCAATAACCTGAGCCGTTCATATAGATTTTCGTGATTTTGATTGTGTTCAAACAGATTCTAACACGTTCGTAATATCATCAACACAAACAGTCTTAGCAAGTGTTATCAAGATTGTGCAAAACATATTGCCGCTGCTATGTTCACAAGCAGACTATTCAAGGTGGCGGGTGTGAGTCGCCGAATAAGATCTTTGCCCCAAATGTTCACATTTGGAACCGTGATATTGAGGTTGTTTTCCAAAACGTCTTTTTATGAACATGTATGCCTTCAAGTTACATTGTAAAAATGGAGCTTTATTGTAATTCAACTGCAACAACGAACTCTACTGTTCAAGTAAAACAGTGATGTATTGTTATATATCTACAAGAAAAAGGAGCTTAAGTTACCAATTGATTTGACTGTACTTTTCTGTTCCAAACAGATATTGATGAGTGCGCTAGTTACACTGACGACTGCCATTCCAACGCTACGTGTATAAATACTGTAGGCAGCTTTACTTGTGTCTGCAAAACTGGCTTTAGTGGGAATGGGACTACCTGTACAGGTATCATTAAACTAAATATAAACTGTATTTAACCACAAGTAACTTTAAACCACATATACAGATTTCTTCCTCTTTCCATTCAGTAATTTTGTTCTGGTAAAGAATCCATTGCCAAAGGACAATGCCTTCTTTGCATGAAATAAATATTTATGTTTTTCTTGCAAATATTTAATTTTTCATTATTTACATGCGACTTATATTTGCTATTGATACAAAATAAACACGATGTTCGGAAAAAAATTGTTATGGAATTAAACATTAGTGGTATTATAAATGATAGTAACAGTGGGAACACAGGTACTTATTGATATTCACTTTCTGGAAAGATCTTTAGGAAAAAGGAAAAATATAGATGTGTAGAGATGGCAATCTTAAAGGCAATATTGGATAGCATACATTTATGCATAAATTTCAAAGGTCAAAATCTTTATTTTCTAAGTTTTCTAACTAAGATCTAGAGAAATGGTATTGTTTTTGTTTATGAAGGATTTTAGCCTTAACACAGTTCTATACAACTAAGTAAATCTGTACAATAAACATATTAAATTGATAAAGTTTAAGATAATATTGGAAAGCATAATCTTTTTTCTGATAAGAGGAAACCAGGTCAGAATCGTCATTTTCTAAGTTAACTTTTGTTAGATTTGCTTAAAGGTACATTTTATGATACGGTACTTTTCTGTTCCAAACAGATATTGATGAATGTGCTACTTACACTGACGACTGCCATTCCAACGCTACATGTATAAACACTGTAGGCAGCTTTACTTGTTTCTGCAAAACTGGCTTTAGTGGGAACGGGACTACCTGTACAGGTAACATTAAACTAAATAACAATTGTATTATAACTACATGAAACTTGAAAGCACAAATACAGATTGTTTCTTTATTCCCTCCTGAAGTTTGTTCTGGTAAAAAATCCATCGCAAAAGGACAATGCCTTCTTTGCATGAAAAAAAAATGTTTGCAAACATTAAATTTTCAGTATTTACACGCGATTATTATTTGCTATTGATACAAATGAAAAAATATTCAGAAACAGTTGTTATGGAACTAAAGATTTGTGGTGAAATAAGTGATAGCGAAAGTCGGATCACATGTACTAATTGCAAATTCCTCTGTAGTGAGATCTTAGGACAATTAAACGATGTCAATATTAATAGCAAAATCTATTTTTTGTTTATTGATTACTTTATTCTGTTATGGACATAAATTGGTGAATGCGGTGATAGGAATTACTGTAATGGATCTATATAAGACTGTAATGTTAAGACATTTTTTTTTGTTAAAATCCAGTCTTATTGTACTATAACTAGGAAAATAAAGGGGATTATGTTTTTATTCTAGCGATAAAAATGAAAATGTGTTCAATAGAAAGTGTTAAAATCTCTTTCTTATCAGTATATCTGTTTTCAGTTTGTCCTCAAGGAACGTATGGAGAAAGCTGTAATAATACTTGTGGATGTGTTACAAGTAATACCGAGTCTTGTAACCATGTCAATGGATCATGCACGTGCAAGAAAGGTTGGGAAGCAGACGACTGCAGTCAAGACATTGATGAATGCACTGCGAATATAGTAACGTGCCCAGAAAACTCGAGCTGTCAAAACACAAACGGTTCATATGTATGTGAATGTGATTCCGGGTATGAGACAGTGAATGGAACATGTCAAGGTATACATTGTATTATTTTTAAGACAAATACATTTTCCTCAGTACTACTTTAACATATTAAGAATACATTAATGTGCGTTGGAGATAATCTTGTTTATCTAAAAAAAGAAATCATTGTGTTTTTAAACATCTAGGTGTATGATCAAGACAGCGAAATGAGAAATGAAATAGTTGATGCTTTTGATAATAAGGATTTATGTCTAAAATGCAGTTTTATTTTATAATTACTTTATTTTGTACACTGAAAATATTTGACTGATAAAAATTAAGGCAATATAATTGGAAAACATATTAACCATTTATCTGATGCAATGGAACCGAGGTCAGAATCTTCATTTTTTTAACTTAACTTTGGATTGATTTCCCCAAATGTAAGTTTAAATGAACCAATTCCCAGATTAGTTTAAACGACTTTAACATCGGTATATAAATTAACTAAGGTCCTTTCATAAAAAGCTGTTTGCTTTCAGTTATCTTCCGTATTTCGAAGTCAATTTTCAAACATTAAGTTTGCTCTTAAATTATTATTTGTGACTTCACCTGCAATTCAGATTTTGACATTTGTTGTAAAATTTTTGACTGAAGGAACTAACACTGGTAGAACATATTTATTTCGGTTTTACTGGAAATAGGCGTCATTTCTCAGTGGTATTAATAATTAAGACTTTTAAATGTATGATTTGTCGTTTCAAAGGCCTTCATCATTTGATGATAAGTCATAGAGATGAAAACATGCTTTTTAATAAAAGGACTATAGTTACCTGCATATCACTCAGATGGGTATCATTGTCTTAAAATTGTTACAGAATGGCAATCTTCCCTTTCCTGTACCAAATTGAAATAAAAAAACACAAAAAAGTGCCTACTTTATTGGTATGGCCATATTACCAATTTTTGTAGAATTCCGATGATCCATTTTAGAATGAGTGTTTTGTTGTTCAACATGTTTTCATTGATCTCCTCTGAGGAACATTTTCTTCAGACTAAATCCGGGGTTCGAACTTGAACTAGACTATTCAAAATACCCGAAGACTAAATTGCAATATTAGCTCGAAAGTAACTCACATTTTTTTCAATACCCTGAGCTGTTGACATAGATTTTTCTGATTTTCAATGTATTGACGCTGATTCAAACACGTTCGTGATATCACAAAGACAAACAAAGCAAGTGTTATCAAATTTGGGAAAAACATACTGCCACTAGTATGTTAACAAGTTGATTATTTACGATGACGGGTGCCGAACACTGAATAAAACCTTTGGCCTAAAAAATCACATTTAGCACCATGGTCTTGAGGATGTTTTCCAAATAGTTTTTTATAAGTCTATTTGACTTCAAATTACATTCTAAAACGTAGCTTTGTTGTCATTCAAATGCAACAACGAACTCTACTGCTCAATTAAAACACTGTATTGTTATATATCTACAACAGAACTATCTTAAGGTTACACTTAATTTGACTGTACCTTTCTGTGCCAAACAGATGTAGATGAGTGTGCTAATTTCTCCGAGGTCTGTCATTCCAACGCTACATGTATGAACACTGAAGGCAGCTTTACTTGTGCCTGCAAACCTGGCTTTAGTGGGAATGGGACTTCCTGCACAGGTAACACTACACTAAATACAAGATAAATTGTACACTGATTTATTTCATTTATCTTGTTATTCCGTAGCTTTGTTCTGGGTTGGCTTTTCAAAATCTACACTCGATAATTATTTTGCTATTGAAATCAAGCAAAACGATATTCAGAAAAAAATTGTTATGGAACTAAATAGTGTTGGTTTCATAAGTGAAAGCAAAAGTCGGAATACATGTACTGATTGCATATCCCTCCCTGGAAAGACTTTGAGGAAAAATGGAGAAATATATATTTCTGTATGTATATTCTTTTGATAGCAATATTTTATGCTAAATGTACTGGTTCTTACAAAAACAAGTTCTAATCACTTAAAATATTAAATTGAAAACCTTATAAGCAATATTGAAAAACAGATAAATTTATCTCATCATATAGTTCAAAGGTCAAATTCTTCATTTTTTCAATAAACTGTGGTTTGTCCTAAGGCTTATTTCAATGGACCGATTTTTATGATAATTTCAAAGCATCTGACAGCGTTATATCAAATGATAAAGGGCTATTTGAAATGTTTTTACTTTAAATTAGGTTCTTTATTTTTAATTGCTTTTTAGATATGTTATTTGTGTAAATGTTATCATCATATTTGATTTTACCTCAAAGATATTCAGGTTCTGACACAATTTGTAAAAATTCTCGCCTTATAGTACTGTCACTGTCAAATAAAGTGGATCAGATTTTAATGAAAAAAGCTTTTATTGCTAGTGGTGTTAAAGAAATAAAGACTTTTCAATAGAAAGTGTCAGAACATTATTTTTACCTTCTTAACATTTAATTCAGTTTGTACTCAAGGAAAATATGGCGACAACTGTAATAATACTTGTGGATGTGTTACAAATAACACCGAGTCTTGTAACCATATCAATGGAACATGCACATGCAAGGAAGGTTGGGAAGGAGAAGACTGTAGTCTAGACATATTTGAATGTACTGCACATACAGGAACGTGCCCAGAAAACTCGAGCTGTCGAAACACAAACGGTTCATATGTATGTGAATGTGATGCCGGGTATATAACAGTGAATGGAACATGTCAAGGTATACGTTGTATACTTTCAAGAAAAATACATTAACCTCAGTACTGCATATAGTATATAAATGATACAAGTATGTGTGCTAGAAATACTAATTTTTCTGTTAGGAAAATGTTTTCATACATCTAATTGTATGAGCAAAACAGCGAAATATAGATCTGTATGAATACAATTTTAAGTTCCTTTTGATATATGTTTTTTTTCTAAAAGTACAGCTCCTTGCAATTACGTTATTCTGTGTATTTAAAACATTTAATTGGGAGAATTTAAGGGAATATTGGGGAAAAAAATCATTTATCTGATGCGATAGAACAAGGACATAATCTTCATTTTCTTATTTACTGTATTTCGATTTATCCAATATTCATTTTAATAAATTGTTTTCCAGATTAATTTAAACACTTTTAAAATCGATAAAATTACAAAACTAAAGGCCTTGTAAGGATATTTTGCTTTAGGTATGTTCTATATTCAGCATTTTGAGTCATTTCGTTTGGGATAATGTTGTCATTTGTGACCTCGTCTCCAAGACATTCAGGTTAAGACATTTATTGTAATAATCCGGCCTCATAGTTATGTCACTGTCAAAACATATTGGATTGTGTTTTACTGAAAATAAGCTTCATTCCTTAGTGGTGTTTAGAAAATTAAAACTTTAAACTGTATATCTAATCATTTTATACCACATATACAGATTTCTTTATTTTTCCTTTCAGTAATTTTGTTCTGGTAAAGAATCCATTGCCAAAGGACAATGCCACCTTTCTATGAAATATTTTTTTTTTTAATATTTTGCAAATATTTATTTTTTTAGTATTTACATGCAACTAATATTTGCTATTGATAAAAATGAACACGATAGTCAGAAAAATAATGTTATGGAACTAAATATTTGTGGTTTAATAAATGATAGTAATAGTTGGAACACAGGTACTTATTGCAATTCTCTTTCTGGAAAGATCTTGAGCAAAAAGGAGAAATATAGATCTGTAGAGATTGCAACCTTTAAGACAATATTGGAAAGCATACATTTATACATTTCAAAGATCAAAATATTTTTTTCTAAGTTTTTTTAAAAGAAATATCTAAAGGAATGGAATAGTTTTTGCTTATGAAGGATTTTGCCTAAATACAGTTCTATACAATTAAGTAATTCTGTACAACAAAAATATTAAATTGGTAAAGTTTAATGCAACATTGGAAAGCATAACCATTTATCTGATGCGATGAAACAAAGGTCAAAACCGTCATTTTCTAAATTAACTTTTGTTAGATTTGTTTAAACGTACATTTTTTATAAACCGATTTCTAGATCAGTTTAAATGATTTTAACATCTGTATATTAATTTAGAGACCTCTGTAAAGATCGTTTTATTTATCTTCCATATTTCAATATACATTTTTAGACATACCATTTGTGTTAATCTTATTTTTGTGACTTTACCTCCATGACATCTAGGTTTGGACATTTCTTGTAAAAATATGGCCTCATGAGACTTTCATTCGCATAACATATTGCTTTTGGGTTTTACTGAAAATGATCATCATTTTTTCGTAGTGCTGATAATTAAGATTTTTGTTTGCGTTCGTAGTCGTTTCAAAGTCATTTTCAAATTACACTTTTAAGATTATCTTCTGCGTCTTCTGTCTAAATACTATTGAAATAAGATCGTGCTAATATCAGAACTATATTCCACTTGATTTGTTTGTACTTTTCTCTTCCAAACAGATATCGATGAATGTAATACTTACACTGACGACTGTCATTCCAACGCTACATGTATAAACATTGTAGGCCGCTTTACTTGTGTCTGCAAAACTGGCTTTAGTGGGAATGGGACAACCTGTACAGGTAACATTAAACTAAATATAAATTACATTATAACTGCGAGTAACATGAAGCCACATAAACTCATTTGTTCCTTTTATCTTGTCCTTCCGTAATTTTAATCAGGTAAAAAATCCATTGCAAAGAGGTCAATGACTTCTTGGCATGAAATTTGAAAATGTGTGTGTTGTTGTAAATATTTAATTTTCGGTATTTACACACGATGATTATTTTGCTATTGATACCAAGGAAACAATATTCAAGAACAAATGTTATGGAACTAAAGATTGTTGGTTAAATAAGTGATAGATAACGTTTGGACACATGTACTAATTGCAAATCCCTCCCTGGAAAGACCTTGACCAAAATAGAGAAATGTAGATTTTTAGAACTATAAGTATATATTTTGATATGAATGTTTTATACAAAATGAACAGCTTCTTTCAATTACAAAATTCTGTTCACTTAAAATACAAGTAAAAAATTGGCAATATTGAAACACACATATATTTATCTGATAAAATAGTTCAAAGGTCAGGTTCTTCATTTCTTCATTCGTGTTAATATTGTCATTTGTGACTTCACCTCCAAGAAATGTAGGTTAAGTCATTTATTGTAATAATCCGGCCTCATAGTACTATCACTGTCAAAACATATTGGATTGTATTTTACTGAAAATAAACTTAATTCCTCAGTGATGTTTAGGAAATTAATACATTTCATTTGTGTTAATGTTGTCATTTGTGACTTCACCTCTAAGGCATTCAGGTTAAGACTTTTATTGTAATAATCCGGCCTCATAGTACTATCACTGTCAAAACATATTGGGTTGTATTTTACTGAAAATAAGCTTTATTCCTTAATGGTATTTAGGAAATGAAGACTGTAAACTATATAAATAATCATCTAAAAAGAACGTCCTGTTTTATGATGAAACACGTAATTTAAGTAAAACATGTTTTATATACAATAACTATAATGATTTCCGTATTATTGAAATGGGTATTATAGTTTATTAAAAATTGAGGAATGATTCAATCTTTTATTTGCTGTACCAAAATGAAAGAGCAAAAGCATGAAGCGTATATTTCGTTTGAAACTGCGGTATTACCAACTAATGCAACCCCCGACGATCCGTAATAGAATATGTTTTCCGTTAATCCACATGTTTTTATTTCTGCAAAATGACACCCAGTTTCAAACTTAACCTAGAAGTCATTAAGATAAACATTTTGTTCAAGATACCAGACGACTAAATTGCAAAATTAACTCGAAAGTAACTCACATCTGTTCAATAACCTGAACTGTTGATATAGATTTTCGTGATTTTGAATGCATTGACATATATTCAAACACGTTCGTGATATCAACAACACAAACAGTCTTAGCAAGTGTTATCAAGATTATGTAAAACATATTGCCGCTAGTAAATTTAACAAGCTGAATATTCAAGATGGCGGGTTTCAATCGCCGAATTAAATCTTTACCCCAAAAGTTCACATTGAGCAACGTGATATGGAGGTTGTTTTCCAAAATGACTTTTTATGAACATGTATGCCTTCAAGTAACATTGTAAGAATGCAGCTTTATTGTGATTCAAATGCATCAACGAACTCTACTGCTCACGTAAAACAGTGATGTATTGTTAAACATCTACAGGAAAAGGAGCTAAAGTTACAACTTGATTTGACTGTACATTTCTGTTCCCAACAGATATCGACGAGTGTGCTACTTACGCCGACGACTGCCATTCCAACGCTACATGTATAAACACTGTAGGCAGCTTTACTTGTGTCTGCAAAACTGGCTTTAGTGTGAATGGGACTACCTGTACAGGTAACATTAAACTTATTACCAATTGTATTTTAACTACAAGTAACTTGAAACCACATATACAGATTTCTTCGTTTTTTTTTCTTTCAGTAATTCTGTTTTGGTAAAGAATCCATTGCCAAAGGACAATGCCATCTTTGCATGAAATAGTTTTTTTAAATGTTTTGCAAATATTTAATTTTTTAGAATTTACATGCAACTTATATTTGCTATTGATAAAAATGAACACGATAGTCAGAAAAAGAATGTTATGGAACTAAACATTAGTGGTCTAATAAATGATAGTTATAGTTAGAACATAGATACTTACTGCAATTCTCTTTCTAGAAAGACATCTATATTTGGACATTTCTTGTAAAAATATGGCCTCATAAGACTATCACTGGCATAACATATTGCTTTGGATTTAACTGAAAACGAACATCATTTCTTCGTACTGTTTATAATTAAGATTTTTGTTTGTGTTAAACTTCGTTTCAAATTCACTTTCAAATAACCTTTTGCTTCTTCTGTCTAAATACTATTAAAATAAGATCATGCTAATATCAGAACTTTATAAAGGTTCCACTTCATTTGTTTGTACTTTTCTCTTCAAAAAAGATATCGATGAATGTGCCTCTTACATCGACGACTGCCATTCCAACGCTACATGTATAAACACTGTAGGCAGCTTTACTTGTGTCTGCAAAACTGGCTTTAGTGGGAACGGGACTACCTGTACAGGTAACATTAAACAACCACAAGTAACTTTAAACCTCATAATACAGATTTCTTCCTCTTTCCCTTCAGTAATTTTGTTCTTGTAAAGAATCCATTGCCAAAGGACAATGCCTTCTTTGCATGAAATAAATATTTATGTTTTTTTGCAAATATTTAATTGTTCTGTATTTACATGCGACTTATATTTGCTATTGATACAAAATATACACGATGTTTGGAAAAATGTTGTTATGGAACTAAACATTAGTGGATTAATAAATGATAGTAACAGTGGGATCACAGGTACTTATTGATATTCCCTTTCTGGAAAGATCTTTAGGAAAATGGAAAAAATACAGATGTGTAGAGATGGCAATCTTAAAGACAATATTGGATAGCATACATTTATACATAAATTTCAAAGGTCAAAATCTTTATTTTCTAAGTTTTCTAAGTTAGATCTAGAGAAATGGTATTGTTTTTGCTTATGAAGGATTTTTGCCTAAATACAATTCTATACAACTAAGTAATTCTGTACAATAAACATATTAAATTGATAAAGTTTAAGACAATATTGGAAAGCATAATCATTTATCTGATAAGAGGAAACCAGGTCACAATTGTCATTTTCTAAGTTAACTTTTGTTAGATTTGTTTAAAGGTACATTTTATGATACGCTTTGCAGATAAGTTTAAATGATTTCAACATCTGTATATTATTTACTTAGGGACCTTTATAAAGATAGTTGTGTTAGTAGTCGTTTCAAAGTCACTTTCAAATTACACTTTTAAGATCACCTTGTCCGTCTTCTGTCTTAATACTTTAAAAATAAGATCGTGGTTATATCAGAACTATATGGAAGTTCCACTTTATTTGTTTGTACTTTTCTCTTCCAAACAGATATCGATGAATGTGCTTCTTACACGGACGACTGCCATACCAACGCTACATGTATAAACACTGTAGGCAGCTTAACGTGTGTCTGCAAAACTGGCTTTAGTGGGAACGGGACAACCTGTACAGGTAACATTAAACTAAATATAAATTACATTATAACTGCGAGTAACATGAACCCACATATACTTATTGGTTTCTTTTATCTTGTCCTTCCGTAATTTTATTCAGGTAAGAGTCCGTTGCAAAAAGGACAATGACTTTTCGGCATAAACTTAATAAATGTGTATGTTTTTTACGAATATTTAATTTTCAGTATTTACGATGCTTATTTTGTTATTGATACCAAGAAAACAGTATTCAGGATCAACTGTTATGGAACTAAAGATTGTTGGTTTAATAAGTGATAGAAAACGTTTGAACACATGTTCTATTACAAATCCCTCCCTGAAAAAACCGTGTCTAAAATAGAGAAATGTAGATCTTTATAACTATAAGTATATATTTTTGTTACAAATGTTTTATGCTTAGTTTACAGCTTCTTTCAATTACAGAATTCTGTTCACTTAAAATATAAAATTGGCAATATTGTAAAACACATATATTTATCTGATAATATAGTTCAAATGTCAGGTTCTTCATTCCTTCATTAGTGTTAATGTTGTCATTTAAATCTGTGACTTCATCTCCAAGACATTTAGGTTAAGACAATTATTGTAATAATCTGGTCTCATAGTAATTGCACTTTTAAAGGATATTGGATTTTGTTTTTTTTTAAATTAGTTTCAATTCTTAGTAGTGTTTAGACAATTAATACATTTCATTTGTGTTAATATTGTCATTTGTGACTTTTTCTCCAAGACATTCAGGTTAAGACATTTATTGTTATGATTCGGCCTCATAGTCCTATCACTGTTAAAACATATTGGATTAGGTTTTACTGAAAATAAGCTTCATTCCTTAGTGGTGTTTAGGAAATTAAGACTATAAACTGTAGAGTTAATCATTTCAAAGGGACGTCCTGTTTTTATGATGAAACACGTATAGTAAAACATGTTTTTAAATAAAAATAACTATACTGATTTCCATATCATTGAAATGGATATTATAATTAAAAAATTGAGGGATGATTCAATCTTTTATTTTCTAGTACCAAAATGAAAGAGCGAAAGTATAAAGCGCCTAGTTTATTTGAAACTGTGATATTTCAAATTTATGCAAACCTCCGACGACCCATAATAAAATGTGTCTTCTGTTCTTCAACATGTTTTTATTTCTGCATAATAACACCCAATTTCGAACTAAACCTAGATGTCATTAAAATAAACATTCTGTTCAATATACCAGAAGACTAAACTGCAAAATTAACTCGAAAGCAACTCATATCTTTTCAATAACCTGAGCCGTTCATATAGATTTTCGTGATTTTGATTGTGTTCAAACAGATTCTAACACGTTCGTAATATCATCAACACAAACAGTCTTAGCAAGTGTTATCAAGATTGTGCAAAACATATTGCCGCTGCTATGTTCACAAGCAGACTATTCAAGGTGGCGGGTGTCAGTCGCCGAATAAGATCTTTGCCCCAAATGTTCACATTTGGAACCGTGATATTGAGGTTGTTTTCCAAAACGTCTTTTTATGAACATGTATGCCTTCAAGTTACATTGTAAAAATGGAGCTTTATTGTAATTCAACTGCAACAACGAACTCTACTGTTCAAGTAAAACAGTGATGTATTGTTATATATCTACAAGAAAAAGGAGCTTAAGTTACCAATTGATTTGACTGTACTTTTCTGTTCCAAACAGATATTGATGAGTGCGCTAGTTACACTGACGACTGCCATTCCAACGCTACGTGTATAAACACTGTAGGCAGCTTTACTTGTGTCTGCAAAACTGGCTTTAGTGGGAATGGGACTACCTGTACAGGTATCATTAAACTAAATATAAATTGTATTTAACCACAAGTAACTTTAAACCACATATACAGATTTCTTCCTCTTTCCATTCAGTAATTTTGTTCTGGTAAAGAATCCATTGCCAAAGGACAACGCCTTCTTTGCATGAAATAAATATTTATGTTTTTCTTGCAAATATTTAATTTTTCATTATTTACATGCGACTTATATTTGCTATTGATACAAAATAAACACGATGTTCGGAAAAAAATTGTTATGGAATTAAACATTAGTGGTATTATAAATGATAGTAACAGTGGGAACACAGGTACTTATTGATATTCACTTTCTGGAAAGATCTTTAGGAAAAAGGAAAAATATAGATGTGTAGAGATGGCAATCTTAAAGGCAATATTGGATAGCATACATTTATGCATAAATTTCAAAGGTCAAAATCTTTATTTTCTAAGTTTTCTAACTAAGATCTAGAGAAATGGTATTGTTTTTGTTTATGAAGGATTTTAGCCTTAACACAGTTCTATACAACTAAGTAAATCTGTACAATAAACATATTAAATTGATAAAGTTTAAGATAATATTGGAAAGCATAATCTTTTTTCTGATAAGAGGAAACCAGGTCAGAATCGTCATTTTCTAAGTTAACTTTTGTTAGATTTGCTTAAAGGTACATTTTATGATACGGTACTTTCTGTTCCAAACAGATATTGATGAATGTGCTACTTACACTGACGACTGCCATTCCAACGCTACATGTATAAACACTGTAGGCAGCTTTACTTGTTTCTGCAAAACTGGCTTTAGTGGGAACGGGACTACCTGTACAGGTAACATTAAACTAAATAACAATTGTATTATAACTACATGAAACTTGAAAGCACAAATACAGATTGTTTCTTTATTCCCTCCTGAAGTTTGTTCTGGTAAAAAATCCATCGCAAAAGGACAATGCCTTCTTTGCATGAAAAAAAAAAATGTTTGCAAACATTAAATTTTCAGTATTTACACGCGATTATTATTTGCTATTGATACAAATGAAAAAATATTCAGAAACAGTTGTTATGGAACTAAAGATTTGTGGTGAAATAAGTGATAGCGAAAGTCGGATCACATGTACTAATTGCAAATTCCTCTGTAGTGAGATCTTAGGACAATTAAACGATGTCAATATTAATAGCAAAATCTATTTTTTGTTTATTGATTACTTTATTCTGTTATGGACATAAATTGGTGAATGCGGTGATAGGAATTACTGTAATGGATCTATATAAGACTGTAATGTTAAGACATTTTTTTTGTTAAAATCCAGTCTTATTGTACTATAACTAGGAAAATAAAGGGGATTATGTTTTTATTCTAGCGATAAAAATGAAAATGTGTTCAATAGAAAGTGTTAAAATCTCTTTCTTATCAGTATATCTGTTTTCAGTTTGTCCTCAAGGAACGTATGGAGAAAGCTGTAATAATACTTGTGGATGTGTTACAAGTAATACCGAGTCTTGTAACCATGTCAATGGATCATGCACGTGCAAGAAAGGTTGGGAAGCAGACGACTGCAGTCAAGACATTGATGAATGCACTGCGAATATAGTAACGTGCCCAGAAAACTCGAGCTGTCAAAACACAAACGGTTCATATGTATGTGAATGTGATTCCGGGTATGAGACAGTGAATGGAACATGTCAAGGTATACATTGTATTATTTTTAAGACAAATACATTTTCCTCAGTACTACTTTAACATATTAAGAATACATTAATGTGCGTTGGAGATAATCTTGTTTATCTAAAAAAAGAAATCATTGTGTTTTTAAACATCTAGGTGTATGATCAAGACAGCGAAATGAGAAATGAAATAGTTGATGCTTTTGATAATAAGGATTTATGTCTAAAATGCAGTTTTATTTTATAATTACTTTATTTTGTACACTGAAAATATTTGACTGATAAAAATTAAGGCAATATAATTGGAAAACATATTAACCATTTATCTGATGCAATGGAACCGAGGTCAGAATCTTCATTTTTTTAACTTAACTTTGGATTGATTTCCCCAAATGTAAGTTTAAATGAACCAATTCCCAGATTAGTTTAAACGACTTTAACATCGGTATATAAATTAACTAAGGTCCTTTCATAAAAAGCTGTTTGCTTTCAGTTATCTTCCGTATTTCGAAGTCAATTTTCAAACATTAAGTTTGCTCTTAAATTATTATTTGTGACTTCACCTGCAATTCAGATTTTGACATTTGTTGTAAAATTTTTGACTGAAGGAACTAACACTGGTAGAACATATTTATTTCGGTTTTACTGGAAATAGGCGTCATTTCTCAGTGGTATTAATAATTAAGACTTTTAAATGTATGATTTGTCGTTTCAAAGGCACTTCATCATTTGATGATAAGTCATAGAGATGAAAACATGCTTTTTAATAAAAGGACTATAGTTACCTGCATATCACTCAGATGGGTATCATTGTCTTAAAATTGTTACAGAATGGCAATCTTCCCTTTCCTGTACCAAATTGAAATAAAAAAACACAAAAAAGTGCCTACTTTATTGGTATGGCCATATTACCAATTTTTGTAGAATTCCGATGATCCATTTTAGAATGAGTGTTTTGTTGTTCAACATGTTTTCATTGATCTCCTCTGAGGAACATTTTCTTCAGACTAAATCCGGGGTTCGAACTTGAACTAGACTATTCAAAATACCCGAAGACTAAATTGCAATATTAGCTCGAAAGTAACTCACATTTTTTTCAATACCCTGAGCTGTTGACATAGATTTTTCTGATTTTCAATGTATTGACGCTGATTCAAACACGTTCGTGATATCACAAAGACAAACAAAGCAAGTGTTATCAAATTTGGGAAAAACATACTGCCACTAGTATGTTAACAAGTTGATTATTTACGATGACGGGTGCCGAACACTGAATAAAACCTTTGGCTTAAAAAATCACATTTAGCACCATGGTCTTGAGGATGTTTTCCAAATAGTTTTTTATAAGTCTATTTGACTTCAAATTACATTCTAAAACGTAGCTTTGTTGTCATTCAAATGCAACAACGAACTCTACTGCTCAATTAAAACACTGTATTGTTATATATCTACAACAGAACTATCTTAAGGTTACACTTAATTTGACTGTACCTTTCTGTGCCAAACAGATGTAGATGAGTGTGCTAATTTCTCCGAGGTCTGTCATTCCAACGCTACATGTATGAACACTGAAGGCAGCTTTACTTGTGCCTGCAAACCTGGCTTTAGTGGGAATGGGACTTCCTGCACAGGTAACACTACACTAAATACAAGATAAATTGTACACTGATTTATTTCATTTATCTTGTTATTCCGTAGCTTTGTTCTGGGTTGGCTTTTCAAAATCTACACTCGATAATTATTTTGCTATTGAAATCAAGCAAAACGATATTCAGAAAAAAAATTGTTATGGAACTAAATAGTGTTGGTTTCATAAGTGAAAGCAAAAGTCGGAATACATGTACTGATTGCATATCCCTCCCTGGAAAGACTTTGAGGAAAAATGGAGAAATATATATTTCTGTTTGTATATTCTTTTGATAGCAATATTTTATGCTAAATGTACTGGTTCTTACAAAAACAAGTTCTAATCACTTAAAATATTAAATTGAAAACCTTATAAGCAATATTGAAAAACAGATAAATTTATCTCATCATATAGTTCAAAGGTCAAATTCTTCATTTTTTCAATAAACTGTGGTTTGTCCTAAGGCTTATTTCAATGGACCGATTTTTATGATAATTTCAAAGCATCTGACAGCGTTATATCAAATGATAAAGGGCTATTTGAAATGTTTTTACTTTAAATTAGGTTCTTTATTTTTAATTGCTTTTTAGATATGTTATTTGTGTAAATGTTATCATCATATTTGATTTTACCTCAAAGATATTCAGGTTCTGACACAATTTGTAAAAATTCTCGCCTTATAGTACTGTCACTGTCAAATAAAGTGGATCAGATTTTAATGAAAAAAGCTTTTATTGCTAGTGGTGTTAAAGAAATAAAGACTTTTCAATAGAAAGTGTCAGAACATTATTTTTACCTTCTTAACATTTAATTCAGTTTGTACTCAAGGAAAATATGGCGACAACTGTAATAATACTTGTGGATGTGTTACAAATAACACCGAGTCTTGTAACCATATCAATGGAACATGCACATGCAAGGAAGGTTGGGAAGGAGAAGACTGTAGTCTAGACATATTTGAATGTACTGCACATACAGGAACGTGCCCAGAAAACTCGAGCTGTCGAAACACAAACGGTTCATATGTATGTGAATGTGATGCCGGGTATATAACAGTGAATGGAACATGTCAAGGTATACGTTGTATTCTTTCAAGAAAAATACATTAACCTCAGTACTGCATATAGTAAATAAATGATACAAGTATGTGTGCTAGAAATACTAATTTTTCTGTTAGGAAAATGTTTTCATACATCTAATTGTATGAGCAAAACAGCGAAATATAGATCTGTATGAATACAATTTTAAGTTCCTTTTGATATATGTTTTTTTCTAAAAGTACAGCTCCTTGCAATTACGTTATTCTGTGTATTTAAAACATTTAATTGGGAGAATTTAAGGGAATATTGGGAAAAAAATCATTTATCTGATGCGATAGAACAAGGGCATAATCTTCATTTTCTTATTTACTGTATTTCGATTTATCCAATATTCATTTTAATGAATTGTTTTCCAGATTAATTTAAACACTTTTAAAATCGATAAAATTACAAAACTAAAGGCCTTGTAAGGATATTTTGCTTTAGGTATGTTCTATATTCAGCATTTTGAGTCATTTCGTTTGGGATAATGTTGTCATTTGTGACTTCGTCTCCAAGACATTCAGGTTAAGACATTTATTGTAATAATCCGGCCTCATAGTTATGTCACTGTCAAAACATATTGGATTGTGTTTTACTGAAAATAAGCTTCATTCCTTAGTGGTGTTTAGAAAATTAAAACTTTAAACTGTATATCTAATCATTTTATACCACATATACAGATTTCTTTATTTTTCCTTTCAGTAATTTTGTTCTGGTAAAGAATCCATTGCCAAAGGACAATGCCACCTTTCTATGAAATATTTTTTTTTTAAATATTTTGCAAATATTTATTTTTTTAGTATTTACATGCAACTAATATTTGCTATTGATAAAAATGAACACGATAGTCAGAAAAATAATGTTATGGAACTAAATATTTGTGGTTTAATAAATGATAGTAATAGTTGGAACACAGGTACTTATTGCAATTCTCTTTCTGGAAAGATCTTGAGCAAAAAGGAGAAATATAGATCTGTAGAGATTGCAACCTTTAAGACAATATTGGAAAGCATACATTTATACATTTCAAAGATCAAAATATTTTTTTCTAAGTTTTTTTAAAAGAAATATCTAAAGGAATGGAATAGTTTTTGCTTATGAAGGATTTTGCCTAAATACAGTTCTATACAATTAAGTAATTCTGTACAACAAAAATATTAAATTGGTAAAGTTTAATGCAACATTGGAAAGCATAACCATTTATCTGATGCGATGAAACAAAGGTCAAAACCGTCATTTTCTAAATTAACTTTTGTTAGATTTGTTTAAAGGTACATTTTTTATAAACCGATTTCTAGATCAGTTTAAATGATTTTAACATCTGTATATTAATTTAGAGACCTCTGTAAAGATCGTTTTATTTATCTTCCATATTTCAATATACATTTTTAGACATACCATTTGTGTTAATCTTATTTTTGTGACTTTACCTCCATGACATCTAGGTTTGGACATTTCTTGTAAAAATATGGCCTCATGAGACTTTCATTCGCATAACATATTGCTTTTGGGTTTTACTGAAAATGATCATCATTTTTTCGTAGTGCTGATAATTAAGATTTTTGTTTGCGTTCGTAGTCGTTTCAAAGTCATTTTCAAATTACACTTTTAAGATTATCTTCTGCGTCTTCTGTCTAAATACTATTGAAATAAGATCGTGCTAATATCAGAACTATATTCCACTTGATTTGTTTGTACTTTTCTCTTCCAAACAGATATCGATGAATGTAATACTTACACTGACGACTGTCATTCCAACGCTACATGTATAAACATTGTAGGCCGCTTTACTTGTGTCTGCAAAACTGGCTTTAGTGGGAATGGGACAACCTGTACAGGTAACATTAAACTAAATATAAATTACATTATAACTGCGAGTAACATGAAGCCACATAAACTCATTTGTTCCTTTTATCTTGTCCTTCCGTAATTTTAATCAGGTAAAAAATCCATTGCAAAGAGGTCAATGACTTCTTGGCATGAAATTTGAAAATGTGTGTGTTGTTGTAAATATTTAATTTTCGGTATTTACACACGATGATTATTTTGCTATTGATACCAAGGAAACAATATTCAAGAACAAATGTTATGGAACTAAAGATTGTTGGTTAAATAAGTGATAGATAACGTTTGGACACATGTACTAATTGCAAATCCCTCCCTGGAAAGACCTTGACCAAAATAGAGAAATGTAGATTTTTAGAACTATAAGTATATATTTTGATATGAATGTTTTATACAAAATGAACAGCTTCTTTCAATTACAAAATTTTGTTCACTTAAAATACAAGTAAAAAATTGGCAATATTGAAACACACATATATTTATCTGATAAAATAGTTCAAAGGTCAGGTTCTTCATTTCTTCATTCGTGTTAATATTGTCATTTGTGACTTCACCTCCAAGAAATGTAGGTTAAGTCATTTATTGTAATAATCCGGCCTCATAGTACTATCACTGTCAAAACATATTGGATTGTATTTTACTGAAAATAAACTTAATTCCTCAGTGATGTTTAGGAAATTAATACATTTCATTTGTGTTAATGTTGTCATTTGTGACTTCACCTCTAAGGCATTCAGGTTAAGACTTTTATTGTAATAATCCGGCCTCATAGTACTATCACTGTCAAAACATATTGGGTTGTATTTTACTGAAAATAAGCTTTATTCCTTAATGGTATTTAGGAAATGAAGACTGTAAACTATATAAATAATCATCTAAAAAGAACGTCCTGTTTTATGATGAAACACGTAATTTAAGTAAAACATGTTTTATATACAATAACTATAATGATTTCCGTATTATTGAAATGGGTATTATAGTTTATTAAAAATTGAGGAATGATTCAATCTTTTATTTGCTGTACCAAAATGAAAGAGCAAAAGCATGAAGCGTATATTTCGTTTGAAACTGCGGTATTACCAACTAATGCAACCCCCGACGATCCGTAATAGAATATGTTTTCCGTTAATCCACATGTTTTTATTTCTGCAAAATGACACCCAGTTTCAAACTTAACCTAGAAGTCATTAAGATAAACATTTTGTTCAAGATACCAGACGACTAAATTGCAAAATTAACTCGAAAGTAACTCACATCTGTTCAATAACCTGAACTGTTGATATAAATTTTCGTGATTTTGAATGCATTGACATATATTCAAACACGTTCGTGATATCAACAACACAAACAGTCTTAGCAAGTGTTATCAAGATTATGTAAAACATATTGCCGCTAGTAAATTTAACAAGCTGAATATTCAAGATGGCGGGTTTCAATCGCCGAATTAAATCTTTACCCCAAAAGTTCACATTGAGCAACGTGATATGGAGGTTGTTTTCCAAAATGACTTTTTATGAACATGTATGCCTTCAAGTAACATTGTAAGAATGCAGCTTTATTGTGATTCAAATGCATCAACGAACTCTACTGCTCACGTAAAACAGTGATGTATTGTTAAACATCTACAGGAAAAGGAGCTAAAGTTACAACTTGATTTGACTGTACATTTCTGTTCCCAACAGATATCGACGAGTGTGCTACTTACGCCGACGACTGCCATTCCAACGCTACATGTATAAACACTGTAGGCAGCTTTACTTGTGTCTGCAAAACTGGCTTTAGTGTGAATGGGACTACCTGTACAGGTAACATTAAACTTATTACCAATTGTATTTTAACTACAAGTAACTTGAAACCACATATACAGATTTCTTCGTTTTTTTTTCTTTCAGTAATTCTGTTTTGGTAAAGAATCCATTGCCAAAGGACAATGCCATCTTTGCATGAAATAGTTTTTTTAAATGTTTTGCAAATATTTAATTTTTTAGAATTTACATGCAACTTATATTTGCTATTGATAAAATGAACACGATAGTCAGAAAAAGAATGTTATGGAACTAAACATTAGTGGTCTAATAAATGATAGTTATAGTTGGAACATAGATACTTACTGCAATTCTCTTTCTAGAAAGACATCTATGTTTGGACATTTCTTGTAAAAATATGGCCTCATAAGACTATCACTGGCATAACATATTGCTTTGGATTTAACTGAAAACGAACATCATTTCTTCGTACTGTTTATAATTAAGATTTTTGTTTGTGTTAGACTTCGTTTCAAATTCACTTTCAAATTACCTTTTGCTTCTTCTGTCTAAATACTATTGAAAAAAGATCATGCTAATATCAGAACTTTATAAAGGTTCCACTTCATTTGTTTGTACTTTTCTCTTCAAAAAAGATATCGATGAATGTGCCTCTTACATCGACGACTGCCATTCCAACGCTACATGTATAAACACTGTAGGCAGCTTTACTTGTGTCTGCAAAACTGGCTTTAGTGGGAACGGGACTACCTGTACAGGTAACATTAAACAACCACAAGTAACTTTAAACCTCATAATACAGATTTCTTCCTCTTTCCCTTCAGTAATTTTGTTCTTGTAAAGAATCCATTGCCAAAGGACAATGCCTTCTTTGCATGAAATAAATATTTATGTTTTTTTGCAAATATTTAATTGTTCTGTATTTACATGCGACTTATATTTGCTATTGATACAAAATATACACGATGTTTGGAAAAATGTTGTTATGGAACTAAACATTAGTGGATTAATAAATGATAGTAACAGTGGGATCACAGGTACTTATTGATATTCCCTTTCTGGAAAGATCTTTAGGAAAATGGAAAAAATACAGATGTGTAGAGATGGCAATCTTAAAGACAATATTGGATAGCATACATTTATACATAAATTTCAAAGGTCAAAATCTTTATTTTCTAAGTTTTCTAAGTTAGATCTAGAGAAATGGTATTGTTTTTGCTTATGAAGGATTTTTGCCTAAATACAATTCTATACAACTAAGTAATTCTGTACAATAAACATATTAAATTGATAAAGTTTAAGACAATATTGGAAAGCATAATCATTTATCTGATAAGAGGAAACCAGGTCACAATTGTCATTTTCTAAGTTAACTTTTGTTAGATTTGTTTAAAGGTACATTTTATGATACGCTTTGCAGATAAGTTTAAATGATTTCAACATCTGTATATTATTTACTTAGGGACCTTTATAAAGATAGTTGTGTTAGTAGTCGTTTCAAAGTCACTTTCAAATTACACTTTTAAGATCACCTTGTCCGTCTTCTGTCTTAATACTTTAAAAATAAGATCGTGGTTATATCAGAACTATATGGAGGTTCCACTTTATTTGTTTGTACATTTCTCTTCCAAACAGATATCGATGAATGTGCTACTTACACGGACGACTGCCATACCAACGCTACATGTATAAACACTGTAGGCAGCTTAACGTGTGTCTGCAAAACTGGCTTAAGTGGGAACGGGACTACCTGTACAGGTAACATTAAACTAAATATAAATTACATTATAACTGCGAGTAACATGAACCCGCATATACTCATTGGTTTCTTTTATCTTGTCCTTCCGTAATTTTATTCAGGTAAGAGTCCGTTGCAAAAAGGACAATGACTTCTCGGCATAAACTTAATAAATGTGTATGTTTTTAACGAAAATTTAATTTTCAGTATTTACGATGCTTATTTTGTTATTGATACCAAGAAAACAGTATTCAGGATCAACTGTTATGGAACTAAAGATTGTTGGTTTAATAAGTGATAGAAAACGTTGGAACACATGTTCTATTACAAATCCCTCCCTGAAAAAACCGTGTCTAAAATAGAGAAATGTAGATCTTTATAACTATAAGTATATATTTTGGTTACAAATGTTTTATGCTTAGTTTACAGCTTCTTTCAATTACAGAATTCTGTTCACTTAAAATATAAAATTGGCAATATTGTAAAACACATATATTTATCTGATAATATAGTTCAAATGTCAGGTTCTTCATTCCTTCATTAGTGTTAATGTTGTCATTTAAATCTGTGACTTCATCTCCAAGACATTTAGGTTAAGACAATTATTGTAATAATCTGGTCTCATAGTAATTGCACTTTTAAAGGATATTGGATTTTGTTTTTTTTAAATTAGTTTCAATTCTTAGTAGTGTTTAGACAATTAATACATTTCATTTGTGTTAATATTGTCATTTGTGACTTTTTCTCCAAGACATTCAGGTTAAGACATTTATTGTTATGATTCGGCCTCATAGTCCTATCACTGTTAAAACATATTGGATTAGGTTTTACTGAAAATAAGCTTCATTCCTTAGTGGTGTTTAGGAAATTAAGACTATAAACTGTAGAGTTAATCATTTCAAAGGGACGTCCTGTTTTTATGATGAAACACGTATAGTAAAACATGTTTTTAAATAAAAATAACTATACTGATTTCCATATCATTGAAATGGATATTATAATTAAAAAATTGAGGGATGATTCAATCTTTTATTTTCTAGTACCAAAATGAAAGAGCGAAAGTATAAAGCGCCTAGTTTATTTGAAACTGTGGTATTTCAAATTTATGCAAACCTCCGACGACCCATAATAAAATGTGTCTTCTGTTCTTCAACATGTTTTTATTTCTGCATAATAACACCCAATTTCGAACTAAACCTAGATGTCATTAAAATAAACATTTTGTTCAATATACCAGAAGACTAAACTGCAAAATTAACTCGAAAGCAACTCATATCTTTTCAATAACCTGAGCCGTCCATATAGATTTTCGTGATTTTGATTGTGTTCAAACAGATTCTAACACGTTCGTAATATCATCAACACAAACAGTCTTAGCAAGTGTTATCAAGATTGTGCAAAACATATTGCCGCTGCTATGTTCACAAGCAGACTATTCAAGGTGGCGGGTGTCAGTCGCCGAATAAGATCTTTGCCCCAAATGTTCACATTTGGAACCGTGATATTGAGGTTGTTTTCCAAAACGTCTTTTTATGAACATGTATGCCTTCAAGTTACATTGTAAAAATGGAGCTTTATTGTAATTCAACTGCAACAACGAACTCTACTGTTCAAGTAAAACAGTGATGTATTGTTATATATCTACAAGAAAAAGGAGCTTAAGTTACCAATTGATTTGACGGTACTTTTCTGTTCCAAACAGATATTGATGAGTGCGCTAGTTACACTGACGACTGCCATTCCAATGCTACGTGTATAAACACTGTAGGCAGCTTTACTTGTGTCTGCAAAACTGGCTTTAGTGGGAATGGGACTACCTGTACAGGTATCATTAAACTAAATATAAATTGTATTTAACCACAAGTAACTTTAAACCACATATACAGATTTCTTCCTCTTTCCATTCAGTAATTTTGTTCTGGTAAAGAATCCATTGCCAAAGGACAATGCCTTCTTTGCATGAAATAAATATTTATGTGTTTTTTGCAAATATTTAATTTTTCATTATTTACATGCGACTTATATTTGCTATTGATACAAAATAAACACGATGTTCGGAAAAAAGGAAAAATATAGATGTGTAGAGATGGCAATCTTAAAGGCAATATTGGATAGCATACATTTATGCATAAATTTCAAAGGTCAAAATCTTTATTTTCTAAGTTGTCTAACTAAGATCTAGAGAAATGGTATTGTTTTTGTTTATGAAGGATTTTAGCCTAAACACAGTTCTATACAACTAAGTAAATCTGTACAATAAACATATTAAATTGATAAAGTTTAAGATAATATTGGAAAGCATAATCTTTTTTCTGATAAGAGGAAACCAGGTCAGAATCGTCATTTTCTAAGTTAACTTTTGTTAGATTTGCTTAAAGGTACATTTTATGATACGGTACTTTTCTGTTCCAAACAGATAGTGATGAATGTGCTACTTACACTGACGACTGCCATTCCAACGCTACATGTATAAACACTGTAGGCAGCTTTACTTGTTTCTGCAAAACTGGCTTTAGTGGGAACGGGACTACCTGTACAGGTAACATTAAACTAAATAACAATTGTATTATAACTACATGAAACTTGAAAGCACAAATACAGATTGTTTCTTTATTCCCTCCTGAAGTTTGTTCTGGTAAAAAATCCATCGCAAAAGGACAATGCCTTCTTTGCATGAAAAAAAAATGTTTGCAAACATTAAATTTTCAGTATTTACACGCGATTATTATTTGCTATTGATACAAATGAAAAAATATTCAGAAACAGTTGTTATGGAACTAAAGATTTGTGGTGAAATAAGTGATAGCGAAAGTCGGATCACATGTACTAATTGCAAATTCCTCTGTAGTGAGATCTTAGGACAATTAAACGATGTCAATATTAATAGCAAAATCTATTTTTTGTTTATTGATTACTTTATTCTGTTATGGACATAAATTGGTGAATGCGGTGATAGGAATTACTGTAATGGATCTATATAAGACTGTAATGTTAAGACATTTTTTTTTGTTAAAATCCAGTCTTATTGTACTATAACTAGGAAAATAAAGGGGATTATGTTTTTATTCTAGCGATAAAAATGAAAATGTGTTCAATAGAAAGTGTTAAAATCTCTTTCTTATCAGTATATCTGTTTTCAGTTTGTCCTCAAGGAACGTATGGAGAAAGCTGTAATAATACTTGTGGATGTGTTACAAGTAATACCGAGTCTTGTAACCATGTCAATGGATCATGCACGTGCAAGAAAGGTTGGGAAGCAGACGACTGCAGTCAAGACATTGATGAATGCACTGCGAATATAGTAACGTGCCCAGAAAACTCGAGCTGTCAAAACACAAACGGTTCATATGTATGTGAATGTGATTCCGGGTATGAGACAGTGAATGGAACATGTCAAGGTATACATTGTATTATTTTTAAGACAAATACATTTTCCTCAGTACTACTTTAACATATTAAGAATACATTAATGTGCGTTGGAGATAATCTTGTTTATCTAAAAAAAGAAATCATTGTGTTTTTAAACATCTAGGTGTATGATCAAGACAGCGAAATGAGAAATGAAATAGTTGATGCTTTTGATAATAAGGATTTATGTCTAAAATGCAGTTTTATTTTATAATTACTTTATTTTGTACACTGAAAATATTTGACTGATAAAAATTAAGGCAATATAATTGGAAAACATATTAACCATTTATCTGATGCAATGGAACCGAGGTCAGAATCTTCATTTTTTTAACTTAACTTTGGATTGATTTCCCCAAATGTAAGTTTAAATGAACCAATTCCCAGATTAGTTTAAACGACTTTAACATCGGTATATAAATTAACTAAGGTCCTTTCATAAAAAGCTGTTTGCTTTTAGTTATCTTCCGTATTTCGAAGTCAATTTTCAATAATTAAGTTTGCTCTTAAGTTATTATTTGTGACTTCACCTGCAATTCAGATTTTGACATTTGTTGTAAAATTTTTGACTGAAGGAACTAACACTGGTAGAACATATTTATTTCGGTTTTACTGGAAATAGGCGTCATTTCTCAGTGGTATTAATAATTAAGACTTTTAAATGTATGACTTGTCGTTTCAAAGGCACTTCATCATTTGATGATAAGTCATAGAGATGAAAACATGCTTTTTAATAAAAGGACTATAGTTACCTGCATATCACTCAGATGGGTATCATTGTCTTAAAATTGTTACAGAATGGCAATCTTCCCTTTCCTGTACCAAATTGAAATAAAAAAACACAAAAAAGTGCCTACTTTATTGGTATGGCCATATTACCAATTTTTGTAGATTTCCGATGATCCATTTTAGAATGAGTGTTTTGTTGTTCAACATGTTTTCATTGATCTCCTCTGAGGAACATTTTCTTCAGACTAAATCCGGGTTTCGAACTTGAACTAGACTGTTCAAAATACCCGAAGACTAAATTGCAATATTAGCTCGAAAGTAACTCACATTTTTTTCAATACCCTGAGCTGTTGACATAGATTTTTCTGATTTTCAATGTATTGACGCTGATTCAAACACATTCGTGATATCACAAAGACAAACAAAGCAAGTGTTATTAAATTTGGGAAAAACATACTGCCACTAGTATGTTAACAAGTTGATTATTTACGATGACGGGTGCCGAACACTGAATAAAACCTTTGGCCTAAAAAATCACATTTAGCACCATGGTCTTGAGGATGTTTTCCAAATAGTTTTTTATAAGTCTATTTGACTTCAAATTACATTCTAAAACGTAGCTTTGTTGTCATTCAAATGCAACAACGAACTCTACTGCTCAATTAAAACACTGTATTGTTATATATCTACAACAGAACTATCTTAAGGTTACACTTAATTTGACTGTACCTTTCTGTGCCAAACAGATGTAGATGAGTGTGCTAATTTCTCCGAGGTCTGTCATTCCAACGCTACATGTATGAACACTGAAGGCAACTTTACTTGTGCCTGCAAACCTGGCTTTAGTGGGAATGGGACTTCCTGCACAGGTAACACTACACTAAATACAAGATAAATTGTACACTGATTTATTTCATTTATCTTGTTATTCCGTAGCTTTGTTCTGGGTTGGCTTTTCAAAATCTACACTCGATAATTATTTTGCTATTGAAATCAAGCAAAACGATATTCAGAAAAAAATTGTTATGGAACTAAATAGTGTTGGTTTCATAAGTGAAAGCAAAAGTCGGAATACATGTACTGATTGCATATCCCTCCCTGGAAAGACTTTGAGGAAAAATGGAGAAATATATATTTCTGTATGTATATTCTTTTGATAGCAATATTTTATGCTAAATGTACTGGTTCTTACAAAAACAAGTTCTAATCACTTAAAATATTAAATTGAAAACCTTATAAGCAATAATGAAAAACAGATAAATTTATCTCATCATATAGTTCAAAGGTCAAATTCTTCATTTTTTCAATAAACTGTGGTTTGTCCTAAGGCTTATTTCAATGGACCGATTTTTATGATAATTTCAAAGCATCTGACAGCGTTATATCAAATGATAAAGGGCTATTTGAAATGTTTTTACTTTAAATTAGGTTCTTTATTTTTAATTGCTTTTTAGATATGTTATTTGTGTAAATGTTATCATCATATTTGATTTTACCTCAAAGATATTCAGGTTCTGACACAATTTGTAAAAATTCTCGCCTTATAGTACTGTCACTGTCAAATAAAGTGGATCAGATTTTAATGAAAAAAGCTTTTATTGCTAGTGGTGTTAAAGAAATAAAGACTTTTCAATAGAAAGTGTCAGAACATTATTATTACCTTCTTAACATTTAATTCAGTTTGTACTCAAGGAAAATATGGCGACAACTGTAATAATACTTGTGGATGTGTTACAAATAACACCGAGTCTTGTAACCATATCAATGGAACATGCACATGCAAGGAAGGTTGGGAAGGAGAAGACTGTAGTCTAGACATATTTGAATGTACTGCACATACAGGAACGTGCCCAGAAAACTCGAGCTGTCGAAACACAAACGGTTCATATGTATGTGAATGTGATGCCGGGTATATAACAGTGAATGGAACATGTCAAGGTATACGTTGTATTCTTTCAAGAAAAATACATTAACCTCAGTACTGCATATAGTATATAAATGATACAAGTATGTGTGCTAGAAATACTAATTTTTCTGTTAGGAAAATGTTTTCATACATCTAATTGTATGAGCAAAACAGCGAAATATAGATCTGTATGAATACAATTTTAAGTTCCTTTTGATATATGTTTTTTTCTAAAAGTACAGCTCCTTGCAATTACGTTATTCTGTGTATTTAAAACATTTAATTGGGAGAATTTAAGGGAATATTGGGAAAAAAAATCATTTATCTGATGCGATAGAACAAGGGCATAATCTTCATTTTCTTATTTACTGTATTTCGATTTATCCAATATTCATTTTAATAAATTGTTTTCCAGATTAATTTAAACACTTTTAAAATCGATAAAATTACAAAACTAAAGGCCTTGTAAGGATATTTTGCTTTAGGTATGTTCTATATTCAGCATTTTGAGTCATTTCGTTTGGGATAATGTTGTCATTTGTGACTTCGTCTCCAAGACATTCAGGTTAAGACATTTATTGTAATAATCCGGCCTCATAGTTATGTCACTGTCAAAACATATTGGATTGTGTTTTACTGAAAATAAGCTTCATTCCTTAGTGGTGTTTAGAAAATTAAAACTTTAAACTGTATATCTAATCATTTTATACCACATATACAGATTTCTTTCTTTTTCCTTTCAGTAATTTTGTTCTGGTAAAGAATCCATTGCCAAAGGACAATGCCACCTTTCTATGAAATATTTTTTTTTTTAATATTTTGCAAATATTTATTTTTTTAGTATTTACATGCAACTAATATTTGCTATTGATAAAAATGAACACGATAGTCAGAAAAATAATGTTATGGAACTAAATATTTGTGGTTTAATAAATGATAGTAATAGTTGGAACACAGGTACTTATTGCAATTCTCTTTCTGGAAAGATCTTGAGCAAAAAGGAGAAATATAGATCTGTAGAGATTGCAACCTTTAAGACAATATTGGAAACCATACATTTATACATTTCAAAGATCAAAATATTTTTTTCTAAGTTTTTTTAAAAGAAATATCTAAAGGAATGGAATAGTTTTTGCTTATGAAGGATTTTGCCTAAATACAGTTCTATACAATTAAGTAATTCTGTACAACAAAAATATTAAATTGGTAAAGTTTAATGCAACATTGGAAAGCATAACCATTTATCTGATGCGATGAAACAAAGGTCAAAACCGTCATTTTCTAAATTAACTTTTGTTAGATTTGTTTAAAGGTACATTTTTTATAAACCGATTTCTAGATCAGTTTAAATGATTTTAACATCTGTATATTAATTTAGAGACCTCTGTAAAGATCGTTTTATTTATCTTCCATATTTCAATATACATTTTTAGACATACCATTTGTGTTAATCTTATTTTTGTGACTTTACCTCCATGACATCTAGGTTTGGACATTTCTTGTAAAAATATGGCCTCATGAGACTTTCATTCGCATAACATATTGCTTTTGGGTTTTACTGAAAATGATCATCATTTTTTCGTAGTGCTGATAATTAAGATTTTTGTTTGCGTTCGTAGTCGTTTCAAAGTCATTTTCAAATTACACTTTTAAGATTATCTTCTGCGTCTTCTGTCTAAATACTATTGAAATAAGATCGTGCTAATATCAGAACTATATTCCACTTGATTTGTTTGTACTTTTCTCTTCCAAACAGATATCGATGAATGTAATACTTACACTGACGACTGTCATTCCAACGCTACATGTATAAACATTGTAGGCCGCTTTACTTGTGTCTGCAAAACTGGCTTTAGTGGGAATGGGACAACCTGTACAGGTAACATTAAACTAAATATAAATTACATTATAACTGCGAGTAACATGAAGCCACATAAACTCATTTGTTCCTTTTATCTTGTCCTTCCGTAATTTTAATCAGGTAAAAAATCCATTGCAAAGAGGTCAATGACTTCTTGGCATGAAATTTGAAAATGTGTGTGTTGTTGTAAATATTTAATTTTCGGTATTTACACACGATGATTATTTTGCTATTGATACCAAGGAAACAATATTCAAGAACAAATGTTATGGAACTAAAGATTGTTGGTTAAATAAGTGATAGATAACGTTTCGACACATGTACTAATTGCAAATCCCTCCCTGGAAAGACCTTGACCAAAATAGAGAAATGTAGATTTTTAGAACTATAAGTATATATTTTGATATGAATGTTTTATACAAAATGAACAGCTTCTTTCAATTACAAAATTCTGTTCACTTAAAATACAAGTAAAAAATTGGCAATATTGAAACACACATATATTTATCTGATAAAATAGTTCAAAGGTCAGGTTCTTCATTTCTTCATTCGTGTTAATATTGTCATTTGTGACTTCACCTCCAAGAAATGTAGGTTAAGTCATTTATTGTAATAATCCGGCCTCATAGTACTATCACTGTCAAAACATATTGGATTGTATTTTACTGAAAATAAACTTAATTCCTCAGTGATGTTTAGGAAATTAATACATTTCATTTGTGTTAATGTTGTCATTTGTGACTTCACCTCTAAGGCATTCAGGTTAAGACTTTTATTGTAATAATCCGGCCTCATAGTACTATCACTGTCAAAACATATTGGGTTGTATTTTACTGAAAATAAGCTTTATTCCTTAATGGTATTTAGGAAATGAAGACTGTAAACTATATAAATAATCATCTAAAAAGAACGTCCTGTTTTATGATGAAACACGTAATTTAAGTAAAACATGTTTTATATACAATAACTATAATGATTTCCGTATTATTGAAATGGGTATTATAGTTTATTAAAAATTGAGGAATGATTCAATCTTTTATTTGCTGTACCAAAATGAAAGAGCAAAAGCATGAAGCGTATATTTCGTTTGAAACTGCGGTATTACCAACTAATGCAACCCCCGACGATCCGTAATAGAGTATGTTTTCCGTTAATCCACATGTTTTTATTTCTGCAAAATGACACCCAGTTTCAAACTTAACCTAGAAGTCATTAAGATAAACATTTTGTTCAAGATACCAGACGACTAAATTGCAAAATTAACTCGAAAGTAACTCACATCTGTTCAATAACCTGAACTGTTGATATAGATTTTCGTGATTTTGAATGCATTGACATAGATTCAAACACGTTCGTGATATCAACAACACAAACAGTCTTAGCAAGTGTTATCAAGATTATGTAAAACATATTGCCGCTAGTAAATTTAACAAGCTGAATATTCAAGATGGCGGGTGTCAATCGCCGAATTAAATCTTTACCCCAAAAGTTCACATTGAGCAACGTGATATGGAGGTTGTTTTCCAAAATGACTTTTTATGAACATGTATGCCTTCAAGTAACATTGTAAGAATGCAGCTTTATTGTGATTCGAATGCATCAACGAACTCTACTGCTCACGTAAAACAGTGATGTATTGTTAAACATCTACAGGAAAAGGAGCTAAAGTTACAACTTGATTTGACTGTACATTTCTGTTCCCAACAGATATCGACGAGTGTGCTACTTACGCCGACGACTGCCATTCCAACGCTACATGTATAAACACTGTAGGCAGCTTTACTTGTGTCTGCAAAACTGGCTTTAGTGTGAATGGGACTACCTGTACAGGTAACATTAAACTTATTACCAATTGTATTTTAACTACAAGTAACTTGAAACCACATATACAGATTTCTTCGTTTTTTTTCTTTCAGTAATTCTGTTTTGGTAAAGAATCCATTGCCAAAGGACAATGCCATCTTTGCATGAAATAGTTTTTTTAAATGTTTTGCAAATATTTAAGTTTTTAGAATTTACATGCAACTTATATTTGCTATTGATAAAAATGAACACGATAGTCAGAAAAAGAATGTTATGGAACTAAACATTAGTGGTCTAATAAATGATAGTTATAGTTGGAACATAGATACTTACTGCAATTCTCTTTCTAGAAAGACATCTATGTTTGGACATTTCTTGTAAAAATATGGCCTCATAAGACTATCACTGGCATAACATATTGCTTTGGATTTAACTGAAAACGAACATCATTTCTTCGTACTGTTTATAATTAAGATTTTTGTTTGTGTTAGACTTCGTTTCAAATTCACTTTCAAATTACCTTTTGCTTCTTCTGTCTAAATACTATTGAAAAAAGATCATGCTAATATCAGAACTTTATAAAGGTTCCACTTCATTTGTTTGTACTTTTCTCTTCAAAAAAGATATCGATGAATGTGCCTCTTACATCGACGACTGCCATTCCAACGCTACATGTATAAACACTGTAGGCAGCTTTACTTGTGTCTGCAAAACTGGCTTTAGTGGGAACGGGACTACCTGTACAGGTAACATTAAACAACCACAAGTAACTTTAAACCTCATAATACAGATTTCTTCCTCTTTCCCTTCAGTAATTTTGTTCTTGTAAAGAATCCATTGCCAAAGGACAATGCCTTCTTTGCATGAAATAAATATTTATGTTTTTTTGCAAATATTTAATTGTTCTGTATTTACATGCGACTTATATTTGCTATTGATACAAAATATACACGATGTTTGGAAAAATGTTGTTATGGAACTAAACATTAGTGGATTAATAAATGATAGTAACAGTGGGATCACAGGTACTTATTGATATTCCCTTTCTGGAAAGATCTTTAGGAAAATGGAAAAAATACAGATGTGTAGAGATGGCAATCTTAAAGACAATATTGGATAGCATACATTTATACATAAATTTCAAAGGTCAAAATCTTTATTTTCTAAGTTTTCTAAGTTAGATCTAGAGAAATGGTATTGTTTTTGCTTATGAAGGATTTTTGCCTAAATACAATTCTATACAACTAAGTAATTCTGTACAATAAACATATTAAATTGATAAAGTTTAAGACAATATTGGAAAGCATAATCATTTATCTGATAAGAGGAAACCAGGTCACAATTGTCATTTTCTAAGTTAACTTTTGTTAGATTTGTTTAAAGGTACATTTTATGATACGCTTTGCAGATAAGTTTAAATGATTTCAACATCTGTATATTATTTACTTAGGGACCTTTATAAAGATAGTTGTGTTAGTAGTCGTTTCAAAGTCACTTTCAAATTACACTTTTAAGATCACCTTGTCCGTCTTCTGTCTTAATACTTTAAAAATAAGATCGTGGTTATATCAGAACTATATGGAGGTTCCACTTTATTTGTTTGTACATTTCTCTTCCAAACAGATATCGATGAATGTGCTACTTACACGGACGACTGCCATACCAACGCTACATGTATAAACACTGTAGGCAGCTTAACGTGTGTCTGCAAAACTGGCTTAAGTGGGAACGGGACTACCTGTACAGGTAACATTAAACTAAATATAAATTACATTATAACTGCGAGTAACATGAACCCGCATATACTCATTGGTTTCTTTTATCTTGTCCTTCCGTAATTTTATTCAGGTAAGAGTCCGTTGCAAAAAGGACAATGACTTCTCGGCATAAACTTAATAAATGTGTATGTTTTTAACGAAAATTTAATTTTCAGTATTTACGATGCTTATTTTGTTATTGATACCAAGAAAACAGTATTCAGGATCAACTGTTATGGAACTAAAGATTGTTGGTTTAATAAGTGATAGAAAACGTTGGAACACATGTTCTATTACAAATCCCTCCCTGAAAAAACCGTGTCTAAAATAGAGAAATGTAGATCTTTATAACTATAAGTATATATTTTGGTTACAAATGTTTTATGCTTAGTTTACAGCTTCTTTCAATTACAGAATTCTGTTCACTTAAAATATAAAATTGGCAATATTGTAAAACACATATATTTATCTGATAATATAGTTCAAATGTCAGGTTCTTCATTCCTTCATTAGTGTTAATGTTGTCATTTAAATCTGTGACTTCATCTCCAAGACATTTAGGTTAAGACAATTATTGTAATAATCTGGTCTCATAGTAATTGCACTTTTAAAGGATATTGGATTTTGTTTTTTTTAAATTAGTTTCAATTCTTAGTAGTGTTTAGACAATTAATACATTTCATTTGTGTTAATATTGTCATTTGTGACTTTTTCTCCAAGACATTCAGGTTAAGACATTTATTGTTATGATCCGGCCTCATAGTCCTATCACTGTTAAAACATATTGGATTAGGTTTTACTGAAAATAAGCTTCATTCCTTAGTGGTGTTTAGGAAATTAAGTCTATAAACTGTAGAGTTAATCATTTCAAAGGGACGTCCTGTTTTTATGATGAAACACGTATAGTAAAACATGTTTTTAAATAAAAATAACTATACTGATTTCCATATCATTGAAATGGATATTATAATTAAAAAATTGAGGGATGATTCAATCTTTTATTTTCTAGTACCAAAATGAAAGAGCGAAAGTATAAAGCGCCTAGTTTATTTGAAACTGTGGTATTTCAAATTTATGCAAACCTCCGACGACCCAAATAAAATGTGTCTTCTGTTCTTCAACATGTTTTTATTTCTGCATAATAACACCCAATTTCGAACTAAACCTAGATGTCATTAAAATAAACATTCTGTTCAATATACCAGAAGACTAAACTGCAAAATTAACTCGAAAGCAACTCATATCTTTTCAATAACCTGAGCCGTTCATATAGATTTTCGTGATTTTGATTGTGTTCAAACAGATTCTAACACGTTCGTAATATCATCAACACAAACAGTCTTAGCAAGTGTTATCAAGATTGTGCAAAACATATTGCCGCTGCTATGTTCACAAGCAGACTATTCAAGGTGGCGGGTGTCAGTCGCCGAATAAGATCTTTGCCCCAAATGTTCACATTTGGAACCGTGATATTGAGGTTGTTTTCCAAAACGTCTTTTTATGAACATGTATGCCTTCAAGTTACATTGTAAAAATGGAGCTTTATTGTAATTCAACTGCAACAACGAACTCTACTGTTCAAGTAAAACAGTGATGTATTGTTATATATCTACAAGAAAAAGGAGCTTAAGTTACCAATTGATTTGACGGTACTTTTCTGTTCCAAACAGATATTGATGAGTGCGCTAGTTACACTGACGACTGCCATTCCAACGCTACGTGTATAAACACTGTAGGCAGCTTTACTTGTGTCTGCAAAACTGGCTTTAGTGGGAATGGGACTACCTGTACAGGTATCATTAAACTAAATATAAATTGTATTTAACCACAAGTAACTTTAAACCACATATACAGATTTCTTCCTCTTTCCATTCAGTAATTTTGTTCTGGTAAAGAATCCATTGCCAAAGGACAATGCCTTCTTTGCATGAAATAAATATTTATGTGTTTTTTGCAAATATTTAATTTTTCATTATTTACACGCGACTTATATTTGCTATTGATACAAAATAAACACGATGTTCGGAAAAAAGGAAAAATATAGATGTGTAGAGATGGCAATCTTAAAGGCAATATTGGATAGCATACATTTATGCATAAATTTCAAAGGTCAAAATCTTTATTTTCTAAGTTTTCTAACTAAGATCTAGAGAAATGGTATTGTTTTTGTTTATGAAGGATTTTAGCCTAAACACAGTTCTATACAACTAAGTAAATCTGTACAATAAACATATTAAATTGATAAAGTTTAAGATAATATTGGAAAGCATAATCTTTTTTCTGATAAGAGGAAACCAGGTCAGAATCGTCATTTTCTAAGTTAACTTTTGTTAGATTTGCTTAAAGGTACATTTTATGATACGGTACTTTTCTGTTCCAAACAGATATTGATGAATGTGCTACTTACACTGACGACTGCCATTCCAACGCTACATGTATAAACACTGTAGGCAGCTTTACTTGTTTCTGCAAAACTGGCTTTAGTGAGAACGGGACTACCTGTACAGGTAACATTAAACTAAATAACAATTGTATTATAACTACATGAAACTTGAAAGCACAAATACAGATTGTTTCTTTATTCCCTCCTGAAGTTTGTTCTGGTAAAAAATCCATCGCAAAAGGACAATGCCTTCTTTGCATGAAAAAAAAAAATGTTTGCAAACATTAAATTTTCAGTATTTACACGCGATTATTATTTGCTATTGATACAAATGAAAAAATATTCAGAAACAGTTGTTATGGAACTAAAGATTGGTGGTGAAATAAGTGATAGCGAAAGTCGGATCACATGTACTGATTGCAAATTCCTCTGTAGTGAGATCTTAGGACAATTAAGCGATGTCAATATTAATAGCAAAATCTATTTTTTGTTTATTGATTACTTTATTCTGTTATGGACATAAATTGGTGAATGCGGTGATAGGAATTACTGTAATGGATCTATATAAGACTGTAATGTTAAGACATTTTTTTGTTAAAATCCAGTCTTATTGTACTATAACTAGGAAAATAAAGGGGATTGTGTTTTTCTTGAAAATAAGCTAATATTCTAGCGATAAAAATGAAAAAGTGTTCAATAGAAAGTGTTAAAATCTCTTTCTTATCAGTATATCTGTTTTTAGTTTGTCCTCAAGGAACGTATGGAGAAAGCTGTAATAATACTTGTGGATGTGTTACAAGTAATACCGAGTCTTGTAACCATGTCAATGGAACATGCACGTGCAAGAAAGGTTGGGAAGCAGACGACTGCAGTCAAGACATTGATGAATGCACTGCGAATATAGTAACGTGCCAAGAAAACTCGAGCTGTCAAAACACAAACGGTTCATATGTATGTGAATGTGATTCCGGGTATGAGACAGTGAATGGAACATGTCAAGGTATACATTGTATTATTTTTAAGACAAATACATTTTCCTCAGTACTACTTTAACATATTAAGAATACATTAATGTGCCTTGGAGATAATCTTGTTTATCTAAAAAAGAAATCATTGTGTTTTTAAACATCTAGGTGTAAGATCAAGACAGCGAAATGAGAAATGAAATAGTTGATGCTTTTGATAATAAGGATTTATGTCTAAAATACAGTTTTTTTTTATAATTACTTTATTTTGTACACTGAAAATATTTGACTGATAAAAATTAAGGCAATATAATTGGAAAACATATTAACCATTTATCTGATGCAATGGAACCGAGGTGAGAATCTTCATTTTTTTAACTTAACTTTGGATTGATTTCCCCAAATGTAAGTTTAAATGAACCAATTCCCAGATTAGTTTAAACGACTTTAACATCGGTATATAAATTAACTAAGGTCCTTTCATAAAAGCTGTTTGCTTTTAGTTATCTTCCGTATTTCGAAGTCAATTTTCAAACATTAAGTTTGCTCTTAAGTTATTATTTGTGACTTCACCTGCAATTCAGATTTTGACATTTGTTGTAAAATTTTTGACTGAAGGAACTAACACTGGCAGAACATATTGATTTCGGTTTTACTGGAAATAGGCGTCATTTCTCAGTGGTATTAATAATTAAGACTTTTAAATGTATGACTTGTCGTTTCAAAGGCACTTCATCATTTGATGATAAGTCATAAGGATGAAAACATGCTTTTTAATAAAAGGACTATAGTTACCTGCATATCACTCAGATGGGTATCATTGTCTTAAAATTGTTACAGAATGGCAATCTTCCCTTTCCTGTACCAAATTGAAATAAAAAAACACAAAAAAATGCCTACTTTATTGGTATGGCCATATTACCAATTTTTGTAGAATTCCGATGATCCATTTTCGAATGAGTGTTTTGTTGTTAAACATGTTTTCATTGATCTCCTCTGAGGATCATTTTCTTCAGACTAAATCCGGGTTTCGAACTTGAACTAGACTGTTCAAAATACCCGAAGACTAAATTGCAATATTAGCTCGAAAGTAACTCACATTTTTTTCAATACCCTGAGCTGTTGACATAGATATTTCTGATTTTCAATGTATTGACGAAGATTCAAACACGTTCGTGATATCACAAAAACAAACAAAGCAAGTGTTATCAAATTTGGGAAAAACATACTGCCACTAGTATGTTAACAAGCTGATTATTCACGATGACGGGTGCCGAACACTGAATAAAACCTTTGGCCTAAAAAATCACATTTAGCACCATGGTCTTGAGGATGTTTTCCAAATAGTTTTTTATAAGTATATTTGACTTCAAATTACATTCTAAAACGTAGCTTTGTTGTCATTCAAATGCAACAACGAACTCTACTGCTCAATTAAAACACTGATGTATTGTTATATATCTACAACAGAACTATCTTAAGGTTACACTTAATTTGACCGTACCTTTCTGTGCCAAACAGATATAGATGAGTGTGCTAATTTCTCCGAGGTCTGTCATTCCAACGCTACATGTATTAACACTGAAGGCAGCTTTACTTGTGCCTGCAAACCTGGCTTTAGTGGGAATGGGACTTCCTGCACAGGTAACATTACACTAAATACAAGATAAATTGTACACTGATTTCTTTCATTTATCTTGTTATTCCGTAGCTTTGTTCTGGGTTGGCTTTTCAAAATCTACACACGATAATTATTTTGCTATTGAAATCAAGGAAAACGATATTCAGAAAAAATTGTTATGGAACTAAAGAGTTTAGGTTTTTATAAGTGAAAGCAAAAGTCGGAATACATGTACTGATTGCATATCCCTCCCTGGAAAGACTTTGAGGAAAAATGGAGAAATATATATTTCTGTATGTATATTCTTTTGATAGCAATATTTTATGCTAAATGTACTGGTTCTTACAAAAACAAGTTCTTATCACTTAAAATATTAAATTGGAAACCTTATAAGCAATATTGAAAAACAGATAAATTTATCTCATCATATAGTTCAGAGGTCAAATTCTTCATTTTTTCAATAAACTGTGGTTTGATTTGTCCAAAGGCTTATTTCAATGGACCGATTTTTATGATAATTTCAAAGCATCTGACAGCGTTATATCAAATGATAAAGGGCTATTTGAAATGTTTTTACTTTAAATTAGGTTCTTTATTTTTAATTGCTTTTTAGATATGTTTTTTGTGTAAATGTTATCATCATATTTGACTTTACCTCAAAGATATTCAGGTTCTGACACAATTTGTAAAAATTCTCGCCTTATAGTACTGTCACTGTCAAATAAAGTGGATCAGATTTTAATGAAAAAAGCTTTTATTGCTTGTGGTGTTAAAGAAATAAAGACTTTTCAATAGAAAGTGTCAGAACATTATTTTTACCTTCTTAACATTTAATTCAGTTTGTACTCAAGGAAAATATGGCGACAACTGTAATAATACTTGTGGATGTGTTACAAATAACACCGAGTCTTGTAACCATGTCAATGGAACATGCACATGCAAGGAAGGTTGGGAAGGAGAAGACTGCAGTCTAGACATATTTGAATGTACTGCACATACAGGAACGTGCCCAGAAAACTCGAGCTGTCGAAACACAAACGGTTCATATGTATGTGAATGTGATGCCGGGTATATAACAGTGAATGGAACATGTCAAGGTATACGTTGTATTCTTTCAAGAAAAATACTTTATCCTCAGTACTGCATATAGTATATAAATGATACAAGTATGTGTGCTAGAAATACTAATTTTTCTGTTAGGAAAATGTTTTCATACATATAATTGTATGAGCAAAACAGCAAAATATAGATCTGTATGAATACAATTTTAAGTTCCCTTTGATATGTGTTTTTTTCTAAAAGTACAGCTCCTTGCAATTACGTTATTCTGTGTATTTAAAACATTTAATTGGGAGAATTTAAGGGAATATTGAAAAAAAAAAATCATTTATCTGATGCGATAGAACAAGGGCATAATCTTCATTTTCTTATTTACTGTATTTCGATTTATCCAATATTCATTTTAATGAATTGTTTTCCAGATTAATTTAAACACTTTTAAAATCGATATAATTACAAAACTAAAGGCCTTGTAAGGATATTTTGCTTTAGGTGTGTTCTATATTCAGCATTTTGAGTCATTTCATTTGGGATAATGTTGTCATTTGTGACTTCGTCTCCAAGACATTCAGGTTAAGACATTTATTGTAATAATCCGGCCTCATAGTTCTGTCACTGTCAAAACATATTGGATTGTGTTTAACTGAAAATAAGCTTCATTCCTTAGTGGTGTTTAGAAAATTAAAACTTTAAACTGTATATCTAATCATTTTATACCACATATACAGATTTCTTTCTTTTTCCTTTCAGTAATTTTGTTCTGGTAAAGAATCCATTGCCAAAGGACAATGCCACCTTTCTATGAAATATTTTTTTTAAAATATTTTGCAAATATTTATTTTTTTAGTATTTACATGCAACTAATATTTGCTATTGATAAAAATGAACACGATAGTCAGAAAAATAATGTTATGGAACTAAACATTTGTGATTTAATAAATGATAGTAATAGTTGGAACACAGGTACTTATTGCAATTCTCTTTCTGGAAAGATCTTGAGCAAAAAGGAGAAATAGATCTGTAGAGATTGCAACCTTTAAGACAATATTGGAAAACATACATTTATACATTTCAAAGATCAAAATATTTTTTTCTAAGTTTTTTTTTAAAAGAAATATCTAAAGGAATGGAATTGTTTTTGCTTATTAAGGATTTTGCCTAAATGCAGTTCTATACAATTAAGTAATTCTGTACAACAAACATATTAAATTGGTAAAGTTTAATGCAACATTGGAAAGCATAACCATTTATCTGATGCGATGAAACAAAGGTCAAAACCGTCATTTTCTAAATTAACTTTGGTTAGATTTCATTAAAGGTACATTTTTTATAAACCGATTTCTAGATCAGTTTAAATGATTTTAACATCTGTATATTAATTTAGAGACGTCTGTAAAGATCGTTTTATTTATCTTCCGTATTTCAATATACATTTTTAGACATACCATTTGTGTTAATCTTATTTTTGTGACTTTACCTCCATGACATCTAGGTTTGGACATTTCTTGTAAAAATATGGCCTCATAAGACTTTCATTCGCATAACATATTGCTTTTAGGTTTTACTGAAAATGATCATCATTTTTTCGTAGTGCTGATAATTAAGATTTTTGTTTGCGTTCGTAGTCGTTTCAAAGTCATTTTCAAATTACACTTTTAAGATTATCTTCTGCGTCTTCTGTCTAAATACTATTGAAATAAGATCGTGCTAATATCAGAACTATATTCCACTTGATTTGTTTGTACTTTTCTCTTCCGAACAGATATCGATGAATGTAATACTTACACTGACGACTGTCATTCCAACGCTACATGTATAAACATTGTAGGCCGCTTTACTTGTGTCTGCAAAACTGGCTTTAGTGGGAATGGGACAACCTGTACAGGTAACATTAAACTAAATATAAATTACATTATAACTGTGAGTAACATGAAGCCACATAAACTCATTTGTTCCTTTTATCTTGTCCTTCCGTAATTTTAATCAGGTAAAAAATCCATTGCAAAGAGGTCAATGACTTCTTGGCATGAAATTTGAAAATGTGTGTGTTGTTGTAAATATTTAATTTTCGGTATTTACACACGATGATTATTTTGCTATTGATACCAAGGAAACAATATTCAAAAACAAATGTTATGGAACTAAAGATTGTTGGTTAAATAAGTGATAGATAACGTTTGGACACATGTACTAATTGCAAATCCCTCCCTGGAAAGACCTTGACCAAAATAGAGAAATGTAGATTTTTAGAACTATAAGTATATATTTTGATATGAATGTTTTATGCAAAATGAACAGCTTCTTTCAATTACAAAATTCTGTTCACTTAAAATACAAGTAAAACATTGGCAATATTGAAACACACATATATTTATCTGATAAAATACTTCAAAGGTCAGGTTCTTCATTTCTTCATTCGTGTTAATATTGTCATTTGTGACTTGACCGCCAAGAAATGTAGGTTAAGTCATTTATTGTAATAATCCGGCCTCATAGTACTATCACTGTCAAAACATATTGGATTGTATTTTACTGAAAATAAACTTAATTCCTCAGTGATGTTTAGGAAATTAATACATTTCATTTGTGTTAATGTTGTCATTTGTGACTTCACCTCTAAGGCATTCAGGTTAAGACTTTTATTGTAATAATCCGGCCTCATAGTACTATCACTGTCAAAACATATTGGGTTGTATTTTACTGAAAATAAGCTTTATTCCTTAGCTGTATTTAGGAAATGAAGACTGTAAACTATATTAATAATCATCTAAAAAGAACGTCCTGTTTTATGATGAAACACGTAATTTAAGTAAAACATGTTTTATACACAATAACTATGATGGTTTCCGTATTACTGAAATGGGTATTATAGTTTATTAAAAATTTAGGAATGATTCAATCTTTTATTTGCTGTACCAAAATGAAAGAGCAAAAGCATGAAGCGTATATTTCGTTTGAAACTGCGGTATTACCAACTAATGCAACCCCCAACGATCCGTAATAGAATATGTTTTCCGTTAATCCACATGTTTTTATTTCTGCAAAATGACACCCAGTTTCAAACTTAACCTAGAAGTCATTAAGATAAACATTTTGTTCAAGATACCAGACGACTAAATTGCAAAATTAACTCGAAAGTAACTCACATCTGTTCAATAACCTGAACTGTTGATATAGATTTTCGTGATTTTGAATGCATTGACATAGATTCAAACACGTTCGTGATATCAACAACACAAACAGTCTTAGCAAGTGTTATCAAGATTATGTAAAACATATTGCCGCTAGTAAATTTAACAAGCTGAATATTCAAGATGGCGGGTTTCAATCGCCGAATTAAATCTTTACCCCAAAAGTTCATATTGAGCACCGTGATATGGAGGTTGTTTTCCAAAATGACTTTTTATGAACATGTATGCCTTCAAGTAACATTGTAAGAATGCAGCTTTATTGTGATTCAAATGCATCAACGAACTCTACTGCTCACATAAAACAGTGATGTATTGTTAAACATCTACAGTAAAAGGAGCTTAAGTTTCAACTTGATTTGACTGTACATTTTTGTTCCCAACAGATATCGACGAGTGTGCTACTTACGCCGACGACTGCCATTCCAGCGCTACATGTATAAACACTGTAGGCAGCTTTACTTGTATCTGCAAAACTGGCTTTAGTGTGAATGGGACTACCTGTACAGGTAACATTAAACTTATTACCAATTGTATTTTAACTACAAGTAACTTGAAACCACATATACAGATTTCTTCGTTTTTTTTTCTTTCAGTAATTTTGTTTTGGTAAAGAATCCATTGCCAAAGGACAATGCCATCTTTGCATGAAATATTTTTTTTTAATGTTTTGCAAATATTTATTTTTTTAGTATTTACATGCGACTAATATTTGCTATTGATAAAAATGAACACGATAGTCAGAAAAAAATGTTATGGAACTAAACATTAGTGGTCTAATAAATGATAGTTATAGTTGGAACATAGGTACTTACTGCAATTCTCTTTCTAGAAAGACATTTAGGTTTGGACATTTCTTGTAAAAATATGGCCTCATAAGACTATCATTAACATAACATATTGCTTTTGATTTAACTGAAAACGAACATCATATCTTCGTACTGTTTATAATTAAGATTTTTGTTTGTGTTAGTATTCGTTTCAAATTCACTTTTAAATTACCTTTTGCTTCTTCTGTCTAAATACTATTGAAATAAGATCGTGCTAATATCAGAACTTTATAAAGGTTCCACTTCATTTGTTTGTACTTTTCTCTTCAAAAAAGATATCGATGAATGTGCCTCTTACATCGACGACTGCCATTCCAACGCTACATGTATAAACGCTGTAGGCAGCTTTACTTGTGTCTGCAAAACTGGCTTTAGTGGGAACGGGACTACCTGTACAGGTAACATTAAACAACCACAAGTAACTTTAAACCACATATACAGATGTCTTCCTCTTTCCCTTCAGTAATTTTGTTCTGGTAAAGAATCCATTGCCAAAGGACAATGCCTTCTTTGCATGAAATAAATATTTATGTTTTTTTGCAAATATTTAATTGTTCTGTATTTACATGCGACTTATATTTGCTATTGATACAAAATATACACGATGTTTGGAAAAATGTTGTTATGGAACTAAACATTAGTGGATTAATAAATGATAGTAACAGTGTAACAGTGGGATCACAGGTACTTATTGATATTCTCTTTCTGGAAAGATCTTTAGGAAAATGGAAAAAATACAGATGTGTAGAGATGGCAATCTTAAAGGCAATATTGGATAGCATACATTTATACATAAATTTCAAAGGTCAAAATCTTTATTTTCTAAGTTTTCTAAGTTAGATCTAGAGAAATGGTATTGTTTTTGCTTATGAAGGATTTTTGCCTAAATACAATTCTATACAACAAAGTAATTCTGTACAATAAACATATTAAATTGATAAAGTTTAAGACAATATTGGAAAGCATAATCATTTATCTGATAAGAGGAAACCAGGTCAGAATCGTCATTTTCTAAGTTAACTTTTGTTAGATTTGTTTAAAGGTACATTTTATGATACACTTTCCAGATTAGTTTAAATGATTTTAACATCTGTATATTATTTACTTAGGGACCTTTATAAAGATAGTTGTGTTAGTAGTCGTTTCAAAGTCACTTTCAAATTACACTTTCAAGATCACCTTGTCCGTCTTCTGTCTTAATACTTTTAAAATAAGATCGTGGTTATATCAGAACTATATGGAGGTTCCATTTTATTTGTTTGTACTTTTCTCTTCCAAACAGATATCGATGAATGTGCTACTTACACGGACGACTGCCATAACAACGCTACATGTATAAACACTGTAGGCAGCTTAACTTGTGTCTGCAAAACTGGCTTTAGTGGGAACGGGACTACCTGTACAGGTAACATTAAACTAAATATAAATTACATTATAACTGCGAGTAACATGAACCCACATATACTCATTGGTTTCATTTATCTTGTCCTTCCGTAATTTTATTCAGGTAAGAGTCCGTTGCAAAACGGACAAAGACTTCTTGGCATAAAATTAATAAATGAGTATGTCTTTAACGAATATTTAATTTTCAGTATTTACGATGCTTATTTTGCTATTGATACCAAGGAAACAGTATTCAGGATCAACTGTTATGGAACTAAAGATTGTTGGTTTAATAAGTGATAGAAAACGTTGGAACACATGCACTATTACAAATCCCTCCCTCGAAAAACCGTGTCTAAAATAGAGAAATGTAGATCTTTATAACTAAAAGTATATATTTTTGTTACGAATGTTTTATGCTTAGTTTACAGCTTCTTTCAGTTAGAGAATTCTGTTCACTTAAAATATAAAATTGGCAATATTGTAAAACACATATATTTATCTGATAATATAGTTCAAATGCCAGGTTCTTCATTCCTTCATTAGTGTTAATGTTGTCATTTAAATTTGTGACTTCATCTCCAAGACATTTAGGTTAAGACAATTATTGTAATAATTTGATCTCATAGTAATTGCACTTTTAAAGGATATTGGATTTTTTTTTTCAAATTTAGTTTCAATTCTTAGTAGTGTTTAGACAATTAATACATTTCATTTGTGTTAATATTGTCATTTGTGACTTTTTCTCCAAGACATTCAGGTTAAGACATTTATTGTTATGATCCGGCCTCATAGTCCTATCACTGTTAAAACATATTGGATTAGGTTTTACTGAAAATAAGCTTCATTCCTTAGTGGTGTTTAGGAAATTAAGACTATAAACTGTAGAGTTAATCATTTCAAAGGAACGTCCTGTTTTTATGATGAAACACGTATAGTAAAACATGTTTTTAAATAAAAATAACTGTAATGATTTCCATATCATTGAAATGGATATTATAATTAAAAAAATTGAGGGATGATTCAATATTTTATTTTCTAGTACCAAAATGAAAGAGCAAAAGTATAAAGCGGCTAGTTTATTTGAAACTGTGGTATTACAAATTTATGCAAACCTCCGACGACCCATAATAGAATGTGTCTTCCGTTCTTCAACATGTTTTTATTTCTGCAAAATAACACCAAATTTCGAACTAAACCTAGATGTCATTAAAATAAACATTCTGTTCCAGATACCAGAAGTCTAAACTGCAAAATTAGCTCGAAAGCAACTCATATCTTTTCAATAACCTGAGCTGCTCACATAGATTTTTTGTGATTTTGATTGTGTTCAAACAGATTCTAACACGTTCCTGATATCATCAACACAAACAGTCTTAGCAAGTGTTATCAAGATTGTGCAAAACATATTGCCGCTAGTATGTTCACAAGCTGACTATTCAAGGTGTCGGGTGTCAATCGTCGAATAAGATCTTTGCCCCAAATGTTCACATTGAGAACCGTGATATTGAGGTTGTTTTCCAAAACGTCTTTTTATGAACATGTATGCCTTCAAGTTACATTGTAAAAATGGAGATTTATTGTTATTCAACTGCAACAACCAACTCTACTGCTCAAGTAAAACAGTGATGTATTGTTATATATCTACAAGAAAAAGGAGCTTAAGTTACCACTTGATTTGACGGTACTTTTCTGTTCCAAACAGATATTGATGAATGTGCTACTTACACTGACGACTGCCATTCCAACGCTACATGTATAAACACTGTAGGCAGCTTTACTTGTGTCTGCAAAACTGGCTTTAGTGGGAACGGGACTACCTGTACAGGTTTTATTAAACTAAATATAAATTGTATTTAACTACAAGTAACTTTAAACCACATAAAAAGATTTCTTCCTCTTTCCCTTCAGTAATTTTGTTCTGGTAAAGAATCCATTGCCAAAGGACAATGCCTTCTTTGCATGAAAAAAATGTTTTTTTTCTTTTGCAAATATTTAATTTTTCAGTATTTATATGCGACTTATATTTGCTATTGATACAAAATAAACACTATGTTCAGATAAAATTGTTATGGAACTAAACATTAGTGGTATTATAAATGATAGTAACAGTGGGAACACAGGTACTTATTGATATTCACTTTCTGGAAAGATCTTTAGGAAAAAGGAAAAATATAGATGTGTAGAGATGGCAATCTTGAAGGCAATATTGGATAGCATACACATTATACATAAATTTCAAAGGTCAAAATCTTTATTTTCTAAGTTTTCTAGGTTAGATCTAGAGAAATGGAATTGTTTTTGCTTATGAAGGATTTTTGCCTAAATACAGTTCTATACAACTAATTCTGTACAACAAAAATATAAAATTGGTAAAGTTTAAGGCAATATTAGAAAGCATAACCATTTTTCTGATGCGAGGAAACAAATGTCAGAAGCGTCATTTTCTAAGTTAACTTTGGTTAGATTTCATTAACGGTATATATTTATGAACCGATTTTTAGATTAGTTTATATGATATTAACATCTGTATATTAATAATTTAGGGACCATTATAAAGATAGTTCGCTTTTATTTATCTTCCGTATTTCAGTATATATTTTTGGACATTCCATTTCTGTAAATGTTATTTTTGTGACTTTACCTCCAGGCATCTAGGTTTGGAATTTTGTTTTAAAATATGGCCTCATAAGACTATAACTGGCATAAGATAATGCTTTGGACTTTACTGCAAATAAGCACCATTTCTTCGTAGTACTGATAATAAAGATTTTTGTTTGCGTAAGTAGTAGTTTCAAAGTCATTTTCAAATTACACTTTTAAGATTATCTTCTGCGTCTTCTGTCTAAATATTATTAAAATAAGATAGTGCTAATTTCAAAACTATATAAAGGTTCCACTTTATTTTTCTGTACTTTTCTCTTCCGAACAGATATCGATGAATGTGCTACTTACACGGACGACTGTCATTCCAACGCTACATGTATAAACACTGTAGGCAGTTTTACTTGTGTCTGCAAAACTGGCTTTAGTGAGAATGGGACTACCTGTACAGGTAACATTAAATCAAATATAAATTATTATATAACAACAAGTAACATGAAACCACATATACTCATTTGTTTCTTTTATCTTGTTCTTTCGTAATTTTATTCGGGTAAAAATCCATTGCAAAAAGGACAAAGACTTCTTGGCATGAAATTAAAAAATGTGTGTGTTTTAGGGAATATTTAATTTTCAGTATTTACACACGATGATTATTTTGCTATTGATACCAAGGAAACAATATTCAAGAACAAATGTTATGGAACTAAAGATTGTTGGTTAAGTAAGTGATATAAAACGTTGGAACACCTTTACTAATTGCAAATCTCTCGCTGGATAGACCTTGACCAAAATAGAGAAATGTAGATCTTTAGAACTATAAGTATATATTTTTGATATGAATGTTTTATGCTAAATGTACAGCTTCTTTCAATTACGAAATTTTGTTCACTTAAAATATAAATTGGCAATATTGAAACAAACATATATTTATCTGATAATATAGTTCAAAGGTAAGGTTCTTCATTTCTTTATTCGTGTTAATATGACATTTGTGACTTCACCTCCAAGACATTCAGGTTAAGACATTTATTGTAATAATCCGGCCGCACAGTGCTATCACTGTCAAAGGATATTGGAATGTGTTTTACTGAAAATAAGCTTCATTTCTTAGTAGTGTTTAGACAATTAATACATTTCACTTGTGTTAATGTTGTCATTTGTGACTTCATCTCCAAGACATTTAGGTTAAGACATTTTTGTAATAATCCGGCCTCAAAGTACTTTCAGGGTCAAAACATATTGGATCGTATTTTACTGAAATAAGCTTTATTCCTTAGTGGTGTTTAGGAAATTAATACTGGAAACTATAAAGCTAATCATTTTAAAGGAACGTTCTGTTTTTATGATTAAACACATAAAGTAAAACATGTTTTATACAAAATAACTATTATGATTTTCTATCATTTAAATAGGTAGTATAGTTCATAAAAATAGAGGGATGACTCGATCTTCTATTTCTAGTACCAAAATGAAAGAGCAAAAACATAAAGCACTTCGTTCGTTTGAAACTGCGGTATTGCCAATATATGCAAACCTCCTACAATCCATAATAGAATTTGTCTTCCATTCTTCAACATGTTTTTTCTGCAAAATGACACCCAGTTTCGATTTTATCCTAGATGTCATTAAAATAAACATTCTGTTCAAGATACCAGAAGACTAAATTGCAAAATTAACTCGAAAATAACTCACATCTTTTCAATAAACGAAGCTGTTGACATAGATTTTCGTGATTTTAGATTGTTCAGACACAGATTCAAACACGTTCGTGATATCATCAACAAAACAGTCTTAGCAAGTGTTATCAAGATTGTGAAAACATATTGCCGCTAGTATGTTAACAAGCTGATGATTCAAGGTGGCGGGTGTCAATCGCCGAATAAAATCTTTGCCCCAAATGTTCACATTGAGCACCGTGATAATGAGGTTGTTTTCCAAAATGTCTTTTTATGAACATGTATGCCTTCAAGTTACATTGTAAAAATGTAGCTTTATTTTAATTCACATGCAACAACGAACTCTACTGCTCAAGTAAAACAGTGATGTGTTGTAATATATCTACAAAAAAGGAGCTTAAGTTACCACTTGATTTGACGGTACTTTTCTCTTCCAAACAGATATTGATGAGTGCGCTAGTTACACTGACGACTGCCATTCCAACGCTACATGTATAAACACTGTAGGCAGCTTTACTTGTGTCTGCAAAACTGGCTTTAGTGGGAACGGGACTACATGTACAGGTAACATTACACTAAAAACAATTGACAATGTATTTTAACTACAAGTATCTTAAAACCACATCTACAGATTTCTCCCTTTTTCCCTGCAGTAATTTTGTTCTGGTAAAGAATCCATTGCCAAAGGACAATGCCTTCTCTGCATGAAATAAATATTTATGTTTTTGCAAATGTTTAATTTTTCAGTATTAACATGCGGCTAATATTTGCTATTGATACAAAAGAACACGATATTCAGAAAAAAATTGTTATGGAACTAAACATTAGCGGTATTATAAATTATAGTAACAGTTGGAACACAGGTACTTATTGCTATTCCCTCTCTGGAAAAAGGAGACAATTAGATCTGTGGAGATGGCAATCTTAAAGGCAATATTGGAAGACATACATTTAGACATACATTTCAAATGTCACAGTCTTTATTTTCTAAGTTTTCTAAGTTAGACCTAAAGGAATGGAATTGTTTTTGGTTATGAAGGATTTTTTCCTAAATACAGTTCTATACAATTTAGTAATTATGTACAATAAAAATATTAAATTGGTAAAGTTTAAGTCAATATTGGAAAGCATAACCATTTATCTGATATGATGAAACGAGGGTCATAATCATCTTTTTCTAGATTAACTTTGGTTAGCTTTCTTTAAAGGTACATTTTACGAACCGATTTCCAGATTAGTTTCAATTAGCTTAACATCTGTATATTAATTATTTAGGGGCCTTTATAAAGATGGTTCGCTTTTATTTATCTTCCGTATTTCAATATACATTTTAGACATTCCATTTGTGTAAATGTTGTTTTTGTGACTTCACCTCCAAGACATCTATGTTTGGACATTTCTTTTAAAAATCCGGCCAATAAGAAAACTTATATGAACATGTATGACAGATTAGTTTAAACGAGTTTAACATCTGAATATTCATTATTTAGGGACCTTTATAAAGATGGTTCGCTTTTATTTATCTTCCGTATTTCAATATACATTTTAGACATTCCATTTGTGGAAATGTTGTTTTTGTGACTTCACCTCCAAGACATCTATGTTTGGATATTTCTTGTAAAAATCCGGCCAATAAAGATATATTGTTTCAGATTGTATTATTAAGTAAAATTGTAATTTGATAGATTGAAAGTTGAACATGCTCAAAACCGCAGGTTTATTTTACTTCAAAAAGATTTGAATGGCTTCTTATCAAACAACACATATTTTTAACTTTTTTTGTACATTTACATATACCATGCATGACTTGATTTGTGGCATATCGTGATCATTTTATGAATTTTCCTTTAGCAACATTTCATTTATGCTTGTTACTTTAAACATTATTTTGCAGATGTTGATGAATGTAGTGATGGAAGTAACAACTGTGACACAAATGCGGAATGTTCGAATACTGTCGGAAGTTTCACATGTGCCTGTAACACCGGCTACAACGGAAATGCAACAGTTTGCACAGGTATATAATTTGATTTATAATTATCTTTGAAATATAAAAACATTATCAAAGGCTTGAACGGAGGTTCTTATAAGATTAATGAAAATTGACGACATCGTATAACGAAGCCTACATTAGCGATTGAAATTATTAATTTTCCAGTTACAATACTGTTTCAGACATCTTGTTACTTTACATTTGATACCCAATGTCAAAACAAGTTCAGTTGATCGAACTATTTTAGTCAGTGCAACCAAGTAAATAATACGAAAAAGCAACCAAATAAAGAAATACAAAAAGTGTATTTCAGAACTTGTACGAAGTGTCTTTTTTTTGTAAGTAAATAAGGGATAAAAGAATGTTTTTTATTGCATCACTTATTTAATTAATGCTTATGTAGATTTTATTCCATAAATGTCGCCTGTTAAACTTCCATTGAAAAAGAACTTTTCAATGTAGATATTGATGAATGCAGTGATGGCAGTAACAACTGTGACACAAATGCCGAATGTACAAATACTGTAGGTAGTTTCACCTGTGCCTGTAACACCGGCTACAGCGATAATGGAACAGTCTGCACAGGTATATAGTTTGTATACAAAATCTAGAAATATGAAATCTTAATAAATAAACTGTACTTACTTGTACTAAACTGAACTTTTAAAATTATGTTAAAATCTATAAAATCGTAGAAATATTGCTTGTTGATGTTTGTATTGTAAAAAATAAATAGCTAGATTGATAAAAAATAAGTAAATGAATTAGTTAATAAAGCAAACATCTAAGTTGACAGACAGACACAGTGTAGGAGCATATTATGTAGCAATATCATAAAAAATAAGTTAATAATTTCAATTGTCAATTATTGTTAAAGGTCATGTGACACGACTATAGCAACTTTGTCTATTCAAAATAATCATAATGGACTGATTAAAATGGTTTAATTGCCAAATTATGAAAATATTGCTTTTGATAAGAAAAAGCGTGTTTTTGATGATCGGCTATTTCCGTTTCGACATCGGTAGTTTCCGCTGCAATTTTTGGCTGTGACGTAGATTTATCCCTACTGTCCCAGGCAGAAGTGCAGAATTACACTGTTCATAACATATCCGTTTTTAAATGAAAAAATAACACTAAACCACAAGTGCAAGAAACAAAATAAAGGCACACTTATAAAAATAACATGCTATAAATTGTAAAATAAATAAAACAATGTGATCACTTCTCGATTTTTATAAGTAAATTCAAACTTTGTGCCGGGAGAACGGTTTGTAATTTTACCTTTATAAATATTAATAAATATTCCAATTTCTTCCATATTGTGGTCCTATATAAAACTATTTCCTTCACGTTTTAACATGCTGCGTAACCATTCCTCACTTAATGTTTACGTCATAAACAAATTCTTTTTCATTTAAGTGTAGTAAAATTGAAGTGAATTTAGGTGATCTAATGTGTTAACATTTGTGTCACTGGAATGGTAATTCACACTACAGTGTAATTTCACGTTGGGATATTGTTTGAAAATAATAATATGGCATGTCCATCAAGTAAAAATTTGTATCTGCTTATAAATCAATATCCAATGAAATGTCAAAGATCCATATATCACGCCTTATACTGTGGGATTTATGCAAATTAACCTGCCAAAATGGGACCCTTGTATATTCTGCATAGCTGTCAAAACAAAGCAATTAACTTTTTATGACCCAATTAATGATAAAGTTGAGACAAATAGCAAAATTTTATGGCAAGTGATCTTACAAATTGATTGAATTACTTTTGATTAGTCAAACTTGTGAAAACATTATGTAATAGCTTGTTCCAGTTAACATGTCTGAATGATTTTTAGTAAAGAAGCTTCCTTGCAGATACATATTTTAATTAGATAATTAAATGTAATGGATCTATTTGTGATGAAAATAAAAATCATTCGACTTCTAAATGTGAACAAATTAAAACAAAAACAAAAACAATGTGTTTGTGTTAAGATATTGACATAGTTTTATGGCTTCTTCATATTATTTTTTCTATGATCATTATTTTCTTTTTTTAATGTTGAATGAATAAGCAAAAAAAGTAGGCAGTTATAATGAAAAAAGTCATAGATCTAATCAAAGATTACTTACACGTACCTCAGGCAAAATATACCACAGACAAATAAGCAACACATCACTGTAAAGAGAATGTTTTTTATGGAAAAAAATCTCTCGATTGGAGTTAGTTAATCAAGTCTTCCAAAAAACTGCATCGGATAAAAATAAGCATGTTCAAAATTTTTTTCGATCAGTTACTTGAAAAATATCTCTAGATATTTTCACTGATGTATCTTTTAATTCTATAACCCTAATTAAACTAGCCTCTATATAATATTGCTAATTGGCTTCGTAATTCCATCAAAATTTCAAATTATTTATTTTAAAAAATCTTCAATGTGTATTCATGATGTTAGCTTGACCTATTCAAATTTGTTTTTTTTTACTATATTCAGTCTACATTTTCACTTTCCATCATAATTTTTAAGATTTTGTTAACAATCCAGGCAGCTGTGTCAAGTGGAAAGAGATAAATGTGCGTCACTTCCGGTTTCGCTCGTGACAAGTGCGCGCGACCAAGTGCGTGAAATATGGATTTTAATTTGCTATAAAAACATCTTTAAGATGAAAATTACCTGCGGAATTTTTTAAAACTGTCATAGTTAGATATATAGTTTTCGCTCATATTAAAATTTTGAGGTCAAAAATTCGTGTCACATGACCTTTAAAGTTTATTTTACTGGCGATTGGTATCTTAGTTCATCACATAGCTTTTCCACAAACCCTTCCAACGTTTTTTTATGTTGCTCCGTTTCTTTTCGGTAGATATCAACGAATGCAGTGATGGAAGTAACAACTGTGATGATAATGCGGCATGTACAAACACTGCCGGTAGTTTTACCTGCTCGTGCAAAGACGGCTACACTGGTGATGGGGTTACTTGTTCAAGTAAGATAATTTAGTTACAACTCATTTACATTTCATCTTATATTGTTTAATTGTTGAAGTATTTTGCAGATAAATGTCATTTGTAAGTGTAAATTATTGACATGTTGTGTAAATATCTATTATTGGTATAGTAAAAAGAAAAAAAAGTCGGAGCTACAAATGAATTTTAGGGGTCAATGTGTCGTGACTTGGTGTAATGCCAAGCTTTTTTAATTTAACGAGGCCACAGTTGAGTAACATTATTGCTAAACAATGGTACATCCAAAGTAGTCTTACGAACACAAAAGTCCATAACAGAAAGATGCAATGGATTTTAGAATACACAACCTAGAGCGGAATTCGAACTCCGATCTCCCGCGTGACAGGCCAACACTCTAACCACTGAGCCAAGGAATCGATTCCCTAACACAGTGGTCAGAGATTGTATATATATAATTATAGTTAGGTGTGCTGTAGACTGTAACAGTATATAATCGATTTGTGTTTCGTTTTAATTTGTTTTCTTATTTGTTTTTGTTCGCATATTTGATTAATTTGCCAGCTGGATTACTGAACAATAAATTTTAAAGTATCAAGTGAATTTTGCAGCTTCAGGTTTACAATTTCTGGTATACGGAGTGGCCGCTGGTGACAGCAGTATGACAGGCGTCGATGACGCATGCCTTGCAAGAGTTGACGTCACCTACCAATTACCATTTATGAATAGGATGTTTCGGTTCTTTTTCGTACGCAATCTTACAATTAATCTTATCCATCAATCAGTCTAGTTTTGTTATTATTCTCTTCAAAATCGTAAGCAGACGCAAACAATACTATCCAAAAGTTGTTGAAAAATGGATTTAAGTTGTGTGCACGTTGCTTACTTTGGAACGTTTTTTGGTAAAATATTGAAAAACAGCACTCAGCATGTTGTGTGTGTGTATAGAATGTTAATGATGAACAACCCATCCAAATTCTGAATACGTAATCACTAGCAGTTTTTTTATTACTTTTGGGTTCATTAAACAAACATGTTATCAAGTCTAAATAAAAGTATACAAAGGATAGAAAGAGCTTTACACCTGTTACTGTATGGAAAAAAGTACCATTAAGTTGCAGTTGATGATAAATTGTTGTCTGCCTTTTTAAAATCAGAAGCAATTAAGACTATGAAATGTATCTATTTTATTTGATCTGCGGTCAAAATAAGATATTTTTCCTCATTTATTGTTTTTAGCTTAAAGATAAAACGACCGTTTTCAATTTATGCAGATATGTCCAAATGGAATAATCAGTTTTGGAAGACGCTACAACAGTTATACAGTACCGGTGAATCAAGGATCCAGAAACGACCTGAATAACATTTACGCACTGGCTCCCTATTTCGCGGATATGATCTTAACGTCCACTGGCAAAATCTGGTACCAGGCGTACGATCGAACTTTAGGGGAATCGGAAGAAAAAGACGTTGTTTTCAATTTTGTGCAGAGCCTAGTCAGCAAAACCTACAAAATACAAATAACGCCCATTTATGTTTTCAAAGCAACTTGGGACAGAGTACCGCGGTTCGGAGGACCTGTCGCAGAGGTAAATTAGATAAACGAATAAATAAACTGCAGTGAAGAAAGCGAAAGAACAAAATAAGTAAACAGAAGGGAAATAAAGTGAATAAACAAACAAACGAACGGACAAAGTAATGAATGAATGAATGAATGAAGGAATGAAGGAAGGAATGAATTTTTTTAGTATCATTGAGTTTCAATTGTATTCTATTTTCAGTAGATTTTTTTTAAAATAATAAAAGGGAAGAACAGGATTTTTCTGGTTCGAAATATTACAGTTGTACTGAAGTAAACGTGTTTCCTTCTTTTTTTTCAATAAATAATGTTTTACTAAAGTAAACAACATTTCTTTGTTCAGTTAATAATGTTTTACCAAAGTCAACGCCTTTTCTGGTTAAGTTTAATGTTTTGCTGAAGTGAAATACCTTTTTCTTCAGTTTAATATTTTACTGAAATAAATAACTTTTCTTCGTTCACTTAATAATGTTTTACTGAAGTAAACGACTTTTCGATGTTCAGTTTAATATTTTACTGAAGTAAAGGACTGTTTTCGTCGGTTTAATAATTTCCTGTAGTAAACGACATATCTTTCTTCAGTTAATAATGATAAATGGACGTGAACGACTTTTCTTTTTTCACTTAATAATATTTTACTAAACGATGGTTTTGCTCAGTTAATAATGGTTTACCTAAGTAAACGACTTTCCTCTTTAGTTTAATGTTATACTGAAGTAAAAGACTCTTTTTTGTTTAGTGTTATGTATTACTGAAGTAAACGACTTTTATCTTCAGTTTAGTGTTTTACTGTCGGAACGACATTTATTTGTTCAGCTAATAATATTTTACTGAAGTAAACGACGTTTCTTTGTTCGGTTTATAATACTTTAATGAAGTAAACGACTGTTCAGTGGACACTGAATAATGTTCCACTGAAGTAAACGACTTATTTGTTCAGTTAAAAATGTTTTACTGAAATAAACGGCTTTACCTTGTTTAGTTGAAGTATAAGTAGAAAACAACTTACAGTGCTTTAACTGAAGTAATCAGTCGTGCTACCATTTACAGGTTGAAATGTTCAAGCAAGATGTACGCTTTCTGATGTAGGCTGTATAAATCGCACATTCACAGTAATATTTATAAAGATTGCCATATTTTTCAGACTGTCACGTTCCAAGTTCTGTATGTGACTGACGGTGAAATGGCCTATTCTTTTTACATCTACGGTGATATGCAGTTTGACAACAGCGTTCAGTTTATAGGATTATTAACGAACGGTTTTGCCGACGGGTTCAGTGACTCCCCAGACGGTACCTACCTTGCGAGACCTAATCTCAACTTGGAGCTTGGACGTATGTTTCACTGTTAATGTAGAGATTCTATGCTTAATTCTTTTATAAGCATTTCAATCTCTTTAAAAGATAGTTTTAAAATCTATTGACCCCTAGGTTTTAGCTTAAAATACTTTCTTTAAAAATAAAGGTAATTCAAAATGCCCTATGTACGGCTAGAAAACGGAAGAAGCAAAACATTCCGGTAGCGGAATTCGAACCAATGCACTGCAAGGATGGATGACTAGCTTACCAACTGTTCAACAAATCAACATTTTCCTACTTTTGTCCGTAATGTACAATATTAAAAGTCTTTACCACTTGACAAATGGGGTAGTACATTTATTGATGAACATATAAAATGAAAAAGTACCTGTTAATTCTGATGTGCTTTCTTGACAAAATGTTAAGACAGGTTAAGACACTAAGTTTCAATGTGCTCTTGACACATACAGCAATAATTTCTATATATGTAGACATTTTCTGTTTATGCATCGGAAGTTACCCGCATTAAAATAAAGCTAAATAATATGATAAAATACACGAAGCGTACTGCACGGTTCTCTTAAGAATAATTATAATTTGTGCGTGAAGGTAGTACTGACATCGAAGATCAAAGTTCGATATTCAGTTTGGAGCGAATATCGAGCCAGTTCTGAGATCGATATTAAGCAAAAAGATTATGAATTTTGAGCTAAGGCGAATTTCGAGCACCTCTGATATCGATTTTAAGATTAAATAAATTTGTAAAATATAGCCCTACTGGAATAATGAGGTCACAGTGACCTTGAAAAGCAAAATGGTTTCCGGTGAATAAGTTTAGAATTCTTGGGCCCGTTTCCTCAAACATTGGGAAAAGAGTCAACTCGGCCCTATACCAACTCGGCACGGGTCAACTCGGCACGGGTCAACTCGGCCCACTTTAAAAAATATATATAACGTATTAACTTTGCTTTGCATGTTGTAAAGGTAAATGAATAATAAGAAATATCTTATTATTAAATAATTATACATTGTACTTCTGCCGAAATAAAGTATATTTGTTATATTTATAAACTCTCTCTGTCTGTCTCTTTATGAACTACGTAAATAACCGAGGTAAATCGAGTGAAAAAAACAGTTGTTTCCCTTAGTTTCCCTTCGCTTGCATAAGAATGCAAATTTAGCCGTGTTTGGGGCGATTAAATGTGCGATTTTAAAATTTATTACATCAATTAAAAGCTGGTGATCTTAGCTTCCTCTCAGTGTATATTTCAACACATTGTTTGACACTGAAGGTATTTAAATTTACGGTTAAACCTACCACGAGTCAGAAATACAGTGAGATACACAATCGGTTATCTTTACTCGCAATTCTACTGATAAGAAAAGCCTGTCTGCTTCTAGTTCGGAAACTGTCAATCCGTGTGTTATAAATAATTACAATAATTACAATAAATAGTGATAACACAAACCTAAATATTAATAACTGAAAAGTGGGTCGAGTTGACCCGTGCCGAGTTGGAATAGGGCCGAGCTGACTCGGGGGCCGAGTACGTTTTAGGGCCGAGCTGACCCGGATTCAAACATTGTATATAAGTTGTTCATGACTTGTAGATTAGCCCTTTAGTTTTTTAGGTCACCATGTCAAAGGCCATGGTCACAGTGTCCTTGATAGCAAAATGGTTTCCAATCAATAACTATAGAACGCTTGGTCCCAGCTCCTAAAAACTTCATGGCTGCTTCTAGGGATAAGGCGCTAGGGGGGCATAAATGTTTTACAAACATCTCTTGTTTTATTTGATTTATACTTTCATGTTTAAAGTTGATTTACAAATGTTTAATTAAAACTTCAAAATCTTGGTGAACTTACCTTGTGTTCCGGAGAATAAAAATCAGCAGCATAATACGAGTGTAAATGACAGTTATAACATTCACTGCATTCTTTAATATTAATCCTAGCTTTCACTTTTTTTCACTGCAGGAAAAAAATAGACTTTACTTCTTCAGTTTGACGGTTGTACATTTGATTCAAATAAAATAAAACATACAATACTGGAAAAAAATGACATTTAATTCCAAATAGAATTTCCAAATGTTAAAATGCTATGTCCTTATCAGAGCTACAAATGCTAACAGGACGTCAATTTTAACTAAGCAAATATGTGATTGCATAATAGTCTGTGACATATCCGTGTTTGGATAAGCCTGTGTTAATTTTCGTTTGATCTTCGAAAACCCGTTATACTTGGTTGGTTTCAAGTTTGACCGAATTTTCCTGTCATGAACAAAATGCCACAGGCGTTATAATACCCTGTCAAATAGTAATGATACTAAATTACCGTTTTTTTAACAAAGTCTCACAAGTTAACGCCTACAGTTATTACTATTATATTGTGCTTGTCAAAATTTGGACTTTGCTGTTTGTTTGTGTTTGTTTAATTCAATCAATTGATTGATTGATAAATACACTGAATTTAATAATTCTCATAGTAAATCTGTGAAGTCAAAACAATATCGGCGGAACCATTTCGTACGAATTATTTCTTTTTTGAAAAATACAAAATAAGCAATCAATTTATTTAACATATTTTCATGCAACAAACAGGCATTTTTCCGATAATGTTACCGATTGTAGTCATTATCAATTGAGATAAAAAGAAGCACGTCACAAGCTAAATTGTCACGTGACAAGATAGCGCGTTCCGTCGGTCGACAGATGACTGAAAAATCGCAAATTTTGGTTAAGCATTTCTAATTAAATATTCTTTCAATATTCGTAAAATTTTCAAAACTTAACAATAAATGCACAAACTTTATTATGGTATCAGTTGAATTTTTGACTTTCGCCTCCCTTTAAGCCGTTCAATACAAAAACATTGTCTACCATGCTCATAATTGCTCTAAATCCAACCTGTGCTTCACGTATATATTACAATGTTGAGCCCAATTGTTCAAGATGTTATTAAGAATACGAGTAAAAAGTTTAACTAATGTACTAAATAACGTAATACCTCTGTACTTGTCTACATTATTATGCTACCTTTCTTGTGTAAGGGTATCACATAATGAAGGCTTACATTAGTTTATATACCTTAATTATCAGCAACTGTTTGATTAATTTAAAGAGAAAATAGTCTGCTGGAATCATAAGAATTGACTTTTTGAAAATGGTTTCGCACTGATGTTTATTCGTTGAATGACAGCTCTTTGATGTTTTTGGTCGATGTAAGTTTGTCAGCATTATTTTTCAAACTCTAAAAGTTGGTCTGAATTCAGCTAAAAATTACTAAATGAATGAATATCAAGAGTTTTCTGCTTTAATGATTTTATCTTGAGTTCCGACTCTTTGATGTTTGTTCTTCACATGCCATTCAAAGTTACTTTGTGTTATGTCTTAGTAAATATTTGTAGGATTTCAATTAAACATTTCACCACTAATAAATTACATAAACATTCGATGGTGTTTTTCCTCCCATAGCCCAGTCTAAGTCTGTTCTTTTTTCAGCAATTAATTATTGGAGTATAATCAAACTTCTTTAGTACTTAGCCCAGATTTGCATGTCCTCAGCATGTAGTGTGTGTATTGAGTCTTTTTTCTTTTTTTTTCCTTTTCTTTTCTTTCTTTATTTTTTTATTGCAGGATGGTGTGCGTGTTTATCCATATAGTTGACTTATACAGCTAGGCTAACTTTCATAGAATATTGTTTCTTGAATTTTTCAGCCAATCTTTTTTATATTATGGCAAACAAAATATAGATGTAGCATTTTTTTGTGTCAAGGCGGTATCTGGAGATATTCATCAGCTTTAGTGATTGATATTGTGCTAAGTGGGTCTGTGAGGGGGTGTTGAGATTTTTGCGTATACCCTCTCTCCCTAATTTTTGAGGGCAAAAGTGGGTTCTTAATGTTTTAATTATATCCTCATGATTTTACACTAACAAAATTGCGTACAAATATTTTTTTGTCATTTTTGTATAAGTAAGTGTTCATTAGTAAAATTTGATACTTAGCCGCTTGACCTGTTTAAATTTATCAAAGCATACTGATATGAAATAAACACTGACCGGCTTTAAAAGTCAATGGATTAATAAATACAGCGGTGCTGACTCTCTCAACGAATTTGAAATATACTGCATTATTACTTGACAAAATATAATTTCAACCACTAACGATTTTTTTCTAATGTTGTTGTTGTGAAAGAACACTGTTTTTCTTTTCCAACATGTTTAAAAACAGACATCATTATCATATACTTCTCAGCATATCTGGGTGCAGCCAGTTTCGACCTGATTTCAAACGCTGAGCGAACGCCTAATTATGGAGCGCAGTGTCTCATTTGGGCTCGGCAGCAGACGATTTACGGATCACTGTATAGGTCTCAATTGAATTGGATGCCCGAATGCCCTTGCTGGTCATTCTTTTTCTTTTTTGACCGACGGTTTGGTCGCCAGAGATATGATCTGGGAACAAATACGTTTCAAGTATCAGTTTTACCAAGACACTTTTTCGCACCATACGGCAAGGTAATTTAAATTATTAACCGGCAATTTAAAAAGTGTATTTTGTAAAGCTTTTATCGAAAATAACATTTTTACTACAATCTGACTTTTTGTACATTTTTGCTGACGATAGCATTATTCTTTTACCTTTCGATCATGCAAATGATAATTGGTGTGATTCAATAGTCAGTGACTACAATTTTCACGAGTTGCATGTGAACTATAATTTTTAGACATTTGTAACTGCTACCATGAGTATTTCTATTGCAGACCTGTGTTTACAATGTATTTGGAAGTTTCATTGGTTTTGGGGACCAGGCAGGGTCGTTCCAGTCTTATAATGACATCTGGTACCCACGAGAACATGCAAACAATGATCTTTACTATAGAAGGTTGTGTTGTGAGCTCTCCAACAACTGTGAAGCATATTACCACGTACGGCCGCGAGTAAGCAGATGCTATTCACTACTGCCTTTCAGGTTTGGTAAGTGTTTTTAACAATCTTTATTATTATTATTATTATTAAATACGTCAATATAATTAGGTTTTAGGCACTCTAATAAGTAATAACTAGGAGCGATAGTAAAAAGAAAGATTTATATTTAGGTAGTTTTTATAATGCTAGTACTTGTTAATTGTTAATAATTGTTTTATTAAATTTCCGCGATTAGACAACGTCTCAAGACCGATTATCTGAAGTGCATATCGTTATGAATGTCTCGTTCTCAAGGTATGCATGTTTCATTTTTGCAGGAGGAGGTTTCGGTGATCCACATATCACCACACTAGACGGACAGACGTACACATTCAACGGCCATGGCGAATACGTTTTGCTCCGAATCACAAATGCAAACTTTGAAATTCAGTCCAGGACTGACCGTCCTCTGACAAAAACAGGCGCTTTGTCCGAAGCAACAATATTTTCAGCTTTTGCTGTACAGTCTTCTGATGCCTGGCTCCAAGTAGAATTGAACAGTGAGAAGACGGGCATTAACATCTTCGTCGGCACAAATAAGACAGCATGGGACGACTTCACAGCAGATTTTATTAATGACGGCGACAATTTCACTTTCGTATCGGAGTCTCTAAGTCTTTCACGTGACAATAATACGCTCGTGTCAAGCTTCTCAGAAACAGGTAACTATTGTAAACTTTTCATACATTTGTGACACCTCAGCGGCATAAATCTTATATGCAATTTTTGCTTTTAGTATCAACCAAACTTAAGTCTGAGGTTGCATCAGTCTGTCTCGAGATTTTGTCAGCTTTGCACAAGTAGCCAATCTTTGGTATTTTAGGTCATTCCTGGAATAAGTAAGATGTTTAGAAAGATTTCAATATAAAATTTTCTTCTTCAGGTATTGCATTCAACGTAACTGTCAATGTCGGGCTTTTGCAAATGGCCTTAGGTTTGAATAATGAATACGAGGGTAATACAACCGGGTTGCTAGGCAACTTTAACGAGGATCCAGAAGACGACTATGTTCCGCGAGATTCAACGTCTGCGATACCAATCACTGCAAATGAAAGTGTAGTTTACACGAATTTCGGACAGACATGTAAGAAAAATATTATGAGGTTACATTTCACATTTAAGTAGAAGTTGTAGATTATTTGTCTCCAGCTAAGGTTTTGCACCTGCATTTCATATCACTACTCAGATAAAGCAAAGTCACAAGAGCACTTCTGCTGTATGAAACAATAAAGTAACAAGTTAGTATAGCACAAGCCTACAAAATAAAACTTTAAGATTAAATGAAAAACATAGTGGTACAAAGTTGTTCAGAAATGCTCCAGTTAATATTTAACTTTGAATTTTATGAAATGAGAAAATTAGTGAAATGTTTGGCAAGTAATTTACCTGAAACTGCTTTACAGTGTTGTGAAAATATGCATACATTTCTATTGCCAGGGATGACGAGAGCGGATGAGAGCATTTTCAAATATGATAATGGTAAATCGCACGCAGACTACATCTTTCCTGGGTACGTGCCTACATTCTTAGATGAAATTAAAAACGAAACTCTTATAAACGAGGCGAAGGATTTATGTGGAGAAAATAACGATCCATGTGTGCTGGACTACGTTGTCACTGGGATCAAAGAACTGGCTGAGGCGACGTCTGCGACGGAGCAACAGGCCGAGGCAAATACAGAACAGGCTTGTGCGTTTTTGACATCTATATAAACGTTCTATTTTTACATTAGACCAACAAACACACTATTACCTAAACCTAGAACAGGTCATTAAATGTAGATAAGAAGATTCATTTAGTTTTATTTTCAGTTTTCGAAGCATCGTCTTCCTAGAAACAAAAATGCCATCCAAAAACAAATGACAAATCTCTACATGAAAAAATATGATCAAAAATGAGTAACGTATACTCAGCACAAAAACGTTTGCATCACACTAAACTGAAATACACTGAATGTAGCATGTTGTTGCAAAATACTTATATGCATTTATTTTAATTAAATTACAAACCACCGACCAGCTTTTCGAATGTTTAAACAGCTTTCTGTTCTTTTGCTGTCATATCAACCAGTTTAAGTTAAAACTTGAAATAAGAAATTTGTATCCAAACATTATATTTCAGTAAACATCATTCCTTCACTAAACGTGAGCAGTGGCACAACTGTGATCGACGAACGTGACTATTTATATGTGAACATGGGAGAAGCACAAACCTTTACTGTACTTGGTGCAGATGACGGAACATTGACGTATGCTCTTACTAATGCAACTGAAAGCGTTACCCTCGGTACACCTAGAAGTGACGGAACTGTTGACGTCACCGTTACAGTCACCGATACAAACCCAATTTATGTCAGGTAATGCAAATATACAGCACTACTGAAAACGATTTTAGCGGCATCGTTATTTTAAATACTCCGTCTAATATTTCTTTCATTTAGAAGTCATTACAGAAGAATTATTTTCAACTGTATTTGAAAGATTGAAAGACCGCTTATTGTCTGAACAAAGAAGGGAAAATGATGAACTTAAGGAAATAAAATCCAAACATAAAAAGGAAAAACTTAAAGAGGGAGAACCTACTTACTGTGTCCTACAACTGAAACGTTAACGAATCGCTTACATAAGCGTTTAACATACATGTATTTATTTGTAACAACTATTTCAGCGTTACTGCAACAGACGACAAAGGGGCAAAGTCGCCTGCTGTCGACGTGGTTATAGTTCTTTGTACGAACTGTAACTCACACGGTACTTGTAACAACAGCAATATTAGAGAAGACTCTAGGTCCACGGACACTTTCAAATTTGCCACATGTATTTGTAACAGCTTTTGGGAAGGTAATAATGTTGTCGTGCAAATCTCCACTTCAGTATCTTATATTAAGGTTTCTCAAATACCTGAACTACAGAATGTACTTCTGCTTAAATTTCTTACGTTTGTCTATATATATATACGTAAATATGTGCTACCTTTTAATGTCACAAAAGTAACTGAAAAAAGTTAATCATTAGAAAATAAATTCCCATAAAAGGTCTGCACCTTTACAAAACCCTTATTGGATTGGCTTGACTGCTAAGAACATTGGCGCGTACAATGTTCGAGATTCATTAATTATGACTTAATTTTTCATTTTCAAATTAAATATGAATTATTCTTTGTTAAATCCACTCGTTTATTCAAATTTTCGGACACATGTGCTTTTTCAAGATTAAGATAACTAAGTTACATCCATTTTGATTTACTCAAAAATCAAAATCAAGAGTAAATCAAAATGGATGTAACTTATTTTCAACATAAGTCTGTTTTTATTCTTGTAAAAGGACATGTGTCTAAAAATTTGAATAAACGAGTGAATTTAACATAGAAATATTACTAACCTCCATTTTGGAAGGTTTTATGCAGTTGTCATAAATTCGAACTAGTTATTCAGGAAAATGAGCGTCAAACGCCTAAGTAAGCTGCTGGACGCTGTCCAATTAACGTGTCAAAACGTAATGTATCAAAGCAGTATGCAATAATCTCGTAATTTACTTTGTCTTGAAAAGGGACACAACTTACATATTTTACTGTAACTCCGATCTTTTAAACAAAAGTATAAAAATAACCACATTAGGTTAGAGTAAAATGCGTTTTGATAAACTTTCCAAATATTATCAAATTAGCAATTTTTCATCGTTTCGATTAGTAAGGTGATCGCCTTTTACACAAACAACAGTGTCGTGTCTAAATTTAAAACATACTTGTAGGATCATATAAACATACACTATACGCATACTTTTATAATATCTTATACAATGTATAAGGTATACGGTGGCTCGTCAGGCTGTGGATTTATTTCTTTGAATCTATTGCGAAAAATGCTTCTACATATCAGAGGCGGTCTGTGTATTAAGTTGAATAATTTATATTTCATATTACACGCTCTCCAGTGTTTCTAGCTTTTTTCATAGTTTTTCCTTGTTTTTTTAAGCATGTTAAGTGCACCTAGTTTTTTCCTAGTTTATTCTAAAGTGCGCCTAGTTTTTCTAAAGTGCACATAGTCTTTCTAAAGTGCGCCTAGTTTTTCTAAAGTGCGCCTAGTTTTTCTAAAGTGCACCTAGTTTTTCGAAAGTGCGCCTAGTTTTTCTAAAGTGCACCTAGATTTTCTAAAGTGCGCCTACTTTAGAATTAGTTTTTTCTAAAGTGTGCCTAGTTTTTCTAAAGTGCGCCTAGTTTTTCTTAAGAGCACTTAGTTTTTATAAAGTGCGCCTAGCTTTTTTCTAAAGTGCGTCTAGCTTTTCTTAAGTGCGCCTAGTTTTTCTAAAGAGCACTTAGTTTTTATAAAGTGCGCCTAGTTTTTTTCTAAAGTGCGTCTAGCTTTTCTTAAGTGCGCCTAGTTTTTCTAAAAACCTCGTTTTATTCGTAGTTTTTCTTCAAGGAAGTAATTCAAGAAAAAGTCTGTGTTGTTTCAAAAATTGTTTGTGAAAATTTTCCTGAAGAAGACAATTTGAGGATATTCAGCTGACAGTCTTTGTTGCTGAAAGTCTGTGATGCTGACTGTTGTCTGGCATCTCTGGTGTATGATCCAGCCTTCTTAGGTGCTGATTAATATATAGGTTGGACCATGCTTCACTGATACTAACAAGTACAATATAACTACAGAAGCAAATTGCAGTCATCTTAACAGTCCCTTTGCCTTGATACATTGAAATTAAATATGAAAAAAGCACCAAAGGTACAATTTTTCCTGTATATAACTCCTAGTTTTTGTCTTAACATTCCTAGTTTAGTTCTACATTTTACCAAGTTTTCTCCTAGTTATTTTTCAAATATACTGCTGGAGAGCCTGCATGTATCATTAATTCAGTTACACTTACTCGGTGCTTATATATTTCAGAAATAAAAGAGCGGGTCTATGCTGTCGACACAATACGAACAATTTCTATGCAATGCGTTTAAAATATTAATGATGAATTTACTGCTTTATCCACAGCTGCTTTTCTTCTCAAGAATATAAGAGATGAGTTTCCTTTACGACTGCAAGATGAAATGATAAACTTGATCAATGCTTGTTGCAGGACTTGACTGTGAAACTGATCTTGATGGCTGTGACGAGGACCCTTGCTCAGTCGGCCGTAACTGCACGGACATACCGGCGAACGAACACGAAGCAAATCCTGAACTAAAGCCTTACACGTGCACACCGTGTCCCACAGGGTATGAAGATATCGACGACAAATGTGAAGGTAATGAATGATGAATCATGATGTTGAATTGTTCCATGTGTTTGCATTAATTTTGTATCAGATTTTATTACAAATATAAAGCAAATGTGACACTACAAAAGAAATAAAAAGAAGCAAACAATGCATCAAGAATAAAAAGGAGCCAGACATTGACAGCCAAAGCTCAGATTAACTATTTAGTTGACTGTTTGACTTCTTGTTGTCGTGTGAAATATTAGCAGAGACCAGGCGCGAATAAAACAATAAAAGTCATAATTTTTAAACCAGATACCAGACAACTGGGACAATCTTCAAAGTCCTAAACCGCCAGCTGTAGTTTTCTTGACTACTGACTGACTACTTATTTCATTCTTAACAGATATGTTCGAATAATAAGTACTTTGAATAAAGCACCAGTGTGATTCATTCAGAAGAGTCATGGTCATATTTCTAAAGTAGCACCATTATTTTCATGTACTATTTCGAGCATTTTCTTTAACTGATTTGATCTGTTAAGATGATTTGATGAAAGGGGGGGGGACAAAAAATTTGATTTACATGTGTTACCAGAAATAACTGAAGAAAACAAGCAATAAGAATACTTGCATATATACACGTATATAATCAGTATATATAATTAAACTACTCTCATTATCACGTACGCTAGAAATATTGATTTTAAGTTAGTGTTAGTTCATTTACTTATTTTGTTTTTAATAACAATTCTTACAGATATAAATGAGTGTGGTGGGACCTCGGGTTGCAGCCAAACATGCGTGAATACCCCAGGCAGTTTCCACTGTCAGTGCAACACGGGTTACAGACTTGCCGCAAACGGCTTTGTATGCAACGGTAAATTGTTTGACTCTTTGGACGCACTTGTAAATCATATTATCTGTTTTGTGACATTATTTGAGTGGAATAATAAATTATTATGAAAGAATATATAACAGACGCCTTCATGTCTTTAGTTTTTGTCCATTCAACAAATACAGGAATTTTAAATTCATTTGAAAAAGCAAAAACGAAGAATGCATCAAAATTATTGAAATGCTTTATACGTACGACTCAACTTCAGGTTCTTTTTTCGATCGCAGTGACACCAGCAGTCGGCGTTTTAATATTTAGTTAAAACTTTAAAAGTGTTGTATAAGTATTAGAGAGCTAGATGATATTTTTGATAACGACTGATTAATATTCTAGGTTTCAGTCATATATTTAGTCTTTCATAATCATCTTGAACTTTTTTCCAGATATCAATGAGTGCGATGAGGCCACAAGCGGATGTACACAGGTGTGTAACAACACCGCCGGAAGCTTCATTTGTTCGTGTTTTAACGGTTACACGTACAACGCCTCCAGAAATGTCTGTGAACAAGGTAAGTTGATAATAATAATATGCATTTGTGTTTTTTTTTTCAGTCGAAACATAAACACACTTCCTTTACAAATTTTAGGGTCCTGGATATATTCCCATTACTTTTTCTTCAATGAAACACATACAAAAGCCAAAGTATAAGAAAGATCTCAGATCGGAAGGAAACCTGTTTGATTATATGCTTCTTGTTTGCAAAGTTCTACGTCAAATACTTCATTCAGATGTTGGACTAACACTAACCCATACGTTATCTTTGGTTGATAACCTTAATCATTTTCTTATATCATAGACAAGACAGCACCAGCCGGATGTAATGATATTGATTGCTCCAGCGCAAGTGGCTGCAGTATAAATGAAACCGGTTTGGCGGTGTGTTTCTGTAACAGTGGATACGAAATCCAGGCCGACAACACATGTGCAGGTAAATTAACAAATACCATCAAACCAGCTGGATAATTATCTCAGATAGAGACTGTGGCTATGAAAGCAAGGCGCCTTTCTTTTTTTGTTAAATTCAAAACAAATTCTAAACGGAAGTTATTCATGTTTTCAGATATTGACGAATGCGGCACTGGGGTATGTTCCCAGTCCTGTAGCAACTCGGATGGGAGTTATACTTGCAGCTGCTTCACAGGATATAAACTACAGGACGACAAGTTGTCCTGTGAAAGTACGTTGATCTTAGTTATAAAAACAAAACAATTTAACTAGATCCTGCAGTATGTGTTATATGTATCTGTATTAATCTATGTATCTATATATGAACCTGCAACAAACCCATGCAGGGTTATATTACTGAATTACAAAACTATTTCTTTTTTTGTAAAAGGGCTGTAAAAAGCATATTTTAAACATTCAATACCCTTGTTAAAGATATTTTTAAGATTGAATACAAAGATACAGAAATATTTCTTCATATACAAGTTATATTGATTTCCATATTATATATTTGACTTATCAAATATTTCTAATAGCTTGTCAGTTCCCTGGATATGGCGAAAACTGTGCTCAGACCTGTCAATGTGGTCGTGGTGCTTTGCGCTGCGACCCTGTGCGCGGCTGCGTGTGTAAGCCTGGTTGGACGGGAACTGGTTGCACAATTGATATCAATGAGTGTCAGGACAGTAATGTATGTGGCGATATTAACAAAGTATGCACGAATACGGTTGGTTCCTACACGTGTTCATGTCGCTCTGGATACACACTGTATGAAGGAACATGCGTTGGTAAGATTGTGTTTTCATCATTTTATCTATATATTACAAAACAGCCGCAAAAATAAATCGACTGAAGTGCCAAATCTTATCAGATAAATCTGAAACAGGAAACTTTTTTTATTACATTGGAAACAAAGTTTGTCATGTGACAGATACATAGTGCTGCTTTTCAAAAAAGTATAAAGAATAAAATCTAGTACTTTTGTTAAAAAAAAAGAAAGAAAAATGATACATTCTAAATAAAACGATTTCCTTTGAGCATCTTGCGTTGCGAACCCTTTTCTCTGCCGTTGTAGAAACGGGATTACTAGGTCAAAAGAACATCTCATAATAGAGTTTTCTCTTCTGTTTGCGTTCTGTGAGAGTTTCATTACCCAAAATTTCTTCAAACTATCCTGACGTCTTAAAGAAAATAAATCGAGGTGCATTTAAGATTTTTCATTTAATAACACGTGCAATTTTAAACAGACGTCAACGAGTGTGAAAATGATGGCCTGAACACGTGCGAGCAAGTGTGTTCGAACACAGAAGGAGGGTTCACGTGCAGCTGTAACACAGGTTACAACATAGATCCCACAGATGCAACTAAATGTGTTGGTAAGGGTCGTTAGAATAAGTCGTTATTAATAAAAGGATCACTAGAAAATTTTGAAGTTTTGTTTTCTGTTTTTAGAACAATTTCAACAGTCACAATTATGACGTCATTGTGGTACACGATCATGATATTATTCCGTAAAAATGAAAATTCTCGTACACAACTTTCGACACTGTTTTTCGCAAAACCAAGTGTTACGACTATGTCCAGATGACTGGAAAACTTTTCAAATCTTCTAGCTGTTATGTGTTTGTGGCCCCGCTGCCAATGTGTTTTGGTTATTGTTTTATTGATTGATTGATTTTTTTCAAGATTATGATGAGTGTGAAGCAGGCGTGTCTGGTTGTGAGCACATTTGTACCAATACACAAGGAAGATATCACTGTGAATGTTATTTCGGATTCCTTTTGAACTCGGACAGGAAGACATGCACCAAAGGTAGGTGTTACGGGCGAGACTCACTACTTGATATGCATAGCTTCTGTCTATAATGTGTAATAGTGTGTATATAACCATACCTAACTACTGCGTTAGGGAGTCGACTCTTTAGCTCAGTGGTTATGGTATTGGCTTCATAATCCAGAAGTCCGGGGTTGGATTCCGGCTGGGACCCTGGAAATTTTTCTAGCTATGCTTTGATACGACATTCGTTCGTAAGAGTAGGTAACAACGTGTAATACTGATATTTTTGACAGACGTTGACAATAATTGAAAACCAAAGATGTTTGGATTTTTCATGTCTCACATTTTACGTTACGCAGAATTTATCAGGTACAGAACAGGATATGACAAAATGGTTAAAACCATACAGCTTTCCTTTTGTGTTTCGTAGAGTTTTCGTTCAGAAAAAGGTACCAGACTTGACGTCTATTTTAAAATATGATACGATGATTTTTATGGCTTTATATGACATATGTGTATATAGACAGTTTATAAATTATATGTGTGTATATGATATAAGTATTTGTAACCCGTTTTTGTTTCAAAGAGCTTTTTCCCCTTTGTTACAGTATCGGACCCGTGCACGCTGTTCCCGGAAGTGCATTGCTCGGATATTTGTCTTGTAATGGACGAAGAACCACAGTGCTCCTGTAATACAGGTTTCGATCTGGGAGCCGATCAGCAAACATGCATTGGTAGCGTATTAATACTGATTGAACAATGAAAATAAATATATTTTCATATGATTATTTTCTGACCAGTAATGTAATGAATGTTTCATTTTCCTTGGACATTCTTACGCAGTAAACAAAATGTTTTGCATGTTTGTTTGAAACCGGGTGATTGGGTTTTCAGTAAAACATGAAATTTTGATTTTCTTTTATAACCTTAATTGCCAATCGATTGAATTTATTAAATGTTTAAGTCAAAAAAGGCCTTAGATTATCACTGAAAAGAAGCATTTGTACACAATTTAAATTAAGTTATAGCAAATGTTTTTTTTTGTTTTTCACAGATGTGAACGAGTGTGACTCAGATTTGAACCAGTGCAGTGAAACAGACACGTGTGTTAATACAGCTGGTGGATACACGTGTTCGTGTAGCATCGGTTTCAAACTGGCAAATGACCTGAGAACGTGTCAAGGTGAGAATCCGCACTGAAATATAAATGCGTTGAAAAAAAACGTACATAATATCACAAATTTAATAATCAAGTTGAAATAAAAAAGTAGGCACTATGCTAATGTGATTATAAATATTCGTAACATTTATACAAACCAAAACTAAGGATACTTATATAAATCGATGGATAACTGATTAAGAAATATTTTGTCTGACAGCATGTGATACTTACCATTATGGTGAAAATTGTGCCAACGAGTGTAACTGCGGAGTTGGAGCGTCCAGGTGTGACTCTGTGACAGGGTGTGTCTGCAAAACTGGATGGACCGGAGAAAAATGTGACATTGACAGGAACGAATGCGATAATTCCCCATGCACGGGTCAGCATGAGGTGTGCACGAACACGCCTGGATCATACACCTGCACATGCGGTACAGGATATTCACGAGATTCAAATGACGTGTGTCAAGGTTGGTTAAATACAACTCCAAATATTCGAGAAGAACATTTTTTTTTCAGAAGATAATAACATAAAATACTGTCTATTAACATCTTTGAAGTTCTGCAGTATAAAAAGAATGCCCATGTACATATCTGTTAAGCGGTCACACACACACCTTCTGACATTCAAAATCAAATCAGGCAGGCAGTTCATCTTACCATTGCTCTTGAGAAGAACCAGTACTGGACTCTTATCTCTGTCACGAACAGCCAACTTTCTCAAATAAATGTTAATGATCAGTAGCAAGGCTCGATTTCCTGACCATTAGTCTGTCTTTGATGATTGGAAGTGAACATAATTAACCACTCGACTATGTAGACGGGTCTGACCAGTATTATAAACAACAGTTAATGGTCATGTACCCAGTACATATTTAATGTTCTTGTACACAGTACAGACTGAATGTACGTTGTCATAACAGCTTAACAGTAAACTACAAAATACAGATCAAGCGTTCATGTATACCACAAGATATGTGCTATGTGTACAGCAGTTTTGCAGTCATGTTCAGTCGTTCATTTGTACAATTACAGATATTAATGAGTGTTCCAGCCCCAACCTGAATGACTGTAGTCAGATATGTACTAACTCTGTTGGGAGTTACCAGTGTAGTTGTAATCCTGGATTCACACAGGCCGGAAATACTTGTACAGGTAAAACTCCTTTTTTACAAAATAGGGAAATCAAAGCACTGGAAGCACTGAAATCAGCAAATTAGTTCGTTTTTTAATATGTCATGACAATTTAAAAAGTACTTTGAACTTGTTTGTGAGTAGATTGTTTGCTTCACATTGGTACAACTTTATGCTAAAATTGATGACAGATCTGGATAGCTACCGTAAATAAATACTCTTTTCAGATATAAATGAATGTGAAGGTCAGAATGATTGTTCTCAGGTGTGTACTAACACTCTCGGGAGTTACCGGTGTTCTTGTAATGCTGGATTCAAACTTGACGTCACCACAAGGAAAACATGCATACGTGAGTTACCTACCCTTTGTTCGGTTTAAAGTATTTCAATATTACATAAACTGCTCTGTTCGTTGAAATCGTAGAAAAAAAGTTGTAAATAAAATGAATTTAAGGAAAATTTACGCAGCTTCTGTCGATCATTTTTTTAGCACAGAACTTAAATTATGAAGCATGCAAAAGTCATTGAATAAGTATTTCATTAATATTTGCGCCCTAATAACTTTTACAAATGTTGATACTTTTAAAACAGCGGAGGCAGTGTGTGACCCAAATCCATGCCTGGATAACACACAATGTACAGTTATAGACGGTAATGCGACGTGCATTTGTGATGCTGGTTACGAAGCTCTGAATGCAACAGCCTGTGCAGGTATTTTTTTCGTATGGAATGTGTTTAAAATCTTCTTTTATAAGTAACAAGGAGGTAGGTCAATTTATATATATTACACTTGGCAACGATTAATTTTTGGTATATATTTTGTATCAGAATAAAGCACACAAATCATATACAAATACACAAACAGGCAAACGACAACGCCAAGAAAACAGAAGATAATGACTTATCTATTATTACATAATTGTAGTAGAATGTTGTTTGATCGCGTGTTAACCGCAACGTACGTGTAACATTTATATTGAAAAATAGCGAAGGAAACTTCAATCTGTTGGGAAACACGAAATTATACAAGGTTTGCATTGTTATTGCTTCCTTTAGTCTCCATGCACATATGACACTCATATTTCTACATGTGTGCATGCCTGAATCATTGCAGAAACATTTTTGCTAGGTTAAGTAAGATAAGATCCTTTAGCGAACTTTTTGTTTCTATATTTATGGTTTCGTTTTTTATACGCAGTGAAAAAAATGTAGTAATTATTTTGTAATGTCTGAGCAGATATCCTAGAATGTACACAAACACCAAGCCTGTGTTCGCAAGGATGCACTGAGCTACAAGGCGGATATGAGTGTTATTGTGATGAACCAGGCTATCGACTGGACTCTGACCAATCTACATGTGTTGGTAAGATAAGTTATTTAAGGTCCCTTTTTACAAAATTCAGCGTCTCAGTACATTCTTTTGTTTGTATAAAATTACGATTTTTGACCCCAAAACGATTCTTCCCCACCATAATCAACTGGCGTAAGCAATGTTTGAAAAAATGATTAATTTTACAATAAAGTGCAACTCCGCAGAGTGTCATGATAATTGTGTCATGTTTGCGTATAATGTTACGTATGCATAACAAACAGTATTTGATAATGAATTAATTAAGATATTTTCTTTTTAGGGACATATTTGATAGAAACTCTGGGTGTCTGGCAAGAAGCAGTTCATATTCGAAATTTTGTAGTCTAATACACAATACTAAAACAGTTCTAAACCAAGCACTGCATTTCATAATATATTTTTCTTATATAGTTTGCTCAGAAAATACTTACGGCGACAATTGTACACAAAATTGCACGTGCGAGGTAGCAAACACTTTGTCTTGCATTCCCACTAATGGCACATGCATATGTAAAGACGGTTGGGAAGGGAGCACGTGCGCTGATGACGTCGATGAATGCGCAGACGCAAATATTCATCAGTGCACGGCAAACTCTGAATGCATGAATACTAACGGGTCATTCTACTGTAAATGTGACAACGGGTACTTAAAAGCAGCCGACGGGACATGTCAAGGTACAATTATTTTCCTACATAATATTTAATGTATTTATTTGTCTAAAAGGGATTCGCAGACGATGCATACTATATACTTTTCTAGATTTCTAGAAGCAATTATGTTGTTACATTAACGTTTATGTATACTGGCAATAAATTCTTTTGTTTTCTCCAAAAACATTCTTTTTCTGAAATATTTAATGATATTAGCATAATAGCGAAATATAGATCTGTAGATATCAGATTGTACATTTTATTGATATAAAAGTTTTATGCTGTAAATGCAGCTTCTTACAACTACGCAACTATTCACACGTTAAACATATATGACAGTATTTAAAACACATGCATTTACCGAATACCATTATGCAATGGCCAAATAATTCATTTACAAGTTAACTTGTGGTCATATTTTCCCCATTGTACATTTTAATGATCCGATTTTGACATTATATTAATGTTTCTAAAATTTGCATATTAATATTTATTTTGAAAATATTTTATATTTCTTTGACATTATGTAGAGAGTTATTTTAAAGACATTCCACTTTTATTTCATTATATTTTATTCATTTATGTTGATAAAATCATTTGTGACGTCTTCTCTAACCCATTCAGTTTTTAATGTCAGTATTGTTTTAATATTATCATTTTAATTTTGAAGACATTTCTTGTGAAAGCCAACATGACAAAACTGTCACAAAATATCACAAAACACAGGGAAAAGTAGTAGGTTTTGTTGAAAATATACGAGATTTCTCAATGATGTTAAAAAGAGGATGTCAAAAAATCTACTTAAGTATTCTGATATTTTTTCTTCAGTTTGTACTCGAGGGACATATGGTGAAAACTGTAATAATACATGTGAATGTGTTACAAGTAACACCGCGTCTTGTAACCATGTCAATGGAACATGCACATGCAGAGAAGGTTGGGAAACAGACGACTGCAGTCAAGACATTGACGAATGCACTGCAAATACAGCAAGATGCCCAGAAAACTCGAGCTGTCAAAACACAAACGGTTCATATGTATGTGATTGTAATGTCGGGTATAAGACAGTGAATAGAACTTGTCAAGGTAAACTTCGTATTTCTTGTAAAACAAATGTATAAGCTTAGACGCTAGTTACTAAGTGTACATTTATGGCTAATATTTAAAGTATTATTGTCTAAGAACCTTTGAAATTTCATAAATGTTTCGCTTATGGTCGCTGAACAAGTCAAAAGATAAGTCTACCATGGACATATTCTGATGATATACTGTAGACGTATTCGGAGTTTTACCGTAAAATACGTTTTATCAACAATTATTTACCCTTTAAGTCTGCGATGCAATATTCTTCGGCGAGAATTGTGCCACACCCTGTACGTGTTTTGCTGTCAACACTGAAGTATGTGACCACGTGAGCGGCGCATGTACTTGCAAGTCAGGATGGGAGGGAGGCGATTGCAGTCAGAACATAGATGAATGCACGCGAAACAATCCAAATTGCCCTGAATACTCCCAGTGTCAAGACACACAAGGGTCGTATATCTGTGCCTGTGACACTGGATATGGAAAAACAAGCAATAATACATGCGAAGGTATATTATGTCTTTTTAGTTAATTCCATTTGTTTCATTATTTAGGGAGATAAACATATCGTAAATTCAGTAACACTAAATGTTTACGACCACGTGAACCCACCACTGCAAGTCAGTTTTTCTTTCAAATGAATGTGTGAGGTTAACATCCCTTTGAATAACTAATGTCAAATCTGGGCAGGCCGGACCGGAGATTGAACCGAGGTCGCTATTACCACGAGCCTACGCAGAGAGAGAGTTGGGGAAAGATGAGCTCTGGCAAATGAACTACCCAAGAAGACAATCCATTGTATTGAAAGAAAAACAGTTGCTTCTATTTTTTCGTCAAGAAACGCTGACAAATGTCAGTTTTGTCTCAATGCCTAACACGTTTGTTGTCTTTTCTTCCATATACAATGCTGCGAGGTGTCATCTTGTTACCTGAGTTTTTCAATAGCTCTTTGGTTGACTCAGTATTTTTACCATCCTTAGTAATTTTATTAATGTCAAGAGATGTCAGATTTAGAAATGGTTATTGATATCCTTGAAATAATTTATATCCGTCACTAGAGTTTCTACGCTCGACTGTTGTATATACAAAACGTATCTAATTTATTCAACAACAAAACATGGGTGATTAGATGTTGAAGAAGCCATCATTAAAAGTATTTCTGTCTAACTAGTAAATTCACTCTTGGCTATTTTTCTTTTGAATCAACCATTCCTATTTCTTTTTAAACTTATGTTAACTTTTTAAACAGATGTTGATGAATGCAGTGATGGAAGTAACGATTGTGATTCCAACGCAGTATGTGCAAACACTGTCGGAAGTTTTATATGTGCCTGTAAAGATGGCTTCATTGGTAATGGGACAACTTGTTCAGGTAAAAAATTCATGAAATAACGCTTTGCAATATTGTTAACAGTTGGAACATATATTAAAACGGGTCAAAAAATTTCTGCTTTTTGACCAAAAATGGAAGGATTTATACCTGCGTTTTTTATTTATGCGAGGGATAAATTTCTGTGTTTTAAAATTCCAGCGATGTTACCGTTTGAATAGCATGGTCGTGAAATTCTGACTTGAATGAAAATAACTTGCGTACATTTTTATCAAATATCAGTAGCAATGTAAAGATGGTTAGACTGAAAACACACATTTTCAGAACTGTAACAAAGTGTATTGGATCAAAGTGTATTGAAACAAAGTGTATTGGAAACAACAATCAGTATTCATTTAAACACCTCATACACTGCATTTTATATAAAACAGAACTCATTACCGGTACATCATGTAAAGTACCGTATACTCCTTCAACATAAGTCTGTCACTTGTTTTAAAAATCTACAACATCATATTTTGCTCATTTCGCTACCAGGCCTATGCCTAGTGGCTAACGTATAAACGATAAAAAAGGCCGAAAGTCCCCAATTTATTATTAACAACACTCGCTTCACCTTCAGACTGGATTATTATGTAAAAATGGGCCGATAACGACAGATACTGTAGTAATTAGTCCACGCCGTCGTCTTTAGAACGGATTATTTTGGTCATGGTGGAGGGCGTACGAACAGAAACAAGTAGGGCTGCATATCGCGTGGTCACTGCCGAAACGATATGTACCGTTATACAGTGGGTCCAGATATGAATATATGCCAGTCCGAATATAAACAGATTACTGTAAATGATTTGTGCTAAAAGAAGGCTTTATATAATAGCATCATTAAAGAATGGAATCGCGTTGTGCTGAAGCAAGATTTGTTAATTAACGTTTTGTTTAAGGAGGGTGTTCTGAAGCACAACAACAAGCATTTGTTAGTAGTATTTGCAGTAATTACACAATAAAGGTCATGGTCGTATCACAGTACTGGGGATCTGCGATATATAGCAAGGCCTTGTACCGCGGTAAACCATGTACGTATCGATGCCTCCCTAGAAGTAAGGGTTGTAAAAGTTCCTATTTTCCGTTTTAATTTTGCTCTAAAATATATTCTGCTTGAATCATTATTGTGGCTTTTATTCAGAATTGCAGAAAAATTACTCCCGCAGAAAAAAACGTGTTTACGGTTCAAACGAATCTTTTAAAGAGCTAGACAAATAAAACATATTTATTATTCCTTAAAATCTGAAAATGTCATATAAAAAATATGTACTTTTATTGTATTTTGATAGATTGAAATTTGACTATTCTCAAAACCGGATGTATTTTGGCAAGGATCTTACTTAAAATAGATTTAAATGGCTTAACATTTTACAGTGAAATCATATTTTTAACATTACACAAGTGTGAGTTAGTCTGTGGCATATCATGAACATTTTGTGTATTGTCGTTTAGAAATTTCATTTAAGCAAGTTGCTTTAAATCTTACTTTACAGATGTTGATGAATGCAGCGATGATAGTAACAACTGTGATTCCAACGCGACTTGTACAAACACTGACGGTAGTTTTACATGTACTTGTAGCTCAGGCTACAACGGTGATGGAACAAACTGCTCAGGTACATTTTTGTAAAGGGAATTAATGTTAAGAAAGCTGTCATTCATCGAATTTCTGTGAAACTAGTGAATTTGTCCTTGGATAACTTTTTCATATTAGTTGACCATTCTTATTTCTTTTGACTTTCTTTATACTTACAGATGTTGATGAATGTAGTGATGGAAGTAACAACTGTGATTCCAACGCGACATGTACAAATACTTTAGGTAGTTTTACATGTGCCTGTAACGACGGCTTCCCTGGTGATGGAACAGCTTGTTCAGGTAAAAAAAAATCATGAAATAACACTTTTGCTATATTGTAAAAAAGGTTATTTCCATAAAGAATTGTTGAAGAAGATGACAAGAAAACGTATTTGATAATTTGTAAAGTCTGAAAATGTGTTTGTCATTTAAAACAATGTTTGAGAGATACTATTCCAAATTATATAATGTACTAAAATGGTAATTTGATAAAACTGAAAGTTGTCGACTCAAAACCAAAAACTTACTTTTTACAATGGTCTGTATTTGAAAAATAGAAGAAAAAGATTTTCGAATGGCGTATCATAAAACAATCGAAACATATTTCTAGCATTTGTCTACTTGAATATAACAAGTATTATTTGGTTAATGGCAAATCATGAGCATTATGTATATATTCGTTTAGCAAATTTCATTGATGCAAATTACTTCAAACCTTACCTTGCAGATGTTGATGAATGCAGTAATGGAACTGACAACTGTGATTCCAACGCGACATGTACGAATACTGTAGGTAGTTTTACATGTGCCTGTAACCCCGGCTACAGCGGTGATGGAACAAATTGCTCAGGTACTTTTATAGATAGGGAGAAATTACATTTAATCAGAAAAGGATTAAACTAAAGCAACAAACGAAATGACTTTTTCTAAGGGAAGAAATTACATTTACTCCGTCGTCCAGATATTGATTAGTAACATTTGTATCAAACATACTTAAGAAAGATATTGCAGAATAAAAAAGCGCGCGATTTAAACAAAAGGGAATTGAATTATAAACTGAGAATATAATTCCTAAATGAAAGCTTTATTTCTATATCCTTTTCAGTCTGTGTAGACAGTTGGGGTGATCAATGTTCAAATGAACCGAAAAATCTATTTGCTATTCATTTTGTGTTAATATTATTTTTGCGACTTCACTTCGAAGACTTTTAAGTAATTTAAATACATCTAACATCGTTATATCAACTAATCAATGGATGTTTGAAAGGTTATTTACTTTTAATTATATTCTGTATTTTAAAATGCATTATTTTTTCAAATATCTCATTTGTTTTAATGTTATCATTTTTGACTTTACATCCTAGACATTCAGGTTCTGACATAGCTCGTTAAAGTTCTGGCCGTATAATACTGTCACTGTCAAATATAGTGGATAAGGTTTTACCGAAAAAAAGCTTTATTTGCTAGTGGTGTTAAAGAAAAAAAGACTTTTCAATAGAAAGTGTTTTAACATCTGTTTTACATTCATAACATTTTCTTCAGTTTGTACTCAAGGAACACATAGTAAAAGCTGTAATTAAACTTGTGTATGTGTTACAAATAATACGGAGCATTTCATATTTCTTTGACATTATGTAGAGAGTTATTTTAAAGACATTCCACTTTTATTTTATTATATTTTATTCATTTATGTTGATAAAATCATTTGTGACTTCTTCTCTAAGCCATTCATAGTTTTTTATTGTCAGTATTGCCTTAATATTATCATTTGAATTTGAAGACATTTCTTCTGAAAGCCAGCATGACAAAACTGTCACAAAATATCACAAAACACAGAGAAAAGTTAGGTTTTGTTGAAAATACACGAAATGATCTTAAATAGAGGATGTCAAAAAAACTATTTTGCTATTCTGATATCTTTTCTTCAGTTTGTACTCGAGGGACATATGGTGAAAACTGTAATAATACATGTGAATGTGTTACAAGTAACACCGTGTCTTGTAACCATGTCAATGGAACATGCACATGCAAAGAAGGTTGGAAAACAGACGACTGCAGTCAAGACATTGACGAATGCACTGCAAATACAGCAAGATGCCCAGAAAACTCGAGCTGTCAAAACACAAACGGTTCATATATATGTGAATGTGATGCCGGGTATATGACAGTGAATGGAACATGTCAAGGTAAACTTCGTACTGTTGTACTCTTTAAAGAAAAATACATTATCTTCAGTACTACATATGGTATATAAAGATATATTCATGTGTGCTGGAAATAATATTTTTTCTTTTAAAAATATGTTTTCAGACATCTAATTGTATGAGGAAAACAGCAAACTATAGATCTGTAGAGATAAAATTGTAAGTTCCTTTGATATATAAAAATATATATAAAGTATTCTAAAAGTACAGCTTCTTTCAATTACGTTATTTTGTGTATCTAAAACATTTGATTGTAAAACTTTAAGGCAATATTGGAAAACATTTATATTTTTTTGATGCGAAAGAACAAGGGCATCATCTTCATATTCTCATTGACTGTTACATAGTTGAAATTACACACGAATTCATTTTAATGAACCGTTTTCCGGATTAATTTAAATAATTTTAAAATCGATAAATTAACTAATTAAAGGCCTTGTAAGGACATTTTGCTTTAGGTATATTCTATATTTTAAAGAGCATTTTGAGACATTTCATTTGTGTTAATGTTGTCATTTGTAACTTCACCTCCAAGACATAAAGGTTAAGACATTTATTGTAATAATCTGGCCTCATAGTACTATCACTGTCAAAACATATTGGATTGGGTTTAACTGAAAATAAGCTTCATTTCTTAGTGGTGTTTAGAAAATTAAGACTATAAACTGTATAACTAATCATTTCAAAAAAACGTCCTGATTTTATGATGAAACATGTAAACTAAAACATGTTCTTAAACAAAAGAACTTTGATGATTTCCATATCACTGAAATGGGTATCATATTTTATTAAAATTTGCGGGATGACTCAATCTTAAATTTCTAGTACAAAAGTGAAAAAAAATCAATAACACAAAAACCCTCTACTTCGTTTGAAACTGCGGTATTACCAATTTATGCAACCTCCGACGATCCATAATAGAAATTGTCTTCCGTTCTTCAACATGTTATCATTTCTGCAAATTGACATCTAGTTTCGAACTAAACCTAGATGTCATTAAAATAAACATTATGTTCAAGATACCAGAAGGCTCAATTGCAATATTAACTCGAAAGTAACTCGCATCATTTCAATAACCTGAGCTGTTGACATAGATTTTCGTGATTTTCAATGTTTTGACACAGATTCAAACCCGTTCGTGATATCATCAAGACAAACAGTCTTAGCAAGTGTTATCAAGTTTGTGTTTGTGTTCCTTACTCCCTTCAGTAATTTTGTTCTGGTAAAGAATCCATTGCCAAAGGACAATTCCTTCTTTGCATGAAATAAATATTTTTGTTTTTGCAAATATTGAATTTTTCAGTATTTGCATGCAACTACTATTTGCTATTTATACAAATGAAATCGATTTTCAGAAAAAAATTGTTATGGAACTAAACATTAGTGGTTTAATAAATGATAGTAACAGTTGGAACACATGTACTTATTGCTATTCCCTCTCTGGAAAGATTTTGAGAAAAAAGGAGAAATATAGATCTGTAGAGATGACAATCTTAAAGGCAATATTGGAAAACATACATTTATACATACATTTCAAAGGTCAAAATCTTTATTTTCTAAGTTTTCTAAGTTAGATATAGAGAAATGGAATTGTTTTTGCTTATGAAGAATTTTTGCCTAAATTCCAGTTCTATACAATTAAGTAATTCTGTACAATAAAAATATTAAATTGGTTAACTTTAAGGCAATCTTTGAAAAAATAACCATTCATCTTGGGCGATGAAACCTAGGTCAGAATCGTAATTTTCTATGTTAACTTTGGTTAATTTCCTTAAAAGTACATTTTTATGAACCGATTTCCAGATTAGTTTAAATGATTTTAACATCTGTATATTAATTATTTAGGGACCTTTATAAAGATAGTTTGCTTTTATTTATCTTCCGTATTTTAATATACATTTTTAGACATTCCATTTGTGTTAATGTTATTTCTGTGACTTCACCTCCGAGACATTCAGGTTTAGACATTTCTTGTAAAAATCCGGCCTCATAAGACTATCACTGGCATAACATATTGCTTTGGGTTTTACTGAATATAAGCATCATTTCTTCGTACTGCTTATAATTATGATTTTTGTTTGCGGTAGTAATCGTTTCAAAGTCACTTTCAGATTACACTTTTAAGATTACCTTTTGTATCTTCTGTCTAAAAACTATTCAAATAAGATCGTGCTAATATCAGAACTATATAAAGGTTCTACTTTATTTGTTTGTACTTTTCTCTTCCAAACAGATATCGATGAATGTGCTACTTTCACGGACGACTGCCATTCCAACGCTTTATGTATAAACACTGTAGGCAGTTTTACTTGTGTCTGCATAACTGGTTTTAGTGGGAACGGGACAACCTGTACAGGTAACGTTAAACTAAATAACAATTGTATTTCAACTACAAGTAACTTGAAACCACTATTAAAGATTTCTTCTTTTTCCCTCCTTGGAAAGACCTTGACCAAAATAGAGAAATGTAGATCTTTAGAACTATAAGTGTATTTTTTTGATATGCATGTTTTATGCTTAGTGTACAGCTTCTTTCAATTACAGAATTATGTTCACTTAAAATATAACATTGACAATATTAAAACACACATTTATTTATCTGATAAAATATTTCAAAGCTCAGGTTCTTCATTTTTTCATTAGTGTTAATGTTGTCATTTGTGACTTGACCTCCAAGACATTCAGGTTAAGACAATAATAATTGTACTAATCCGGCCTCATAGTACTATCACTGTCAAAGGATATTGGATTGTGTTTTTCTAAAAATAAGCTTCATTTCTTGGTAGTGTTTAGACAATTAATACATTTCATTTCTGATAATGTTGTCATTTGTGACTTTATCTCCAGGACATTCAGGTTAAGACATTTATTGTTACAGTAATAATTCGGCCTCATAGTAACATCACTGTCAAAACATATTGGATTGTATTTAACTGCAAATCAGCTTCATTCCTGAGTGATGTTTAGGAAATTATGATTGTAAACTATATAGCTAATCATTTCAAAGGAACGTCCTGATTTTATGATGAAACACGTAAATTTTAAACATGTTTTATGCAAAATAACTAAAATGATTTCCATATCATTGAAATGGGTATTATAGTTCATTAAAGATTGAGGGATGACTCGATATTTTATTTATAGTACCAAAATGAAAGAGCAAAAGGATAAAGCGCCTAGTTCGTTTGAAACTGTGGTATTACCAATTTATGCAAACCTCCGACGATCCCTAATAGAATTTGTTTTCTGTTCTCCAACATGTTTTTATTTCTTCAAAATGACACCCAGTTTCGAATAAACCTAGATGTCATTAAGATAAACATTCTGTTCAAGATACCAGAAGACTCAATTGCAATATTAACTCGAAAGTAACTCACATCATTTCAATAACCAGAGTGGTTGACATAGATTTTCGTGATTTAGAATGTTTTGACACAGATTCAAACACGTTCGTGATATCATAAAGACAAACAGTCTTAGCACCTTCTATCAAGTTTGTGTAAAACATATTGCCGCTAGTATGTTAACAAACTGATTATTCAAGGTGGCGAGTTCCAATCGCCGAACAAACTCTTTGCCCCAAAAGTTCACGTTGAGCACCGTGATATTGAGGTTGTTTTCCAAAAAGTCTTTTTATAAACATGTCTTCCTTCAAGTTTCATTGTAAAAATGCAGCGTTATTGTCATTCAAATGCAACAACGAACTCTACTGCTCACGTAAAACAGTGATGTTTTGTTATATAAACAACAAAAAGGAGCTAAATTTACCGCTTGATTTGATTGTATTTTCTGTTCAACACAGATATTGATGAGTGCGCTAGTTACACTGACGACTGTCATTCCAACGCTACATGTATAAACACTGTAGGCAGCTTTACTTGTGTCTGCATAACTGGCTTTAGTGGGAACGGGACTACCTGTACAGGTAACATTAAACTAAATAACAATTGTATTTTAACAACAAGTAACTTGAAATCACATATACAGATTTCTTTCTTTTTTCCTTCAGTATTTTTTTTCTTGTAAAGAATTTATTGCCAAAGGACAATGCCTTCTTTGCATGAAATAAATGTTTATGTTTTTGCAAATATTTCATTTTTCAGTATTAAATGCGATAAATATTTACTATTGATGCAAATAAACACGATATTCAGAAACAAAATGTTATGGAACTAAACATTATTAGCTTTATGAATTATAGTAACAGTAGGATTACAGGTACTTATTGCTATTCTCTCTCTGGAAACGATAATCAGAAACAATTTTATGGAACTAAACATTAAATGATAGCAAAAGTTGGAACAATAACTTATTGCTTTTCCCTCTCTGAAAAGATTTTGAGCAAAAAGGAGAAATATATTTCTGGAGAGATATAAGTGTGTATATTGTTTTGATATGAATGTTTTATGCTGAAAATACAGCGTCTTACATAGAGACAATTCAGTTCACGTTAACATTAAATTGGCAATCTTAAAGGCAGTATTGGAAAACATACATTGATAGATACCTTTCAAAATTCAAAATCTTTATTTTTTACAAGATTCCGAACTTAGATTTAGAGAGATAAAATTGTTTTTGCTTTTGATATGAAGGATTTTTGCATAAATACAGTTTTGTACGATTCAGTAATTATGTACACTAAAAATATTAAATATTTTGGTAAAATCAAATATATTGGTAAACTTTAAGGCAATATTTGAAAGCTTAACCATTTATCTGATTATTTGATCGAACCAAGGTCAAAATCGTCATTTTCTAAGTTAAAATTGATTAGCTTTCCTTAAAGGTACATTTTTTGAACAAATTTCCAGATTAGTTTAAATGATTTTAACATCTATATATTAGTTATTTAAGGACCTTTATAAAGATAGTTTGCTTTTATTTATCTTCCGTGTTTCAATATACATTTTAGACATTCTATTTGTGTTAGAGTATTTTTTGCGACTTCACCTCCAAGACATCTTGGTTTAGACATTTCAAAATCTGGCCCCATAGAAATATCACTTGCTTAACATATTCTGTTATATCTAGCTGTCGATCATCAAAAACTCGTTTTTTCTTATCAAAAGCAATATTTTCATAATTTTGTAATTAAACCATTTTAATAATTACATTATGGTTGTTTTGTTGAGACCAAGTTGATATAGTCGTTTCCAATGACCTTTAATGCTTAGATACATTTTATTCAATATCAGCCGCTAGTAAATTTTCATTGAAAATTTTAAACTTTTCTGTGTAGATACTGATGAATGCAGTGATGGAAGTAACAACTGTCACACAAATGCCGAATGTACAAATACTGTGGGTAGTTTCACCTGTGCGTGTATCACCGGCTACAGCGGTAATGGGACAGTCTGCATAGGTATAAAATTTTTATACAAAATATTGAAATATGAAAAACTAAATCAATGAACTGTAGGTGTACTTAACAGAACTCTTAAATACATTTGTTTAAGTCTATTAAAGTCATAGAAATATTGTTTGTTGATTTATTCTTATTGTAAAAACAAATAGATAGATTGATAAAAGAAATAAGTTAATGAATAAATAAGCAAAATTCTAAGGAGACAGACACAGTGTAGGAGCATATTATGTAGCAGCATTATAAAAAAAGTCATTCTTTATTGTCAGTTATTTTTAAAGTTTATTTTTACTGGCGCGTTGTATCTTAATTCTTCACATAGCTTTTCACACCCTTTCAATGTTTTTTTTATGTTGCTGTGTTTCCTTTCTTCGCAGATATCAACGAATGCAGTGACGGAAGTAACAACTGTGACGATAATGCGGAATGTATAAACATTGACGGTAGTTTTACCTGCTCCTGTAACGACCGCTACACTGGTGATGGGGTAACTTGCTTAGGTAAGATAATGTAGTTACAGATCATAAACATTTCATCTAATAGTGTTTAATTGTTGAAGTAATATTCATCTCAAATGTCATCTGTAAATATAAGTTATTTACATGTAGTGCAAGTAACCATTATTGTCATAGCAAAAAGAAACAAAATAGATGTAATTTACTAGTAAGTAATATTTATCACTCAGCAATAGAAATGCACAAATAGTCTGTAGTCCTTTAAGTTAGATTGCGATATCAATATATCCTATTTCTTAACCCTTAAGGAGATTGCTTAACTCAGTAAGTGAAATTATTTTGTCAAGTTCATTTCTTGCAAAAATTGTAGTTATAGAAATATAGAGGTACAACCTTTAAAGGTCAGTGAGTTGTGATTTGGTGTTATGCTTAGCCCGAAAATTTGTCGTGACTTGTGTTATGCAAAATCGTCAGTGTGTTGTGACTTGGTGTTATGTCAAGCTTGTTTATTAACGAGGCCACAGTTGCTGCAAGTTGTTGCTAAACTATGGTATATCCTAAATATGTAATCGATTTGTGTGTTGTTTTTTTTTATATTTGTATTGTTCGCATATTTGATTAATATACAAGCTGGATTTACTTACTGAGCCATAAATTTTAAAGTGTCAAGTAAATTTTGCAGCTTCAGGTTTACAATTTCTGGCATATGGGGCGGCCGCTGGTGACAGCAGTATGACAGGTGTCGATGACGCATGCCTTGCAAGAGTTGACGTTCCCTACCAATTACCATTTATGAATAGGATGTTTAATTTCTTTTACGTACGCAATCTTACAATTAATCTTATCCACCAATCAGTCTAGTTTTTAGCTCACCTGAGCACAAAGTGCTCAGGGTGAGCTTTTCTGATCGGTCTTTGTCCGTCGTCCGTCGTCCGTCAGTCCGTCCGTCCGTCCGTCGTCAACTTTTCATTCAAACGACATCTCCTCTGAAACCAATGAGGCAAATTTAATGAAACTTGCCTGGGATGTTCCTTGCATGAAGCTCTACCAAGATTGTTCAAATGGTTCTGGTCCATTGCATTTCTGGTTCACTGGAGCTAAAAATAGATTTTATAAGTTGGATCTTTAAAAATCTTCTTCTCCGAAACCACAAGGACTGGAGCTTTGATATTTGGTATGAAGCATCATCTAGTGGACCTCTACCAAGCTTGTTCAAATTATGTCCCTGGGGACAAAACTGACCCCACCCCAGGGGTCAGTTGATTTTACATAGAGTTATATAGGGAAAACTTGAAAATCTTCTTGTCAGAAACCACAAGGCCTAGAGTTAAGATATTTGGTATGTAGCATTGTCTAGTGGACCTCTACCAAGTTTGTTCAAATCATGGCCTCTGGGTGAAAAATGGCCCCGCCCCGGGGGTCACTTGTTTTACATAGAGTTATTTAGGAAAATCTTTAAAAAATCTTCTTGTCAGAAACCGTAAGTTATAGAGCTTAGATATTTGGTGTGTAGCATTGTCTAGTGGACCTCTACCAAGTTTGTTCAAATCCTGTCCTCTGGGTCAAAATGGCCCCGCCCCAGGGGCCACTAGTTTTACATAGAGTTATATAAGAAAATCTTAAAAAATCTTCTTGTCAGAAACCGTAAGTTATAGAGCTTAGATATTTGGTGTGTAGCATTGTCTAGTGGACCTCTACCAAGTTTGTTCAAATCATGACCTCAGGGTCAAAAATGACCCCGTCCCAGGGGCCACTAGTTTTACATAGAGTTATATAGGAAAATCTTAAAAAATCTTCTTGTCAGAAACCGTAAGTTATAGAGCTTAGATATTTGGTGTGTGGCATTGTCTAGTGAACCTCTACCAAGTTTGTTCAAATCATGGCCTCTGGGTCAAAAATGGCCCCGCCCCGGGGTCACTTGTTTTACATAGAGTTATATAGGAAAAACTAAAACAATCTTCTTGTCAGAAACAAGAAGGCCTACAGTTAAGATATTTGGTATGTAGCATTGTCTAGTGGACCTCTACCAAGTTTGTTCAAATCCTGGCCTATGGGTCACTATTGGCCCCGCCCCGGGGGTCACTTGTTTTACATAGAGTTATATAGGAAAATCTTAAAAAATCTTCTTATCGGAAACCGTAAGTTATAGAGCTTAGATATGTGGTGTGTAGCATTGTCTATTGGACCTCTACCAAGTTTGTTCAAATCATGGCCTCTGGGTCAAAAATGACCCCGCCCCAGGGGCCACTAGTTTTACATAGAGTTATATAGGAAAATCTTAAAAAATCTTCTTGTCAGAAACCGTAAGTTATAGAGCTAAGATATTAGGTGTGTAGCATTGTCTAGTGGACCTCTACCAAGTTTGTTCAAATCATGGCCTCTGGGTCAAAAATGGCCCCGCCCCGGTGTCACTTGTTTTACATAGAGTTATATAGGAAAAACTAAAAAATCTTCTCGTCAGAAACAAGAAGGACTACAGTTAAGATATTTGGTATGTAGCATTGTCTATTGGACCTCTATCAAGTTTGTTCAAATCCTGGCCTCTGGGTCAAAAATGGCCCCGCCCCGGGGGTCACTTGTTTTACATAGAGTTATATAGGAAAATCTTAAAAAAATCTTCTTATCAGAAACCGTAAGTTATAGAGCTTAGATATTTGGTGTGTAGCATTGTCTAGTGGACCTCTACCAAGTTTGTTAGGAAAATGTCCCTGGGGTCACTATTGGCCCCGCCCGAGGGGTCACAAGTTTTAAATAACAATATAGAAGAAAATCTTAAAAAATCTTCTTGTCTGAAACCACAAGACCTAGAATTTTAAAATTTGGCATGAAGCAAGCTTTATCAAGCTTTTTCAAATTATTGGATTAGGTTAAAGGTCACGGAGGCTAAAAGTAGATTTATCTACTGTACCTCATAGAGCCTTCATTTATAGACCAATATCTTTGATATTCAGTATAGAGGTTCCTTGCGTGGACCTCTACCCATGGGTAGGGTTTGAGGTCACTGGGTCAAGGTCAAGGTCACCATAGCTTATAATAGGTATTTCTACTTTCTGTCGTAGAGCCTTTATTTATTGACTGATATTTTACATATTTGGTTTGTAGGCACTTACATATTTTCAATTATAAATGAAATACTGCTTAACAGCAAACCTACAGCCAAAGTACTCAGGTGAGCGATGCAGGGCCATCATGGCCCTCTTTTTTTTATAATTCTTTTCAAAATCCTAAGCAGACGCAAACAATTACTGACAATAGGTTGTTGTTTACAACTGGTTTCCAGAAATATGGATAAGAGTTGGGTATATAAGTTGCTAACGTTGGAACGTTTTTGGTAAAAGAATGAAACACAGCATTGTTGTATATGTGTATGGTCTATTACTGATGCACAACTCATCTAAACTCTGAAAACGAAATCACTAGCACTCTTTTTATTACTTGGGGGATTTGAATCTGAATATCTAGTTGATAAAACAAACATGTTACCAACTCTACATAACGTACATTAAGGATTAATTGTAAGAATACTTTTACACCTGTTTATGTATGGAAGAAAAATATAAGACGTTGAATTATTGCCGTCTGCCTTTTGACTTGAGAAGCTGTTCACGCTCAGAAATGTCTCTATTTTATTTGATCTGCGGTCAGAATGATTTTTTATTCATTTATCGTTTTAGCAGATAGATAAAACGTGCTTTTTCTCAATTAATTCAGATATGTCCAAATGGAATAATCAGTTTTGGAAGACGTTACACCAGTTATACGGTACCAGTGAATCAAGAATCAAGAAACGATCTGGATAAAATCTACGCACTGGCTCCCTATTTCGCAGATATGATCTTAACGTCCACTGGCACAATCTGGTACCAGGCATACGATCGAACTTCAGGCAAATCGGAGGAAAAAGACGTTGTCTTCAAGTTTGTGCAGAGTCTAGTGTACAAACTTTACGAAATACAAATAACCCCTATTTATGTATTCAAAGCAACTTGGGACAGAGTACCGCGGTTCGGAGGACCTGTCACAGAGGTAAATCATTTAATCGAATAAACGAAGTGCATTGAAGTGAGCGAACGAATAAAAGTATTGAAGAGAACTGAAGAGAAATAAAGTGAATGGTTGAACAGGCCATCGAAATAACGAATGGATGATTGAATTAATGAAAATAAGGAAATGCCAATAAGTATCAATTATATTTTATTTCAGTTGCAAATTTTATTTTATTTTTTAAATATTTTAAAGGAAGGACTTTACTAGTTCGTCATGTTACAGTACTAAAGTAAACAACAACAACATATTTATTTCGATATAAGCTTTCAACAAGCTTCTTGCCTACTTGGCAAATGATATATAGAAAGTACTTAGTAAATCACGTGAAGAAGTAGTGAAATATATGATCAAAAAATTAACATGTAGGAAGTTAAATATTTAACAAAAGTATGGATAGATGTAAAACATATATATCATGAAGGTACTAATCTGTTTAATGAAATTGTTTTCTTAAGTTTTAAGCATTATAAATAAATTTTTAAAAACTTGATTAATTGATTAATTGAGTCTTATTTCGTACTGACAACATTTGATCGAATTTATTAAGGTTTGGCCATCTGTAATAATAAGGTTTGAAAATATTACGCCTTACCTCTGAATAAATAGGACACACAAGTTAAAAGTGATATTCATCTTCTATTGCATTTGATTTACATAATTTACATTTTCTTTGTTCCCTTTCTGTGTTTGTTTACCTTCCTCTTTCAATTTCTTATGTATGGGAACTTAATCTAAACCATGACAATTTAATTCTGTATTTTTTTATTTGAAATATCATCTAAGTAGGTTTCTAATGTAAATTTATTTTTATATCGACTATAAGAGTTTAATCGTCTACTTATGTTTAAACTTGATCTCAAGGTTGGTTTGTAAATATCAATTATTCGCTGCTTTATTGGTATTTAAGTATTATTCATGTCATTATTTGTTTGGGTCGTCAGACCAAACAAATAATGTTAGCACATTTTCAGCCTCTAACACTCTCTTAATTACTATCTCCCTTTACTTCCAATGGCAGATTCCAAAAAATGTAAATTGAAATTTAGGGAAAGGTGTTAATTCATTCTAAGATATTAAATTGGAAAACAGGTTCGCGTCTGATCCATCATTTAACAGGTTTGCTTTTGTTTGTTTGCATGCTCAGTGTAAAGCACTGATACATGGGACCTCGGTTAGACTATAAGTAATGTTAGTGAAGGAGCGAGGGATCGAACTCGGGACCCCTGGTTTATCAGTCCAGCGCGTTACCACTGGACCACATCCGATCCAGAAGTTTTTTCTATAATGTAAAAGTTCTTTAAAGTGACACCAGTGAAATATTACTCTGAATTTTATAACAGTCATTGTTTCTCCGTTGCTCCACTCATGAAAACAAGACATATATATGTGAACAACATTGCGGCGATAATGTTTGTTGGTAAAATTTAACAGATAAGTAATATTCAGCTTAGCACCCGACATTGTCTTTATCCTGCTTTTACGTTGAAACAAATCTTCAAAAGTCTTGTATTGTCTCATTTTTAATTTAGCCAATGATTAAAAATGAAAACCCATGAAAATATTTCGATCAATACAAGTTCTAATAATTAGGAGTTGGCATGCTACATCTAACGATACATCAAAGAAAATAGCCGTCAAAAAATTAGGGCGGTGCTTAATAACGCTTCCGAATGTTTTACGTCACACGTTCCGAATAGTAAGCTGTCATTAGTTGATCGCTCACAGTCGCTTCATTTGATTGACATCAATTAACGGAGAGCACGTAGTGTTCTGTTGATAACTATCTGATGTAATTGTTGTTTATCAAAGACATGTCCCTTGACAATTAAGTGATGTAAGTGACTTCAAAGAATATCGGAAACACAGCCCTAAGCCTGAAGGCATGTCGCACACGACAAGCGATAAAAGGCTAGCTAGAACCCTAGTACCAAATTTGAATTATATTATATTGACCGACCAAAAATCTATTAATACAGCATTCACTAGGTGCAATTTTAATACTTATAGAAACTGGTTTGCACACTAACACTAACTGTCTAGTATTTCAACTTCATACACCTAATCTTAGGCAATTACTACTTGAATTTCATTATACCCCCCCCCGGCCAACCTCTCGCACAGGGAAGGGAGGGAGCGGGGATGATACTGGAATCAACTTGACCAGCTAACTGCCTGGCTTGGTTATTTGTTAAGGGCACAATTCAAAAAGTATTGGCGGTATCAATTTGAAACTTCTTTGATGAAACGACAGATGGATATACCTCATTGGGAAAATATAGATCTCTTTAGCATAATTTTAAAGTTATTGCCATTTGTAATTTATCAAACTTACCTATGTAGATGGAGATATCTTACCGAGGAGATCGCAGTGTTCAAGAACCACAACTTTCTTAGCATAATTTTGCAGTTATTGTCCTTTGCGATTTTTCATCCTTAATTTTTGGCAGGTGATTTACTCAAAAGTATTGGATATATCAACTTGAAACTTCACACTTTGATAAATTTCATTGATAAAGTGCAGTGCTGATGTATGAACCATGACGTTCTTATGCATAATTTTGCAGTTAATGTCCGTTGTAATCTTTCATATTTATTGTTCATAACTTTAAGGCAGTATCTTGTATTAACATGAAACTACATAATACTCTACTGACAAAGTGATATGTGGGAGTATTTTCGACAGGACAGTGGTTTTCAAAGTTCAATACCGAGTACACTGGTGCAGCATGTAGAGGAGTATTTAGTCTCTTATAGGATCAACCAATAATCATGAGATATGATCACTTTTAAACAACCTTTCTGCAAAATGGAAGGAAAAGAAAAAATTGGCAACACTGATTACTGGTTCTGTGACCCAAACAAATTCAGTGTCTTCAGTGCTTTGATATTTGTTTATTGGAGAGGTCATCAGACCTCTCCACAGTGTTGGCTTTAATTGCTGGCGGCATCCATTTTTGCGTATCAAATTTTAGTTAATGATCTCATATTAAGCCTAAAATCATGAAAACCAGTCTACAAAGATAGTTATGCGCATGCTCAGAATCAAAATACGAATTCATTTAAACGAAACCAAAATTTAACATCGGGTCAAAACGGCCCATGGTTAAAACGGCCCATTATGAACAAAACTTACAGAATACTTTTGTATTCCCTTAAAGCGACTGACTTACAGATGGGCCGACGATGAAAAAAGAAAATGTTCTTACATCTTGAAATTTTTGCTGCAATTGCAAAGAACATATTTAAACTAAGTTACTGATTCATTTACATCAAAATATAAAGTTTTACACACTTTATCGGTAAAAAATTCACCCTGTTAGTCACGGGGTAGATACTTTAGTTATAAGATTAATTTTGACGCTTGCTTACAATGCTCACTGGTCTAGATCGTCGTTCCCTATTTTACTGACCGAAAGGTCGTGGGTTCGAATCCGGGTTAAGTCAAAACTTTTTTTTCAGTTTTCATGGCGTATAGAAGCATAATATTATGTTTTTCCGTAGTATATCAAATTCTCTTAATTTTTAAAGAAAACAAAATACAGCAAAATTCTGTGAGTCAGTCAGTCAGCTTTAACTAAACACAAAAAATACAATAACAGGGATGCATTTCTTATAATGCATGCTACTTTTTAAAAACTACAAATTCTAAAATGCATTTTTTTCTGAGAAACTCATCAGCCTGCTGAACAAATTAATATTTAGCCATGGTCATGAAAAAATGGTAAATATTTTTTACGAATTTAGGAGGATTTTTGACAAGTCCATTGCCTCGATTTGGATCAAATTTACGCCCTTTTAATATTAAGTCCAGCTTAACAGATACTTACGCTGATTATTTTGTAAAATATCTGGACTAAGAAAGGTGTAATTAAAGCTTGAAAGGGAAAACAAAACTTAATGAGCCTAAAAAAGTAGCTGTTAAACATGGGAGTTCTGGCTTCAACAACTACATGCATTGTTGTAAAAGAGGGGGGAGTAAAGCCTTAGGGGCTTATAGGAAGATCCCCAAGATTTACAAGGTATGAAATACATGAGGTTATGTTAATTTGTTTCATTTATTTAAATGATAGTTACGCCACTATACAAACATTTGAAATAACTAAATTATAGCCAGTTTCGGTCATTTTGCATAATAAGGTATTAACTATTAATAATAGTTAGGTTACTAGTTTTTATAATTATTTAAGTCACAGAACGTTTAAAAAATTCAAAATGATCTTGGAAACAAGTAGATTCATTCTTTCATTGACGACAGCTGCCGACCTCTCTTTGGCTTACTTTTTAAAGGAAGCCAACTTGTCCATATATTTATCAAGTTTGCATTTTATTTGAAAAGGCTACTTTTGTCCATTATTTCCATTGTCAGCGTCTTGTTTTAGCATTAAATATATCCGTTTTGTTAGATATTGATCATTTAATTTAAGTAGTTCAATCCAGAAACCAATCATATTAAATTTACGAATTTTAGATTAAGGTAGTCTACAGCGTTCTCCAAAATTCTTACTATATTTGTTGATTTATTTGCACATAAACATTTTCTAAGAAATTTGCAATGCAACATTTCTATATCTGGTACTTTGTGATAACCCCAAATTGCTGAAGATTAATGTAATACTGATGAAACCAAAGTGTCAAATAATTCACATTTTTCCCCTCATACTAAATCAGTAATTGTTAAACACAGTAACCAGTCGATGCATTGCTTTTGATGCATGATCCGGAATGCTTTTTGAGTCCTATACCAGCCTCAGTTTTTGAATAAATTTACTCCTAAGTGCTTACAATTTCTAATGTTCCATTATGTTAGAAGAAATCGTGAATTGTATGTCTTGTGCTCTTTTCGAGTATGAAAACTTTTGTTTTATTAACATTTAATTTTAATTTCCAGTTATTACAATAATTTTCTATATCATTAAGTATAGACTGTAGCTTTTATGGGGAGGTTGCAAAAAGAACTTGATATTCTGCGTAAAGTATCAGAAATATTTTAGCTCATCTATAGAAAATATATCTGGGAGATCTATATTATTTTTTTTCAAGAATATCATTAATAAACATCATACAAAGAAGAACAGAGCTAGAATCTCCGTGTTTCACACCGAGATGTGAATGAAGACATTCTGTCAGTAAATTTTGCTAAAGAAAAAATTAATACGATTTATTTTATCCAAACACTTCTCATAATCAATAAAAACATTGTAAACCTTTCGTCCTGAAGACAATTACTTAAATATAACGCAGTGTAAAATGAAAACACAGTCGACAGTACTTTTTCTTTTTGATATCCAAATTGTGAATTGTTAATTTTGTCAAATTCTTTAGTCCAATCTCTTAGTCTGTTTAACAGTATTTGAGAATATATTTTAGCTAGTATATTGTTGAGTGTAATTCCTCTATAGTAAGATTTATTTGTCGGATCACCTCCTTTAAAGATAGGTAAAATATAACCTAGCCCCCATTCATATGGATATTCTGCATTATTAAACATATTATTATAAATATCATACAAATAGTCTGATGTTAATTCAAATGAATTTTTAATAATTTCGGGTTTTAAACCGTCAGGACCGCATGTTTTATTCATTGCTTTATTATAAAACTGCCTTTCTAATTTCTTCAACTTTTATTTCTTTATCTAAGTCATCATCATATCAATCCGAAAACTGTATATCATCTTGTAAATTATGTGGCATTTCACCTTAGAGCGAACTAAAATGTTTGTACAATTCATCAATAGATATATGTTTATTAATTGATTGTTTTTGTCTGTAACATGAACTTTTTGACTTCCAAACTTGTTTTGGGTGCTGTCTGGCTATATTTTCAAGCCTATTACCCTCAGTAATCTCGTATATCGTTATTTTCCTTTTCAGCGTATCTTGTTATATTTAGTTCTTATCCTAGTAAAATAAATTCTATTTTCATTTGATTTATTTTTGTTTAACATTTTTATGTGCCATTTTAAATTATTTCATATCACTGTGCATTGAACCATTTTTGAGCTCCTTTTTTTAATTATTAGTTTTCGATTTTTTATCCTTATTTACGCCACAGTCCTGTCCAAAGACGACAAGTGCACTGTCATATATAAAGTTAGTCAAAATCTGAACCTTTTTTGTTCAAAATTAAACTTGTAAATGCGTTATATTGATTGCAATTCATTTGTCTTTCTAGTTCTAATTTGTTTTCTAAAATCTTTGATTCGTCGTATATTACTCTAAGTTCCATATTAGAATTATTTTATAACAATTTATTTTTTAATATATATTATCTTTTCTTAAAAAGGAAAGATATAATGGAGCATGATCTGAATAAGTATTTCTGACCAATATTCTAAAATCATATACTGTATCATATCCCTCCGCCGTTTCTACTCTTCTTGCCTCCCGGAAGTTTTCACCTTCCTTTTCCCGTACTAGTAATTCAGCGCCGACCCAGCGGAACTGTTTTCCGGCTGATTTTTCACGTTTGTATATTTGACTCATCCGTGTTCGATGATTAGAACGGTCCTCGTCTGCTGGATACCAACACCCATAGATGCATCTTTGAGTATTTGTGTTTTACCAATAGCCGTTGAGAATAATAATGAAACTTGACCAGAGTAGGCCAACCAAGTCTATTTGCGCAATCAAGCACCATCTGGTTTTCAATATTAAGATTTTCCTGAATAAACTGTTTGACTCTGGCACTGCAATCCCCATGTTCGGACTCATCAAACCCCCAAAACAGCAGATTTGCGCAAATACTGCGGGCCTCTAAATCATTTGTTTTATTTTCCAGTTCCCCGTTTTGACTTTGTTTATAACAGATATCTTTGCACTGCTTATCAAGTTGTCTTATATCTGAGTCAGTAGATTGCAGTTTTTGCTTTGTAGATTCGTATTTGTCATTTACGAAGCTAGCACTTTGCTCGACACCTGCCACCCAGGCCTCAATCGATTTGACATTTGTGTCTAAAATATACTTTACTGTTAATTCTATCCAGTTTTTTTTTTCTATTTTCTCAATTTTTGCCATAGACACTTTTAGACTTTTGATATATTGCATCATTTCAAGCGCCCATGGTGGTTGCACAGTAAAAGGGTAGCACCTGGGTTCATCTGAGTTTGAGGAGTGAACGGTGACGACTGTATAATTATTGACTACCAAAGGGTGATTGGTAACTCTTATTGTTCATGTTTGCCGGGTAACTAGAAGATTGTGTAAAAAAGATGCTGTGAGGTTTTAGAGTTCGCTTCATTATTATAAAATGCATTTTTATTACTGACTGTGCTCAATTCGCTTCTACTGTCATCTTTTTCGACCGGTTTAAACACATGTATAATTGCGATTAGCCTCTTAATGTGATACTGATTTTTTTTGAGGGAGGGGGGAGGTAGGGGGTCTATAATTCCATACTTGTTTTTTACACGTTTTACTTTTGGTGGCATAAAGGGAGTTACTTTTCAATGGTAAAAAAATAATGTATTTATATTCAGTTTTATCATTCTAAATCAATAAATTTTACTCCTGATTTAAATTGCACCTGTCCACTACATAACCAATGAAGTAGACAACATTGTTTGTTCAGTTAATAATGTTTTGCTGAAAAAAAAAGATTTTTCCTTGTTCCGTTGATAATGTCTTTCTGAAAAAAGGAACTCTTCCTTGTTCCGTTAATAATTTTTCACTGAAGTAAACGACTTTTCTTTGTTCCATTAATAATGTTTCACTGAAGTAAACCGCTTTTCTTTGTTCTGTTATTTATTTTTTACTGATCAGACGTAAACGACTTTTCATTGTTCTGTTAATAATGTTTCACTGAAGTAAGCGGCTTTTCTTTGTTCCGTTGATAATGTGTTATGAAAGTAAACGGCTTTTCTTTGTTATGTTAATGTTTCTCTGAAGGAAACGGCGTAATATATTCAGTCGTGGTACCGTTCAAAGGTTTAGACGTTAAAGCAAGATGCACCTTCCTGTTGTAGTCAGTATAAATCGCATATCTACAATCATATTTATAACTTTTGCCATACTTTTCAGACTGTTACGTTTCAAGTGTTGTATGTGACCGACGGTGAACTGGCCTATACTTTTTACATCTACGGTGATATGCAGTTTGAAAACAGCGCTCAGTTTATAGGACTATTGACTAACGGTTTTGCCGACGGGTTAAGTGACTCCCCAGACGGTACCTACCTCGCGAGGCCGAACATGAACTTAAAGATTGGACGTAAGTTTTCTTGTAAATGTAGGAATTCTATGCTTAATACTTGATGCCTAGCTTACCTACTGCTCAACAACACATTTTCCTATTTTTTGTCCTTAATCTACAATAAAAAGAAGTCTTTAACCCTTGGTTTATGGATAACATATTTACTGATGAACATATAAAAAAGTACCTGTTAATTCTGAGTGTGTTTTTTTTACAAAATGTAAGTCGGACACTAAATTTTGATGTGTTCTTGACATATGCAACTAGAATTTCTTAATATGTAAACAATTTTTATGCAACGGAAAGAACCCGCTTTGAAATAAAGCTAAACAATATGATAAAATACACTGCACCGTTCTCTTAAAGATAATTGTAATTTGTGAAGGTAGCTCTGATATCGGAGATCAAAGTTCAATATTCAGTTTGGAAGTGAGTTTTTACCAAGCTCTGAAATCTATATTCAGAAAAAGTAAGTTTCCAGCTGAACAAATGTCGAGACGGTTCAGAGATCGATATTCAACAAAAAGAATGTGAATTTCGAGCTTAGACGGATTTCGAGCACTTCTGATATCGATATTTAGAAATAAATTACTATTTTGATATTGAATTTCGACATTCGCTGTCAGTATTATTTTTTCGTATCATATAACAATAATTTTTAACACTGTTAGTCAAGGACGTCAGAAATTAGCACACCCTTGTTTCCCTTTGACCTGCAATATTGCAAACGTGTGTTTTCATTTTTGAAAAGTAACATTGATAGACAAAATTAATATTAGATAAAATGAACATGGATAGTTATTTGCGATATTTATTCTTTTGATTTAGAGTTACAACGTATGTGAGGGGGTGTTTATGTTTTTTTAGTTTCCCCCAATCTTTGAAGGCAAAATATGGGTTCTTGATGCATTAATTAATCTTCTATTATGGGATCTTAGTTGTAGAAATAATAGTTTGCGTACAACTATTTTTTGTAATTCTTGTTTAAATTGGTGTTCATTAGTTCACATTAATACGCAGCCGCTCGCCCAATTTAAATTTATCAAAGCATTATGATAAGACATAAACGCTGACTGGCCTAGTGTATAAATTTATATGTCATGTACCAACTAAAATCGATCGATTTATAGATCCAGTGGTGTATGATGACTCAACGACTCAAAAAAAAGTTACTGCAATGTGATTACACAAATAACAATTTCAATCACTTATGATTTTTCTTTGTTATGGAAAAAGAACATTGTATTTTTTGACATTTATAACCTATAACAGACCTTTCATATATTTCTCAGCATATATGGGTGTAAGCAGTTTTGACCTGATTTCAAACGCTGAGCGAACACCTAATTATGGAGCAATGTGTCTCGTTTGGGCTCAGCAGCAGACGATAAACGGATCATTGTATAGGTCTCAATTGAACAGGATGCCTGAGTGTCCTTGCTGGTCATTCTTTTTATTTTTTGACCGACGGTTTGGTAGCTGGAGATATGATTTGAGAACAAATACGTTCCAAATATCAGTTCTACCAAGAAGCTTTTTTGCACCATACGGCAAGGTAATTTTAAATATTCTACCGACACTTTATATGTGTAACTGTTAAGGTTTTTATCGAAAATAATTTTTCACTACAATCTGACACAATTTCTAGATTTTTGCTGATAATTGCAGTATTTTTTCCCTTTCGGTCATGCAAACGATAATTGGTGAGATTCAGTAGCCAATAAACACTAAAATTTAATGAGTTGCTTGTGAACTATAATCTTGAGACATTTTTAAATGTTGTCATGGCATTTTCTATTGCAGACCTGTGTTTACAATGTGTTTGGAAGTTTCATTGGTTTTGGGAACCAGGCAGGTTCGTTCCAGACTTTTAATGACATCTGGTACCCACGAGAAAACGAAAACAGTGATCTATACTATAGAAGATTGTGTTGTGAGCTCTCCAACAACTGTGAAGCGTATTACCAAGTACGACCACGGGTTAACAGATGCTACACACGACTGCCTTTTAGGTTTGGTAAGTGTTTTTAATAATCTGTATATTAGACTAAACCCGTATTTATCTTACACCGTACAATACAGGTTTTAAGCGCTCTAATTAGGAACTATATTAAGAGATGTTGTAACAGATAAATTTACATTCGGGAATTTCTCTGTTATATTGCTAAGTTTCTTTTTTTCTTTTTATCTCAAAATCGAAGAATGCGTGTCGTTTTAAAAGCATCTTGTTGAAGGTTTGCTTGCTTCATTTTGCAGGTGGAGGTTTCGGGGATCCACATATCACCACACTTGACGGACAGACATACACATTCAACGGTCATGGCGAATATGTTTTGCTCCGAATCACAAATGCAGATTTTGAAATTCAGTCTAGAACTGACCGTCCTCTGACAAAAACAGGCGCTCTTTCGGAAGCAACAATATTTTCAGCTTTTGCAGTACAGTCTTTTGATGCTTGGCTCCAAGTAGAATTGAACAGCGAGAAGACGGGTATGAATATCTTCGTCGGCACAAATAAGACGACATGGGACGACTTCACAGCGGATTTTATCAATGATGGCGACAATTTTACATACATATCGGAGGCTCTTAGCCTTTCACGTGACAATAATACGCTCGTGTCAAGCTTCTCAGATACAGGTAATTATTGTCAACGTTTAATTTCATACATTACAATCCGATTTTATTAGTCTGTCGCAAGATTGTGCGAGCTTTACACTAGTAGCTTATATCTGATACTCTAGGTCATTCTTAGAATAATTATGTTTGGGGAAAAAATCACTTATGATTTCCTTTTTTAGGTATTGCATTCAACGTAACAGTCAATGTCGGACTTTTGCAAATGGCCTTAGGTTTGAATAGTGAATACGAGGGTAATACTACTGGGTTGCTAGGCAACTTTAACGGGGATTCTGAAGACGACTATGTTCCGCGAGATTCATCGTCTGCGATACCAATCACTGCAAACGAAAGTGCAGTTTACACGAATTTCGGACAGACATGTAAGAAAAAGATTATGATGTTTCACATTTGAACAGAAATATAGAGTTTACAGGTCTTTTGTCCGTGTAAATTGATTGTCTCTATTCTATATCATCACTATGCAGATAAGGTAGTGTTTTTAAAGCGACTGAATTCGCAAAATTTATCTGATTTGATTCTTAAAAATTTGACAGAAGTTAATATACTATGGAAAAACCAACAACATAAAATTATGCTTCTATACACCATGAAAACTAAAAAAAGTTTTGATTTCATCAGGATTCGAACCCATGCTCCTTTGTTCAGTAAAATTTAGAGCGGCGATCTACACCACTGAGTCACAGAACTTACTTATCACGATTTCTCAAAATTAATGATATAATTAATTTAAAATTATCTCCATCATGAATAACGGGGTAAAACTTTTTAATGATAAACGTGTGTAACACTTTAAATTGTGACGTGTTTCTGTTTCAAAAAATGAGTCAGTAACTTAGTTAAGATAATTCTTCACAATTATAGCTAAAATTTCTAGATGTATAAACATTTACTTTTTTCATCGCAGGCCCATCTGTGAGTTAGTCGATTTAAGAGCAAGTTTTAAGCATGTATTAATCTGAAGCATTAAACAATAAGTTTAAAGGCTTTTTCAACACAAAAGAAAATACTTAACTAAATTAAAAATACTAAACATAAGTGAAAAAAACTTGTGGTACCAAGGTGTACTGAAATGCTATAGTTAAGTTTTGACTGTCTTTATATCTTAAGAAATGGAGAAATTTACGACACTGGAAGACATGTTTGTAAGTAACAGTTGGTTTTATTCTAACAAAAATGTGAACATACATTTCTACCGCCAGGGATGACGAGAGCAGATGAGAGCATTTTCAAATATGAAAATGGGAAATCGCACGCAGACTACATCTTTCCAGAGTACGTGCCCAAATTCTTAGATGAAATTAAAAACGAAACTCTTTTAAACGAGGCGAAGGATTTATGTGGAGAAAACAACAATCCATGTGTGCTGGACTACGTTGTCACTGGTATTAAAGAACTGGCTGAGGCGACGTCTGCGACGGAGCAAGAGGCCGAGACAAATACAAAGCAGGCTTGTGCGATCTTAAACTCTATATAAACGTCTTATTTTTACATCAGACTTACAAAACACTATTACTTAAACCTAGAATAGATCATTAAATGTAGATAAGATGGTTCGTTTATATTGATTTCATTTTTTCAAATCATTATTTTGGTTCTTTCTTGAAACAAGGAAGCTATCCAAAAGCAAATTACACATCTTCTAGATAAAGATGATAAAAATGAGTAACGTATACTCAGCATTAAAGATGTGCATCAAACCAAGCATAAATACGCTGAATGTTTTTGTTGTCGCAAAAAAAGTGTAAGGTGGGTATATTTGGAAGGAAAAAAACAACAATGCCTTTATTTTAATTAAATTACAAACACCAACAAGCTTATCAAATGCTAAAGCAGGTTTTTCTTACTTAACTGTCATATACTTGTTTTGCGTTAGAACTTGAAATGGGAAATTTGTATCCAAAAACATTATTTCAGTAAACACCATTCCTTCACTAAACGTTAGCAGTGGCACAACTGTGGTTGACGAACGTGACTATTTATATGTGAACTTGGGAGAGGCAAAAACCTTTACTGTACTTGGTACAGATGACGGAAATTTTACGTATGCTCTTACTAATGCAACTGAAAGCGTTACCCTCGGCACACCTGGAAGTGACGGAACTGTTGACGTCACCGTTAATGTCACCGATACAAACCCAATTTATGTCAGGTAATGCAAATATACCACACGACTGAAAACGACTTTAACGATATCATTAATATGAATACTCCTCTATCGTTTCTTTCATTAGGCGGTCTCTACGGAAAAAATAATCTCAGCGCTGTACTTAAAAAATGGAATCATCGCTGAACTTAACAAAGAATAGAAAAATGTGAATCTTTAAGAAACAAATTAAAGATGAAAAGGAAAAACTAAAAAAGAGCGAACCTACTTACTGTGTTCAACAAATGAAACGTAAATAAATAGTATTAGGTATTTGTAACAATTATTTCAGCGTTACTGCAACAGACGACAAGGGGGCAAAGTCGCCTGCTGCAGACGTGGTTATAGTTCTGTGTACGCAGTGTAACTCACACGGTACTTGTAACAACAGCGCTATAAGAGAAGACTCAAGGTCCACGGACACTTTCAAATTTGCCAAATGCAATTGTAACAGCTACTGGGAAGGTATGTAACAGTATTTTCTTGCATTTTTTAATCTTTTAAATCATCACTTCAATGTCCCGTATTCAAATTACTCAATTATCATACCTACGGTAAATACCCCTGTTTAAATTACTTACCCTTTGTCTATTTTTAGACGTAAATGTGTTACCTCTTAAGATCACAAAAGTAACTTGCCAAATAAATTACTACTAAATAAATTTCTTTAAAAAGCTCTTATTGGAATAACTAAACTGCTAATAAAAAAAGAAGGAAAAATAACGCGTAGAACGTTTACGGCTTTATTTTCATTTTCTAAACTGAATCTTAATCGGTTATTCAGGTTAGGGCAAACAAAATGAGCGTGAAGCGCTTAAGTAAACTGCCGGACTCAGTTCAAATAATGTTTCAAAATGTAACGTTTGAAAATAAAACAGTGTGCAATAAACGGGTCTTGAAGAGGGAGACATCTTTACAATTTACTGTAAAATTTACTTTTGAAACCATGATAGGTATTAAAATACCCGCTTAAGTTCAGAAAAAAAACATATTGATAATCTTTCTAAATATTGTATCATTTACTGCTTCTTTAAGCATATTTACATCCTTTCCACGTAAATATTTTCTGTGATGAATGGGCAAGATTTAAAAATAAACATTTTTCCAGCAATCAAAATTGCTTTAGACACTTTTTGTCCAAAAGTATGTGAACATGAGACTAATCACGCCATATCTTAAATGTAAAAACTACGTCTCTAAAAATACAGCTGATTGAGTAATATCTTATTCGTTTAAGATTAATGTTGAAGGTTCACGATACCACGTGATTTTTTTATGTCATATGAGGTATGTTGGCTCGTCCGTCTTGAGATTTATTTCTATAAAAATGCTTTTAAAGACTAAGGTGGCTTACGTATTAAGTTGTAGATATAAACCATATTACATGTATTAATTTAGTTATACTAGTACTTACCCGTTGCCTGTAAATTTTTGAACAAAATAGGGCGGGTCTATGCGACACGAAGTCCTGACGAACCATTTCTGTGCAATGCATTTAGAAATGTTAATGATGTAATTTCTTGACCAATATTATTTTTTTCAAGAAAATAAGATATGACTTTCCTTTAGGACAGTAAGATAAAAAGTAAACTTTACTAATGCGTGTTGCAGGGCTTGACTGTGAAGATGATCTTGATGGCTGCGACGATAACCCTTGTTCAGTCGGCCGTAACTGCACGGACACATCTGCGATCGACCACGCGGCTGAACCCGCCCTGAAACCTTACACGTGTACACCATGTCCCTCAGGATATAAAGATATTGACGACAAGTGTGAAGGTATTGAATGATGAATCATTATTTAGACGTTTCTGATATATCTTTATATTGAAATGTTTCAAATTTATAGCCAAACATCACAGTAGCGAATGTACGAAACAATCAAACGATGCATCAGGACTTAAAAGCAAACATTGACAGCCCACAGTTTAGAAATTGTATTGAACTATTTACTTAAAATTGAGACTTCCTTAGTGATGAATAGAGGTCAGATTCGAATATAGTACCAAGAGTCGTAATTATTAGACAAAACGAATGTGTCAGTTAGAATTTAGGTCAATGTTCATATTTCTGAACCGCCAAATGTGGTTTTCTGAATTACTGGCTTACTACTTATTACTTTCGTAATAGATATGTTCGAATAATAAATAATATAAAAAACTACTACTGTCATTCATTCAAAAGAAGGTGAGATATGGGGACATGGTTATATTTCTAAACAACTACCGTTTTCTTGTTAACTTACTTAATGCGAATTCTTTTTGCATTAGATACACTCCATGTTAGATTGGAAGAAAATAGATCTAATATCCATCGTACATGTTTTTGTAGGAAGTAACTGAACGAAACAAGTAATTAAAGCAAGTTACGTCTTAAACAAGTAGACACACGTGTAAATTATAAGTCATATAATTAAAATACTACATTTTTGACGTACGTTTTTTTTTTCAATTATAATTTTTGCAGATATAAATGAGTGTAATGGGACCTCGAATTGCAGCCAAACATGTGTGAATAGCCCAGGCAGTTTCCACTGTCAGTGTAACACTGGTTACAGACTCGCCGCAGACGGCTTCGCATGCAACGGTAAATTGTTTGATTCTTCTGACGCACTTATTATCTAATCTTTTTTGGGAAATTCTATAAGTGAAATAGGAACTTGCCATGAACGAAAAAAACAACAGACGCCATCGAGCATTCAGTTCAATACTTATCTGTTCCCAAGCTATTTATTTAGGTTTTGTCCCTCAGCAAATACAGGATCTTTAAATTCATGTAAAAAGCAAATACGTAGAATGCTTTAGAAGTCATGAAACGCTTTTTACTCACGACATAACATCCGGTTATCTTCTTGATCACGGTGACCACGCCGGCGTTTTAATACTCAGTTAAAACTTTAAGAATTGTATAAGTAGACTATTATTAGGCTAGATAATATTTTAGAAAATGACTGATTTTGATTTTAGGTTTCATTCATAAATTTGTTTTTTTTTAAATCATCTGGAACTTTTTTTCCAGATATCAATGAGTGCGATGAGGCCACGAGCGGATGTACACAGGTGTGTAACAACACCGCCGGAAGTTTCATATGTTCGTGCTTTAACGGTTACACGTACAACGCCACCAGTAATGTTTGTGAACAAGGTAAGTAATTGTCAAAATATCATATCTGGTTAAAGTAGGTTCATGATAATAATAATGTCAGTTTGTGTTTTATTATCAGTCAAAACTTAAACACATTTTCTTTTACAAACTTTAGGATCCTGGATATAAATTTAATTACTTTTTTCTCTTTTTCAGTTAAAGAACACATGCGTTATAAAAGTAAACACAATAAAAAAAAAAGATCCCAGATATAAATCCTGTTTGATTATTTGCTTCTTGTTTGCAAAGTTCTATGTCCAATGCTTCATTCAAACGTTGGACTAACACTTACTTTATACTAAATACCCATACTTAATCTATGATTGATAACCTTAATCATTCTCTTATATCATAGACGAGACAGCACCTGCCGGATGCAGTGATATTGACTGCTCCAGCGCCAGTGGTTGCAGTATAAATGAGACCGGTTCGGCGGTGTGTTTCTGTAACAGTGGATACGAAATACAGGCGGACAACACATGTGCAGGTAAATTAACAAATAACATCAAACCAGCTGGATAATTATCTCAAAAAGAGACTGTGACACTAAAACAAGGCCCGATTCTATTTTTGTTAAATTAAAAACAAATTCTAACCGGACGTTATTAATGTTTTCAGATATTGACGAATGCGACACTGGGGTGTGTTCCCAGTCGTGTGATAACAAGGATGGGAGTTATACATGTAGCTGCTTCGCAGGATATAAACTACAGGACGACAGGGTGTCCTGTGAACGTACGTTGATCTTAGTTATTGAGACAACACATTTTCGTTAGATTTATTTGATCAGAGTTATATTATTGAATTACAAAATGGACTTTAAAAAGCATATTTGAAACGTTCATTATTCTGGTTAAGGATATATGGATATTAAAGATTGAATACAAAGATATAAAAATATTGCATGTGCAAGTAATATTGATATAATATTATTATAATATAATATTGATATATAGTAATATATATTTTTGATTTTCTTCTGATATTTCACATAGCTTGTCAGTTCCCTGAATATGGTGTAAACTGTGCTCAAACATGTCAGTGTGGTCGTGGTGCCCTGCGCTGCAACCCTGTACGCGGCTGCGTGTGTAAGTCAGGTTGGACAGGAACCAGTTGCACAATTGATATCAATGAGTGTCAGGACAGTAATATTTGTGGCGATATAAACAAAGTATGCACGAATACGATTGGTTCCTACACGTGCCCATGTCGCTCTGGATACATCCTGTCTGAAGGAATATGCGTTGGTAAGATTGTGCTTTCATCTTTATGTTATATAATAATTATGTATATTACAAAGGGGCTGTAACAAAAGATCCGCCACAAAAAGTTCCAGTGTATATATATATATATATATATATATATATATATATATATATATATATATCTTCTTAGTGCTGCTTTTCAAGCAGACATATAATATAAATCTAGTACGTTTATCAACAAAATAAAAGAACAAAAAACGACGCATTCTAAATAAAATGATTTCATTTGAACATCTTACGATGCAAACCCTTTTCTCGGGGTTCCTTGATCAAAATACGTCTTATTCTAGATTCTAGTGTTGTCTTCGGTTCGCGCTTCATTAATCAGATGTTATTGAAATTATCCTGACGTCTTAAAGAAAAAAATCATAGGGCATTTAAGAATTTTTTTATAATAACAACTGCAATTTTAAACAGACGTCAACGAATGTGAAGATGATGGCTTGAACACATGTGAACAGGTGTGCTCGAACACAGAAGGCGGGTTCACGTGTAGCTGTAAAACAGGTTACAACACAGATCCCACACATGCTACTAACTGTGTTGGTAAGGGTCATTGAAATAAGTCATTATTTGATAATAGGTTGGTTGAAGTTGTGTCTTTCTGCTTTAAGTAGAATTTCAAAAGTCACTGCTATGTCATCATTGCAGTGAAATGGTCGATATATTATCCAGTAAAAATAAAAGTTCTCGTATACAACTTTTGACACTGTTTTTTCGCGAAACCAAGTCTTCTGATTTGTTAGTGGCTCGCTTAATACTCGCATATATTGATTGATTTTTTTTCAAGATTATGATGAGTGTGAAGCAGGGCTGTCAGGTTGTGAACACATTTGTACCAATACACAAGGAAGATATCACTGTGAATGTTATTTCGGATTCCGTTTAAACTCGGACAGGAAAACATGCACAAAAGGTAGACAACTTTGTAATATTGATATTATTGACGATTCATATCAAACCTTCACAAGATTAGATTACCGCTGAAATTTAACATTATTCTTTCTTCATATTTATATCATAATTTACATACTGTTTGGGTTGTAACGCGCTTTGCAGAATTTATTAAGTAAAAGAGTGTATCACAAGATTTAGAAAATATGATGCAGTTTTACTTCTGAATTCATTAAAGATTTAGTTCCAATCTGATCAAAATCATATCCTAAACATCGCTACGCTATTAGGATCTGAGGACGGCCAATAGAATGTCACTTTCTCGTGACCTGTCCATCAGCCAATCAGAGCAACGCTTCCACTCACATGGAAGTTCAACTTGTGAAAATCTATTTATATAGCTGGGATCCCAAACAATATTATCTGCCATGTTTAAACTGTCACCGAATTAAATGTATTTGTCAAAATCTTTCAAAATATTGAGATTTATGTTTGTGATTAATATCATTTTTTTCAAAATATCTCAGCACTTTTAATCTCCGCTAATAAACATTGTTATGCTAGAGAAGTTTACACACTGTTTGAACACGCATTGTGTACAGGTAAGCTATCGAGACGCGTCATAAGCTGTCGTGTCATTGGCTGAGATATAAATAAAATAGTGGGAATTCTAGGTTATCGAGAAGACAGAAATGAATGCGTCGTCTTCAGATCTAACCGTAGGGAGATCGTGACCTTCAGTCAGATTGGTTTTCGCTCAGAACAGGTTCCAGAAATGAAAACTTTCTTAAGTCGTTTTATTCATATAAATATACTTTTTTCAAAATGATAATGTGTGTATTTATGCTATATTTATATATGTTTTCATATGACATATATGTCTATAAGGGATAGTATGGATAATATATGTATATGATATGTGTTTACAACCTTGTTTCGTTATTTAATAATTTTGTTTTCGCTTGTTACAGTTTCAGACCCATGCATGCTGTTCCCAGATGTGAATTGCTCGGATATTTGCCATGTTATCAACAAAGAACCACAGTGCTCATGTAATATAGGCTTTGTACTGGGAGCGGACAATCAAACATGCATCGGTAGTTTATCTATACTGATTAATTTATCAAAGAATACGAAGTGATATCATGTAATATGAAAAAATCCGACCAAAAATGTCATTTATGTCTCCAAATGTTGTTCTTTGACATTTTTACGCAGTGAGCAATATGTCTTACATGTCTGTAAGATACCGCTGAATGAAACGATTAGGTTTTTAGTGAAAACGTGAAATTATGATTTTTTCTTTTATAACCTTAATGGCTTATCAATCGAGTGTATTAAAATGTCGTGATTTTAAACGTTTTTGTCAAATCATGCCTGATATAATCATTGAAATGAATTATGAGTACAAAATTTAAATGATCAGTTTTATCAAAATATGTTTTTCGTCATTCGCAGATGTGAACGAGTGTGTCTCAGATTTAAACCTGTGTTTTGAAGCAGACACGTGTGTTAATACAAATGGTGGATACACATGTTCGTGTAGCATCGGTTTCAAACTGGCAAATGATTTGAGAACGTGTGAAGGTGAGAATATGCACTAAAATATAAATGCCTAGTAAATAATGTAACTTTGAACGTAATAAACGTAAATAATATCTCAAATTTAATAAGAAAGTGGAGTAGGCCGTCTGTTCATAACCGTAACTATATTAGAATCTGAGAGCGACCCAAAAAGGTCATCTTCTGATGACCTTTTTGATCAGCCAATCAGAGCAACACTGCCTGCGTTGTAGATCCCTGTGTAGCTTACCTAACATTCAACTGGTGAAAATAAACATTTAACTTGGATTCAGAAATCGCATTCCTCGTATGTCGAGGGTTTCTGTCATCAATACATTCTGGCTGCACTCAAATCAAACATCTTAATGAAATCTTGGAAATAATGAAGGCAGTTGTAAATGCGGGAACATTTCCAATAGCGTTTGATATTTACATAATTTTAAATGTATACAAAAATAATGCAGGCACTATGCTCATACGGTTGAAAATTTTCATCACATTTATAAACAAGAGCGATCAATGATCACATGTGTCGCCTGATGATTGCCAATGAAGCAGTTGTATTGAGGGGTGACTGGACAGTATGTTGGCCAAAACGCCTTTTTATTCAAGGGCCATAACTCAGCCAAAAAATTACTCAACCGAAAACCCGTTAAATATGCATAAGTACTGAAAGGGGCTGGCCTTCAGATGACAAAAAAAAGAAAGTTTTCTTGTCTTATAAATTTCTTGTAATATTCATGACTGATGCTTAAAAATTAACTGACAAAAAAGAGGTGAGATTATCACATTATAAATTGATTTTTTTTTCCTATCATAGTGCTATACCGTAACGCGACGTATAACTATATTATATAAGATTTAAAGTAAATACTTATAATTACACATGCAGCGATAGTGGTGACAGTAAAAGCGTTCGCATGATTTTGTTAACATGAGGGTCCAGAGTTCAAATCAGGCTGAAACGAATATTTTTTTTTTGTTCTATTTTGACTTTTATAATCAGTTTTGAAGTAAAATATCATGTTGTTATAATCTCCCGGCATCTAGATATTTAATTTATGTAAAAAATATTTTTATATCAAATCTGGAATACTGCCTCTTTAAGGTACCGATCAATCCTGTAACATTTTATTCAAATTGCATTAGTAGTATAAGAGAGGTATTCCGGACAAACTTATAAAATAAAAATCATAAAAGAGCCATAACTCTGACAAAAATCATTGAACTGGAAAATGCCGACGATATGCACAACTAAACTTGGTACTGATCATTCCTGTAAAGTTCGGATGAAAATGCACCACTAGTTTTTGAGGAGTAGTCTGCTCAAGTTTTGTGACGGACGGACAGACGGATAGACAGACAGACGACGCAGAAGTGATCCCTATATGTCGCAGCTACTTTGTAGCAGGCGACACAACAACAATCTTACGAACATGAAAGTCCGTAACAGAAAGATGCAATGCGTCTTAGAATACATATCCCACAGCGGGATTCGATCTCCGATCTCCCGCGTGACACGCCAACGCTCTAACCACTGAGCCAAAGAATCGATTTCCTTACACAGTTGTCAAAGGTTGTATCTATATAATTATAGAAAGGTGTGCGCTAGACCGTAACACAATTCTTTAAACAAACTTATACAAGTCGAAGCATAATTAATCAAGAACTATTTTGTTTGACAGCATGTGATGGTTACCATTACGGCGAAAATTGTGCCAACGAATGTAACTGCGGAGTGGGAGCTTCCAGGTGTGACTCCATGACAGGGTGTGTCTGTGAAGACGGATGGTCCGGAGAAAAATGTGATGTTGACAGGGACGAATGCGATAACTTTCCATGCATGGGTCAGCACGAGGTGTGCACGAACACACCTGGATCATACAACTGCACGTGCGAGACAGGATATTCACGAGATTCAAATGACGTGTGTCAAGGTTGGTAAAATAGAACTCTAAATATTCAAAAAGGACGTATGTTGTTTTAAAGGTTTGTTTTATAAAGAAACATCAAATACTATGTATAAACATCTTTGAAGTCCTGCAGTATAAATAGTTGAATGATCATGTACATATCTGTTAAGCAGTCATGTACATCCTCTGACATTAAAAAACATATTAGGCAGGCAGATTATTTCACCATCGTTCTTGGGAAGGACAAATACTAGACTATTATCTCTGTAACAATTGCCAACTTTCTCACATAAATGTAAATGATTGGCAGCAAGGCTCGATTCACTTACTATAAATCTGTGATTGATAATTGGAAGAGAACTCGACCACGAATACGGGTTCGCCAATTATTGTAAAAAATTTTTAATGATCATATAGCATGCACCTATTTAATGTTCTTATACACAAACTTAAACGGTCATGAGCACAGTAAAATTGAAAGTTCGTGTTCACAACAGCTTTACGATTAATTACAAAATACTGATCCAACGTTCGTGTATACCACACTTACGGGACATGTACACAGCAGTGTTACAGTCATGTTCAGATAATGCAGAGTGAACGTTCATTTTTACAATTACAGATACTAACGAGTGTTCCAGTCCCAATATGAATGACTGTAGTCAGATATGTACTAACATTATGGGGAGTTACCAGTGTAGTTGTAATCCTGGATTCACACAGAATGGAAATTCTTGCAGAGGTAAAACCTTTTTTATGAAATAGGGAAATCAAAGCACTAGAAACACTGAAATTAGACAATCAGTTAATATTTATTTTATTAAGTTAAAAAGTCATGACAATCTAAAAAGTTAATTTAAAGTTTTCATATTTTTTATGAACAGAATTTGTCTTTTGATACATTGTTATGCTTAAATTTGATGACAGTTCAGGATATCTACCATGAGTAATAATATTCTTCAGATATCAATGAATGTGAAGGCAAGAATGATTGTTCTCAGGTGTGTACTAACACACTCGGGAGCTACCGGTGTTCTTGTAAGGATGGATTCAAACTTGACGTCACCACAAGGAAAACATGCACACGTGAGTTACCTTCTCTTTATTACAATCGGTTAAATATTCTGCAATATAACGTAAACTTCTCTTTTCTCTTATAATGGTAAAAAGTTGTAAATCAAATGAATTGAAATAAAATTTACGCAGCTTCTGCTGGTTATTTTTTAAGCACAGTTCTTGAAATGCAGGGCAGGCAAGAGCAATGGAGTAGATCTTTTTTGCATCCTGATAAGTTTTACTAATTCTTTTCGTTATATAACAGCGGAAGCAGTGTGTGACCCAAACTCATGCCTGGATAACACACAATGTACAGTTATAGACGGTGATGCGACGTGCATTTGTTATGCCGGTTACGAAGTGCAGAATGCCACAGCTTGTTCAGGTATTGCATTGTTTTTGTCACTTTGCAACGAATCGTATTAGGTACATATTTGGTGTATCAAATTAAAACACACAAAGCATACACATATACACATTCAGGCGGACGACAACAAGTATAAAACTGACGATAAGGACTTAATTTATTATGAAATAATTGTCACAGAATGTTGTTTGATGGTATGTTCACAACGACGTTTTATCTATCTGTATATAAAAAAGGAAAATTCGATCAGCTTAGAGTCACAAAATTCTTACTGATATCTTACACGAAATCATTAAATAATCAAGTTTTCGCCTCGTTGTTGCTTTCTGTATTCTAAATACACAGCTTACACTCATATTTCAGTAGTTGTGCATGCCCAAACCCTAGCAGAAAAAAGATACTTGCCAGATTAAGATACAATACTTTAGTGAATTGAATTGCAGTATATGAAAAAGTTGGTTATCAAGACAAATCAACTATCATATTACCAAATCTAATCAGTGCTAGATGGTCTTCTGAGAGGCATATTGAATATGAATCTTTGGGAATCTTCTTGAACCATCATAAATCTTTCGTATAATGCTGTTTTCTGTGCCAACTGTAGGTTTGCTTGATGTGTCAGATTTAAAATATGCAGTAGTTCGCTGTTTAAATTTTATGCCTGCGAGGGAGTGTATATAGTTTTTGAACTGTCCGTCTGTCAGTCCTTCATTCTGTCCGTTAACTTTAATATTGCCCTTAACTCCCTTATTCGTAAATGGATTTCCTTTATACTTGAACATCATGTCAAATTGTCCAATTGTCAAAATACTTAATATTGACCATTAACTTATTACTCAACAGATTGAGTTCATATTTGCACGCAACAACCTTTTGGGAAAGAACTTCCAAATAACGTATATTTCATTTTGACATTGACCCCTTATGACTTTGCTATTTTTGTCAAATTGTCAAAAACACTTCATTGAATTAACATTTTTTGTTCATGTTTGCACATTACAATCTTCCAAATGATATATCTTGTTTTACTCTGACACTAAATGACCTTGACTTTGAGGTTTAATTGTGAAAAAAAACCATCGTTTGAAGGATCTACAATTTATTTCATTTGGTTCTCAGCTCAAAAATCAAATGGCCATTTCGGGTACATTGTCATCTTTCAATGACATTTTTCGCTACTTTGTTAATATAACGGTTTCATTTTTATGTGCAGTGAATAATAGTTGTGATGATTTAATTTGAGCAGACATCCAAGAATGCACACAAACACCAAGCAAGTGTTCGCAAGGATGCACTGAACTACAAGGAGGATATAAGTGTTACTGTAATGAAACAGGATATCGACTGGACACTGACCAATCTACATGTGTCGGTAAGTGTTTATATGTTTATTTGTTACAGAATTCATCATCTAACTACATTGTACATCAGTTGATTTTTTTGTTTAATAGAATCACAATTCTTAAGCCCTTCTTTTTTGTTTAATAGAAATACAATCCTTAAGCCCTTCGTTTTTTGTCAAATAGAATAACAATTCCTTAGCCATTCTTTTTTGTTTAATAGAAATACAATTCTTAAGCCCTTCTTTTTTGTTTTATAGAATTACGATTCTTGAGTCCTTCTTTTATGTTTTTAACCAGGTTTTCAATTTTGAAAATCCTGGTTATTAGATTGGGGTATGGCGGGCGGATGGGCGGATGGGCGGGCGTCAAACGAAATTGTGTCCGCTCTGTAACTCTTCAACCCTTTGAAGAATTTTGATGAAACTTCAGACAAATGTTTACCACATCAAGATGACGTGCAGAACGCATGTTCCGCATGGCTGGCTCCAAGGTCAAGGTCACAGTGTCATTAACATTGAAAATCCTGTCCGCTCTGTAACTCTTCAACCCTTTGAAGAATTTTGATGAAACTTCAGACAAATGTTTACCACATCAAGATGACGTGCAGAACGCATGTTCCGCATGGCTGGCTCCAAGGTCAAGGTCACAGTGACATTAACATTGAAAATCCTGTCCGCTCTGTAACTCTTCAACCCTTTGAAGAATTTTGATGAAACTTCAGACAAATGTTTACCACATCAAGATGACGTGCAGAACGCATGTTCTGCATGGCTGGCTCCAAGGTCAAGGTCACAGTGACATTAACATTGAAAATCCTGTCCGCTCTGTAACTCTTCAACCCTTTGTCAAACGAAATTGTGTCCGCTCTGTAACTCTTCAACCCTTTGAAGAATTTTGATGAAACTTCAGACAAATGTTTACCACATCAAGATGACGTGCAGAACGCATGTTCCGCATGGCTGGCTCCAAGGTCAAGGTCACAGTGACATTAACATTGAAAATCCTGTCCGCTCTGTAACTCTTCAACCCTTTGAAGAATTTTGATGAAACTTCAGACAAATGTTTACCACATCAAGATGACGTGCAGAACGCATGTTCCGCATGGCTGGCTCCAAGGTCAAGGTCACAGTGACATTAACATTGAAAATCCTGTCCGCTCTGTAACTCATCAACCCTTTGAAGAATTTTGATGAAACTTCAGACAAATGTTTACCACATCAAGATGACGTGCAGAACGCATGTTCTGCATGGCTGGCTCCAAGGTCAAGGTCACAGTGACATTAACATTGAAAATCCTGTCCGCTCTGTAACTCTTCAACCCTTTGAAGAATTTTTGGGCGGATGGGCGGGCGTCAAACGAAATTGTGTCCGCTCTGTAACTCTTCAACCCTTTGAAGAATTTTGATGAAACTTCAGACAAATGTTTACCACATCAAGATGACGTGCAGAACGCATGTTCCGCATGGCTGGCTCCAAGGTCAAGGTCACAGTGACATTAACATTGAAAATCCTGTCCGCTCTGTAACTCTTCAACCCTTTGAAGAATTTTGATGAAACTTCAGACAAATGTTTACCACATCAAGATGACGTGCAGAACGCATGTTCCGCATGGCTGGCTCCAAGGTCAAGGTCACAGTGACATTAACATTGAAAATCCTGTCCGCTCTGTAACTCTTCAACCCTTTGAAGAATTTTGATGAAACTTCAGACAAATGTTTACCACATCAAGATGACGTGCAGAACGCATGTTCCGCATGGCTGGCTCCAAGGTCAAGGTCACAGTGACATTAACATTGAAAATCCTGTCCGCTCTGTAACTCTTCAACCCTTTGAAGAATTTTGATGAAACTTCAGACAAATGTTTACCACATCAAGATGACGTGCAGAACGCATGTTCCGCATGGCTGGCTCCAAGGTCAAGGTCACAGTGACATTAACATTGAAAATCCTGTCCGCTCTGTAACTCTTCAACCCTTTGAAGAATTTTGATGAAACTTCAGACAAATGTTTACCACATCAAGATGACGTGCAGAACGCATGTTCCGCATGGCTGGCTCCAAGGTCAAGGTCACAGTGACATTAACATTGAAAATCCTGTCCGCTCTGTAACTCTTCAACCCTTTGAAGAATTTTGATGGCTCCAAGGTCAAGGTCACAGTGACATTAACATTGAAAATCCTGTCCGCTCTGTAACTCTTCAACCCTTTGAAGAATTTTGATGAAACTTCAGACAAATGTTTACCACATCAAGATGACGTGCAGAAATTGTTGTCTCATTATTAAGTATACTCCTTGCAGACAGTATTGTTAGCCGAAATTTACATCCTACTCATTATCATGTATTCTCATGAATATTATCTTTTCCTTCATGTCATGTTATAATCTTTTGAATATTCATAGCAATCTTCATTCCAAAATTCATACTATAGTATAGAATCAGAACAACATTTTTGAAAACCTGGTTTCGTGGCATTGCCATGTTTCTTGTATAGAATTACGATTCTTGAGTCCTTCTTTTTTGTTTTATAGAAGTACGATTTTTAAGCCCTACTTTTTTTGTTTGATAGAATTACTATTCTTAAGCCAATCTTTTTTGTTTTATAGAATGACGATTCTTGAGTCCTTCTTTTTTGTTTTATAGAATTACTATTCTTAAGCCCTTCGGTTTTGTTTAATATGTTTTAAGATTCTTAAGCCCTTCTTTTTTTGTTTTATAGAAATATGATTTCTAAACCCTTCTTTTTTGTTTAATAGAATTATGATTCTTAAGCCAATCCTCTGCTTGAATGAAACTGACATCAAATTACACAGTATTTTCTGTAGGTCCATGATAATTGTGCCATGTTTGTCAATGATTGTGTATATTTATGATATTTATATTAAAAGCAGTTATTTTTGTGACGAATTAAGTAAGATTGTTTCATTTTTAGGTTCTTATTTGATAAACACTTTGAGTGTATGCAAAAGCAAGTTCAGATTCAAATTTTGTGTAGTCTGATAAACAGTACCATCTTACAGGTTCTAAACCATGCTCTGCATTTGAATATTTATTTTTTTACAATTTATAGTTTGTTCGGATAATACTTATGGCGACAATTGTACCGAAAATTGCATGTGTGAGGTAGGAAACACTCTGTCTTGTATTCCTACGAATGGTACGTGTAGATGTAAAGATGGTTGGGGAGGGCACACGTGCACTGAAGACGTCGATGAATGTAACGCAAATATTCATCAGTGCCCGGCAAACTCTGGGTGCATGAATACCAACGGGTCATTCTACTGTAAATGTGACAACGGATACTTTAAAGCAGGCGACGGGACATGTCAAGGTACAAATTATTTCTGACTTGCCACATTATATTTCAGATATTAATCCGTCTTAATGGTGTACGCAAACGATGCATACTATCTACAATTTTGTAGATTTCAAGAAGCATTTTTGTTATCCGAAGAACTTAGTAAAAACTCAGAAATACACACCCATATATATATTGTTCAAGTAACATGATTGCGATATTTTTTAATCTTTGTTAAGACTGGCATTGTGTATATTAACATTTATGTGCGTTAGCAATAAATTCGTGTTTTCTAAAATACCATTTGTGTGCCCCTACCTTAGGGCCCTTGTCCCTTCGTCCATGTGTCCGTGAGTCCGTGCGTCCGTCCGAAAAGTTTGTTTTGCACGTATCTCGTATAGTATTTGAAATTGAATCACAAATCCTTCTTTGAATGTTTGCAATGATGAGTTATTGTGCAACCGGTTTATGTTTGCCTGACATTGCAGAATGACACGTTTGGTGTCTTTCCTTCCTTAAACAATGTTTGGAGTTGTCATGGTGTAACATGTGATTTTCCATATTTCTGTGGCTCTCTAAGTAATATATAACTCTATTAAAGTGAAGAGCTGTCAACTCTAGAAACTGTTGCTTAGATTATTTTTATAGTTGATAGATATTTAGATAGATAGATAGATTATTTCGTAATAAGCCATAATGGCCCATGGACAAATATACATAGAACAATAACCGTAAAACATGTGACATTGTAAGCAACTATATCAGCAACTAGTTTCTCTACGTTCGACTGTTGTACATATATCTAATTTATTCAACAACAAATAAACGAGTGATTAAATGTTAAAAAGGGCCATCATTCAAAGTATTCCTGTGTAGCTAGTAAATTCCCCCTTGGAAAATTTTTTTCTTATGAATTGACCATTCCTTTTTCTGTTTAAACTAAACAGATGTTGATGAATGCAGTGATGAAAGTAACAACTGTGATTCCAACGCGGTATGTACGAACACTGTTGGTAATTTTACCTGTGCCTGTAACAACGGTTTCACTGGTGATGGGACAACTTGTACAGGTACATTTACCTTGCATGAAATAATGCTTTTGCAATGTTGTCAACAAATGATAATTTCTGTAAAGAACTCTAAAAGAACTTGACAAGAAAAAAATCTGAAAAAAAAATTGTCATTTTAAAGAAATATACTTGTTTTTAGAAATGTTATTTAAGATTCTAGAATGCATTCAAAGGTAATTTGAAAGACTTAAAGTTGCCATTACTCAAAACCAACGACTTATTTCTAACAAAGGCTTGTACTTTAAATACCCTCGGAGGACTCCTCATGAAACAATCGAAACATTTTCCTAACATTTACCCATTTGAATAGAACTATTTGGTATTATTTGGTTTGTGTTATATCATGGGCATTTTGGGTAGTTTCGCTAGCAAAATATTATTTATGCCAGTTCCTTTAATCTTTACTTTGCAGATGTTGATGAATGCAGCGATGATAGTAACAATTGTGATTCCAACGCAAAATGTACAAACACTGTCAGTAGTTTTACCTGTTCTTGTAACCCCGGGTACAGCGGTGATGGAACAAACTGCACAGGTACTTTTATAAAAAGAAAATTAATTAATTCAATCACAAAGGACTAATTTAAAAGTGTTTTTATAGAACGTTATTTTTAACAACTAACGTTAACAACTTTTTCTGCAGAAAATGTTTTATTTACTTCGTCGTCCAGATATTTAGTGCTGGCATTTGAAAAAAAAGATATGCAAACGACAATTTTGCTGAATAAAAAAGCGCGTGGCTATAACAAAAAGGAAAATTCCTCTTACCAACTGAGAATTTTAGACATAAATTAAAGTTTGTTTTTATTTTTGTTTTTAGTGTGTGTAGACAGTTGGGGTAATCAGTGTTTAAATGAGTGTACCTGTGCTACCAAAAAATTTATTTGCGACCGCGTGACAGGTGCGTGCGAGTGCTTTGCGGGATGGCAAGGCGAAAACTGTACAGAGGACGTTAACGAGTGTGAGATGATCCCTAACACCTGTGTGCCCAACTCCGAGTGCACGAACACAGTTGGTAGTCGCACGTGCACTTGTAATACAGGATACAAAACACAGCTTTACGGCTGTTTCGGTAAAGCTTTAAACCTACACAATTGATCTATATAGAGTATAACTTCACCAACTTAACCGGTTCAGTGTTATTCAATGCCCAGCAAGACATCTAGTTAAGCATTTACAATAGCTGAAATTTTCTAAAGTTATACGAAATTCACATCTATTTTTTAAAATAAGAAAGCTGAAAACTGGCACATTTACTGATAAAATTGAAATTTGGCGACTAAGATTTTTAAGACGTTAAGAACAAATCTTCAAAATCCGGTTTCCATGACTGATTTATCTATTAAATGTTCCTTTTGTTTGCATAGAGCTGTTAAAATGCTTCTTCGACTATTTGTTTTTCTTTGTAAACCGTTGACTTAATAATAGATTTCGAACTGGTTTCTACCTGTCGACAAGGATGCACGCACTTGCAGCTTATAACCTTTTCAATGACTGCTTCCAGCGGTAAAACAAGTAATAGCGTCGAAATGTAGAGCATTAAAAACTGACCCGAATCAACGAACTTCGTACCTGAATTCTGACGTACTACCCATCCACCATAGCTCCATTGCTTCTTCAAGGTTGAATCATTCTAAATAGGTCCCATTCATTAAAATGAATTTGTGGAAAAATTAAGGCGTTTTTTATAATCTCAGTCCAAATGCTTATCTTAAATGCATGGTCAATTTTATTCAAGAATGCACGGACAACACATACGGTGATGAATGTGATACGCCGTGTGACTGTTTAGCAAATAATACAATGACACCGTCACAGTCATGTAACAACGTGAACGGCACGTGCAGCTGTACGCCATTTTGGACTGGTGCACGATGTGAAGATGACATAGATGAGTGTGAAACTGGGACACACAATTGTATAAGAGACAACGAGGGTTGTCATAATACAGACAATGGTTTTACATGCTCATGTCTTCTTGGTTACATCAAGGATAGCAATAATAGCTGTATTCCTGAAGGTAATGCAATCAAATTAATGATATAGAAAAAAAATATTTGTCTAGAAAGTACATTGTTGAAAAAATGGTAAACAAATTTAGTATTATTTTAAAATATTCCGTCCTTGAGCTTCGATCTGTCAATATTTTTTCTGACTGATTGGTCATTATAATATCAGGCATCCTTCATCAGTGTGTACGCTTTCTTATATTAATGCAAGTGCTATACTTACAGTTCCGCTAGTGTTTTCTAGGACAACAGGTAAGTTAGAAACTTCTGCAACTAACATAATTAATAATGATATTGCAACCAAATTTCGGTTTTAATGGTCACTTTGTTGTTTTTCTTGCAAAAGTTTATTAGTAAGATTAGTAAAGGTGTTTTTGTGATTCTGTGTACATAAATATTATATATGACAACATATTTGTTATGTCTATAAAAATGTAAGGATTTTTTTCAGGAACAACGATTGCACCTGCGACATCTCAAAGGCTTCGTAAGTGTTTTTTTTATTATTTTAGAATTTATTTAAGGATAACATCTTCGAACGGCCAAGTTTTATACGAAAAGATTTGAAGGTAAAATACAACAGAACTTTTCAGAATTTATAAGACTTTTCTGTCACTAGAAGAGCTTGTAAAAGGTGATGAATAAACTAAACAAATAAACAGAATTGGAAGTTGAGTACCTTTTAAGATTTGTTTAGATTTCTTACAAGTAATCGGTCATAAGAAACACAGAATGTGAAATGCAACTGTCTTCAAAATCCACTAACTTTATCACTTACCTAGCTGAAACGTTGCAGACTTCTAATGAAGTTTTACGTATAAAAAAATGTATGGTTATTTTTGTAGCTACACAAACAGCAATCAGGGTGTTGTTGACCATGAACATTACAGTTCGGGGCAACTTAAACGTGAGTCAGACAAATAATGAATACAAAGAGGAAGTACACAACCAGGTAGGTCACCTGAAACATATATCCAACAACGATGTTACCACTAAAGAAGATGTTTCTGGAATGATTATGATTTTTTGTCAGATGAATTTGAACCAGTTATTTTAACAATGAGTACAAGAATATCCTACAAGAACTTTATGTTTAATGTATAAATGTAACATTGAATTCACCTTATTTCGATTAATTCAGTATGAATGGTTGATATTTCTGTTAAAAAAGTCTCTCGAAATTATTTAAGGGAAGTTAGATTTCTTTGGTTCTATGTTGATTTTTTAACGAGAAGAATATACTTAGTTGACATTGGAAAAATGAGAAATATGTCAGGGAAAACATTGTTATTTTAAATTTAATTGTTATCGTAAACTATCAAATGCATTTACAGTTATACAATATTCTTTCAGCTCAGATTAATATACAGAAAACGGCTTCTGAATACACAGTTTAATTTAACTATCCTCAGAGTATGGTAAGTAATGTGAATAAATGTGCCTTATCATGCACAAAAACGGTAGCTTTCACTCGTACATTACTTAGTCGCTGTAGTTCGCCTGTGTCTCGAAATTCGACCAAACATTGGAAATGCTTTATAAAACCTTAAAAGAGGAAAATCTTAAAAGAAAAACAGTGGTATTGATGATATTTATCGAAAGAATAAAACAAGTCTTTAAAGTGATTGACTCACAGATGTGTCGACTGTGAATAAAAAAGGAAACTGTTTATATAAGTACAAAATCTGGTTGTAGTCGTGAAGAACATACCTAGACTAAGTTACTGCCTCGGCTTTTGATACGGAAAAACACATCATTATATAATGTTTTTCACACTTTTACCGGTCAAATATTTACCCCGTTCGTCACGGGGTATGTACTTTGTTTATATCGTTAATTTTAAATAAACATAACATTATGGCTTAGTGGTCTAGTTCACTATTCCTAATTCAACTGACCGATTCAAGGGCCTGGGTTCGAATACTGTTCAAATCAAATGCTTTTTTCAGTTTTCATAACGTAAAGAAACATAAAATCTTTTTTGGGGGTTTGTTTCATAGTATATTAACTTCTCTTTAATTTTAAAGGAAAACGATTTCAAGCTTAATTCTGTGAGTTAGTTGCTTTAAAAACACTTTGAATGTCACTGTAATGAATTAATACACATGAATACAGTACTGTTACTGTTAGTCAACTACTAAATCAGACATTGCAATTAAATATTAAACAAAAGCGAAAATTTGTCATGAAAAATGCATTTTTCCAGGGAAGGAAGTCTGCATGTAGACTATTTGATTGAAATACTTACGTCATTAGCTTCATTGGTGGCAACTGTGACAGGAGACATCGGGGGAGGTCATATCCCGGTCCCAGTTTTCGGGAAAAATGGATCTGCCCTTTTAATGGTTATTGGCAATATAACAAGTGAGTACAACATATAGTCTTGTAATCTAAGAAGCGATTAAAAATTTAAGTTAGGTTACAAATTTACTTTGAGTAAATACAGAGTCAGCGCAGATATCTTGTCTCTGTCCTAAGGTAAAGCGGCATATTGAAGTTACATTGTTCAGTTACCTCAGGAATTGTTCGATCGGATAATACACGGAACGAATCAATGCATTTGTTTTGAGCAGTTTTCAAGCATGATAAAATATATATTTTTCACGATGGTTTTTTTTCAGAGGTTATTGCTGATGACGTCAGAATGTCTGTTCTTTGGCGCTCTGAATACCCTTGCTATCGGTCTAATCCGTCAATATTACTCAGTAATTTTAGTCTGTTTGCTACATTTTTCCCATGATGTTTTTCCCATTTTTTTATCCCATATTTAACATTCATTATGTCATAGTGTATTTGTTTTTATTTCTAAACTTTCATATTCTAGTTACACCAGGTGCCTTATCAAGAGACGCCTTGCTTTGTGAAGTTTACCAGGCTTCTGTTGGTAGTTGTGAAGCGGACTTTATATGCGATGTCGTGGATGGAAATCCACTTTGCCAGTAAGTGGAACTTGACATTTTAATGTCCCTTTAAGGCATCAAAAGTTGCAAATAATCACCTTGTTAGGAAACAAATAAAGATTCGTATCAAAACATGTCCTTTCTTGGATTTCGTTTTAGGTGATAAAAATAAAAGTATTAAAACATTTAAAAGTTCTGATTTAAAGACGTTTTTATGCAGTGCATATTTTTCTGATAGGACTTAAACAAATGACCGGAATTATAAAATCACAGTCTACTGTGCCTTTTCTGGTAGAATTATGTTGTGTCATTTCATACTTTTCATGTAATTTAGTGGTCCGATTGAATCTCGTGTACATGACCATTTCAAGTTTTTTTATATGTTGTTTTAAATAACTTTTTTCAGACCAAGGGATGCAGAAAGTAAGTTACAGTTTCCGTAGCAGTCATTGAAATGGACTTAAAATATTCATGTTGAAATAAATAGAAAAAAGAGAAAAAAACTGTGTTTAGGTTATAAAATTTCATCTTTTGTTTGTTTTTCATTCGTTCTCGACCACTTCGCCACTTGGTCGATTGGTCGTTTGAAGATATTCAGCGTATCTGTAACAATCCTTCGTCCGAAAACCTATCACTAAAAGAATATTTCTGATTAAAGTTTAAAATGAAATTAAATGAACATTTATCTACTGAAAATAATTTATTCAATTTCGCGATAACTTACTTCACTTTGGTGTATGCTACTTTAATTTCCAGACAATCTACCACTAATCCTAGGCCTGGGTATAGGATTGCCCATGTTTCTCCTGTGTGTAGCCGCTGTGGTTCTATTTATAGTCTACTTTCACAGTAGACGCAAGCTACATGGCAGAAGAGTTTACAGGTGCGCTCTTTCCTTTGCTGAATGTATAAGTTGTTTTTTATCTTGTTGTTTACATCTCTTTACGGCCGCAAGAATAACACATTATTATACATGTCTTTATTCTTTACAGAGTTTTCATTTTAAGTTATGTACTTTTTTGTGTTAGACAGAAGACGATGTGCATTTCAAACATTGTACAAATGAAGTAGGTATTTTGGGTGTTATCGTTTTATACACTTGATTTGTATATCAATTCCTAAAATATTCCAGGGATGAGGACGGAAGCAGTAGCACGAGCGGTGAAAGTAAGATCCCTGTGCGGTTAAACACCCGAGTTCCGATAGGACCTCTGTACAGTGCCCCCGATTTGCCGACGTACCCTGATTATAACGAGTACCCGAGAGAGCCGAGCCAATATTCGCACTCTGAGTACAGAATGCAGTATAACAACGGTATGTTTAATTGGTTAGATTTGATGTCAAGTCTGGGAGATTTAAACTTTGACCTGACTTGACTTGGTTAGATTTGATGAGATCTGCTTACTTTTTGTTATAAAAAGAATGGACTAGAAGCTTGGCGAATATTTTGTATCGCTTGGCGATGAAGATGGCAATGAATGAATTGACACAAGTTTTACACAAGATTTTCACAAACTTAACGCAATTTATAATGTTTGATTCAATGTGTTCTTTACAGCAACAGAGCCAGAGAGTGATAACCGGTTCACGTGGGATCTAATGCTGGGTTTTATGCGACCAGGTGAAAAGGTAAGGGTCACTTGTTAGTATCAAATGTTGATGTTGAAAGTTTACACATTATATTTGTGAAACAGAAACACGTCTAGGAGTAATCATTTTGCAATCATTGATAAAGGTAAAGGAAAGAAGGAATATAAGTTCACAAAATGTTGATTGCCAGTTTTGTCTAGATTATCTTTAAATATAAGTACCAATCACTAATTGGCACCGACTTATATTGTTGTCGTTGTTGTTATTTAAAACATGTCTTCATTATTTTGATTTCAGTACCATATTAAGAGGCCCAAGTTAGTGAAGGATTATTAGTGAACCCTTCAATTGTTTCAAAAACATTGTGATCAGTGGAACATGTTTGTGTAAGGATCAAATCACAAACATAAAATAGCAAACCATAAGAACACCAGACAGTGTTCTCGTATACAAAAAGACAACAAAAAATGGATGCAACAAAAGACCATTTTATGCTGCGCATGACTATTCTGCAGTTTACAGTGATATTGACATGGCATTCCTTTGTCATTATATATGTTATATAATTCTGATGCATTATTCTGATATGTATAATATATTGTATTTATTTTATACTTTTGTTTTTCAAGCGGTTTAAATAGTCAGTTTAAATAAAAAATGTTTAATAAGTACTCTGTATATAAGACACATAAGTTAATTATTAAACGCTTGTTTAACGTCAACTTTGAAAAAAAAACAACAACAAATGAACAGACGAAAGAGAGCAGTATTTAGAACATGGGTAACAAGACATCAATAAACCGAACATTTGTTTTACCTTCTTTTGTAAAAGTAGGTTTTGATCGCAAAGTTTAAAGTTATAATTTCATAATATATATGTATGCATACATGTATGCCAGATTTCTGTACAAAAGACCAGTGAAATATTTTTGCCCAGGCATATTCCTGGATATATCCTATAGTCAGAGCTTAAGAATCGACCAATCAGATTGCCGGTAAAGTTAATGATAGCTCTATGTTTGTGAGAGATTTGGTTGACGGGATTCTATGTAAGAGTTAACTCTGTATCAGGTATTAGCTTTTCTTATTGAAAGCAAGTAGTTGTTTTTTTTAGTGTCTGACGGACGAGCAAAAAAAGGCATGGGTTCTGGGCCTATTTTGAAACAAAAACCATAATGCGTTTCTTCTTTCTATTGTTGTTAGTAAAGAAAACCACATGATCACATATTTTTTGTCTCAGAATGCCAAATTTTAGCTTCTCCTCTGATATTGGGAGTTAATGTTTAATTGTACTGCAAGTTTTAATCTCAAACCACATTCGTTATACAAAAGAATGTCATTCGCCCGTTACTGTAAAAGATTGTCTTAAGGTAGGTTACCGTTTACATTTGTTACTTCATTTAGTGGGTTTAACTGAGACGTTTATTTCTGTCTGAAACAAGAGGTTCATAAATTTGCTTTTTCATTCAACAAAGAATTAATCAGAAGTTTTATGCGTGTCATGAACTTTTACAATAATTAAAGGCAGATTTTTTTCCATACATTTATAGATATTATATATAATACGTCTCTAAATATCTGCACAAGAAGAGTTGCTCATTTCAAGCTTTCATGTTGCAAGTTCCGAAGTAGTGAAAATGTTGTTGTTGTTGCATATAAAGTACTTGAACTTCTGAGATAAAAGTAGTATTCATGAGGTATATTGTCATTTTTTTTCTTGAGAATGTAGATCTTTGTATATATATATATATATATATATATAGAGAGAGAGAGAGAGAGAGAGAGAGAGCATACATTATACAATTGTATGTTGCATGTTATTGAATTAACTTCCTATTTTTATAAGAAGTACGACTTGTTACTAAATTTTACGTCATTGAGACATTACTGAAGGCTTATTTCTTGAAATATATGTCATGAAAATATTTATTACAAGTATTTACTCAACTACATTCTAAATTAAGCAAATAATTTTCTTTCCAGATAAGATAATAACATATTAAAATGTCATCAATGTACACTTATACAAGTAATATGAAAATAAAAGCTAGTACATTTGTACTTGCCAGTTTAAACGATTTACAAGAGACTATAAGTCTGTATGCCAGTAACATACTAAGAAGCATGAATTGCAAATTGCTTTATATCTTTGCAAGGCTTTGCGTCGCAATATATCAGAAGTAAATGATATCAGTGCGCGACACCGCTTAAGCAAACTATGATTTAGAAGAAATGTCAGCCTAGAATAGCAAATATCAAACCCTTGCAAATATTTACAAATTCACATTATCAATTTAAGATATTGTATTAACATAATTAATACATTTTCATTGATAAATTTCAGTTTTCTTTTTAATGCATAATAGGTCTTCAGTTTAATCATCAGGTCAAGTGTATAATGTATGTTTTACCATTCTGAGTAAAGTGTTGTTTTTGTGTGTTTTTATAACAATTTTAGGCAAAAAATTATTAACATTGTTAATGCTTGAAGCACACTTTTTTCTTAAATGTTTTATTATATGTAGACTGTACTGACAGAGTGATCCCAATACTTGAACATTTATAAAGGCTTTGATCACATAAGTAGCAAAACTAGTTGAGTAAAATTCTGAATAAACATTATTTCTTCGTGAAACTGAGACCTTGTCTTTAGTTGTCGTTTTATCTGTAACACTGTATGCTTATTGTCTTTCCAAATAAAACCACAGCGAACTTGTAACGTCGCTTACATCAAGTATATATTGGCCTAGAGTTTTGGTCCAGGCATACCATAACGAGATTTTTTTTCAAAATGTCTACAGATGCCAGCACCTTTTGCTATCCAGATTGTGTATTGGGATCTGTCTTGATTTCCAGCCAGCCGCGTGGCTTATGAACCTGCCCAGTATTGGCTCAGTTTGAGCTTTTCACAATCTAGGAAGCGGGTCTGTAAATATGTGTACAAATACAGTGTTTTCATTCATCTGTTTGTTCTGTTACCTTTATTGACAATTTCAAGAGTTCTTTGTTTCGTCTTCCGTTTTTTTCCTTAAGATACGGTAACATTATTTGTTTACAAAATGGCTTCTTTGCCATAAACAAACGTACTAAATAAAATTGGATTAATTACTCAAATTTAAACATGCAAGAAGCAAGCAAGGTTAACGAGAGTTGCAAAATTCAAACAGTGTGTTCAGAGTGTTCAGAGCAAAATAAAAGTCTCCTTCATATTTCGTATGTAGTTGTAGATGTCGATGATTAAAATGAAAAATAAAAATAAAAAGGATTTAAACAAAAGGGGACCAAAAAAAAGGAAATAAATAAATATTGTAAAATAGGTGCATTTGGCTTGAACACTCTTCAAGTTGTATGAAATAATGAAATTATTATAGTTCTTTTGTTACCTTAACAATTTACTTGCTCGACTTAAATCATCAGTACGTATAGGTTAATGTTTGTTATCGAAAATTTACAAATTTAACTGCTCTAGCTCGTGGCAATTAATATATTTAATAAATGGAATAATGTTTTGACGATACTATTTATGTCTCAACCTACAAATCTTGAAAAAACAGCCAATCAATATGAGCTTCAAGGATGCTTATGTTAATTAAATTCCAGAAGTCTTGTTTTAAAGATAAACATGATGCAATCGGATGTTCTCCACTAACACATTATACTCCGATCCCGTCTTAACGCGCATGCGTAAAAGGTTTATAACAGATGCAGTTAATTCCGAGCTTTCACGGTCGAGGCGATGCGTTCATGTTGAGTCAGTTTCAGTGCAAATTAGCACAATCGCCATACCTTATTACGACCGTTGATAAAATAATCTTGATAATAGTGTATAGTTTAGGTTCCAAAGCAACAATTCAAAACGTAATATTACACCTATTTTACACATTTACGTCCGTGACATAAAAAACGCATTTGATTGGAACTAAAACTTGTTTATCTAATCTGTCATGAAAAAATAAGTTAGTGGCTATTGAGCCAAACAGTCGATTCCGGACGCAATGTCAGACTTTGAATCAATAAGAACCGAAGCGAAGGTCGTAATCATGCGTATTAGCTTGCATAATGTTAAGCGACTGGGAATGTACACGGACAGTTTAAATTTCGGTCAAACGGAAAAAAACACTTCATATATATCTGTGCGTGACTTCAGCTTAGCCAAGCATTATTATTAAAATAGTATCACACTTGTAAGAAACACATCTAACTTTCTACAATAAATAACCATTAATAAAGCATTGATTTGCTTAACACCACAAACTTCGTCACTGTTGCACTAAGCACTGCCACACCTCACTGAATCCTAAGACAAAAATGAATACAAAAATATATTAAAACAATTTTGAAATGAGTATATCTATGGAAGGGAATATCCGCCATTTCACACATTATTGTATTTGTTATTTCAATATGCCAATTTATTTCCAGTGCTGCCAATTCAATTTCTATGTTGCTTTTTAGAAGTGCATTATCCATATTTGTATGTAAATTGCGATATTTTAATAAAAAAGCCTGTTTTTCTCCGGGCGTAAGGGAACCAAAAATGAACAGTTTATAGATAACAACACGTTGTGATACCGTTTAAATTTTTAAACACACAAGCACATTTCGCATGATCACGCCATCGTGATCGAGCTGTAAAGTCGTGTTTCTGGCGTCGTCCGTCGTCAATTTTTTGCTTTAAACCACGGTGCCGATACCACGTGACATAGAGGGATATGTGCGGGGCTGATATTTATCTACAAACCGTCGATTCAGGTAATAGATTTTTTGTGATAAAATTTTGGCTAACTTGAGCACAAAGTGCTCAAGGGTGAGGTTTTGGGATCATTGATTGTCCAGCGTCCGGCGTCGGGCGGTGTGCGTCGCCAACAATTTGACTTGAACGACTTTTCCTCCTATTCTGCTAAGCCAATGTTGACGAGACATACCTGGAATACTCCTTGCATGAAGTTCTTTCAAAGTTGTTCAAAGAATTGAATTCCGTCAAGAACTCTGGTTGTCATGACAATAGAAAGACAAATTTGGAAAATCTTCTTGTCTGCCTTCACCACTAGCTAGAGGTTCTCTACTAGGTTTGGTCAAAATATGCTCCCGGATCAAAATTGGTTCTACTCCGAGGGTCAATTTACTTTACATGGGCTTATATATAAAAACTTTATAAAATGTTCTGTTTAAAAGCAAAAGGCATAGAACTTGAATAGTTTGCATGGAGGGTCAGCTATAAATCTTTACAATGTTTGTTCAAATTATGCCGCTTGGGTCATAATTAGCTATACCCGGGGGTCACGTGATTTTACATGGAACACATTAAAAAAGATCTTCTTGTCTGAAACCACAAAGCCAAGAGATAAGATTTTTGCATTGAACATCAGCTAGAGGTCCTCTACCAAGTTTTCTTTTTCAAATTAAGCCCCTAGGGCCATTAATGGCCCGGCCCGGGGGTCACTTGATTTTAAATAGGCTTATGAAGGGAAGACTTAAAAAATCTTCTTGTCAGAAAGCACATGGCCTAGAACTTAGATATTTTGCATAGACGTCAGTTAGAGGTCCACTACCAATTTTGTTTAAATTATACCCCTTGGCTCTACCCTAGGGTCACATGAATTCATATAGATTTATATAGGAAGAATCTTAAAAAAGCTTCTGATGTTTGCTCAACAGCAGACGCAAAGGCAAAGTATTCAGGTGAGCGATCTATGGCCATCATGGACATCTTGTCTAATACATTATATTTTTAATTGATAAAGTTGAGTGCCCGCCCATTGTTGTAACACGTATTGTCCTCAAATTGTTCTTCGCCAATATTTTGTAAATATAAGCCCCACCCCAAGCGGTCATGTTTTTTACGGATCGCGGTAAATTTCACAATTTGCATAGAGAGTCATCCAAGGATATTTGTGTCAAATTATTTTCAGATTGAACTTGCAGTTTCTAAGAAGATTTTTAGTTTCCTCTATAGACATATAAGGAAAATAAACAACTACCCACGTTGACATATTTTTTGTTCATAGATCACAATAAATTTAACGATTTATATAGAGGGTCAACCAAGGAACATTTCGCCAAATTGATTTCAGACTGGACCTGCGGTTTCTAAGAAGACGAGTTTTAAAGCTTTCCGTATCGACATATAAGAAAAAACAAGCCCATGCCCTGGCGGCCATATTGTTTTTTTTTTCACGGATCGCAATTTTTTATATAGAAGGTCACCTACGGAGTAGCTGTGCAAAATTTTAATAAATCCTGCAAGGGCTTGCTAAGGAGACGGGCTTTGAAGTTTTTTTCTTCCTGTTGACATTGCAACCACAGTTCTGGATGGAAAGCAGTCTATTTCACAAGGCTTTTGTCTGAAAGAAGTCTATAACAGGAACATCCTGGTAAGGTGTGGTTGAAATGGCCATAGTGGTTTTAGAGGTGAGCTCAAGTGAGCTAAAAAGACACTATATAAAATTGATGAAATGCAACACACAACGGACGCACGAACATAATAATAAAGGAATTGCGTTTGGCAAAATAGAGGTATAATGTTTAAATGCTCATTAACGATATTTTAAAGAAAACTATGTTAATAGTGGTTACATATAAATAGTTTGCTTCCTAAAATATCATTTTAAAAATCTATTCCACATATATCTCTTCTGCATACTTTGTTCTTGTTCAAGTTATTACATTTCCCACTTAGTCTATATTACTATTCGCTCTGGATAATAAGTTTCATAAAAAAATGATATTTGCAAAAAACAATTTAAGGACAGTATGTGTTACAAAAAGAAGCGAGCACTCGGCTTTATCCGATAAAAAATATGATGTATTAAAATAGTGATCACTATAAAAAACATATTACCTTAATCGACGATTTTTTTTACAAACTTCAGCCCCAAGTCACCTGGTATCGGCACTGAGTTAAACACCGTCTTCTCTAAAACTCCTAGACCAATTTAATTGAAATTTTGCATGGCTGTTCCTTGCATAAAGTTTTTCTAAAAAATTACAAAGAATTTAATTATCTAGTTGCTGAGTAAACCAATAGGAAAAAACTTAAAAAAGGTCTTGTCGTCTAAAAAATTCTCTCTAGTAGGTCTCTAACCAGATTTATAAAATTATGTCCCTGGGTCATAAGTGGCTATACTACAAGGGTCACTTAGTTTTACTAAGACATAAGTACAAGATGTTTTAAAAATCTTCTCTGAAACTTAAATTATGGCATGGAGTCTAAATACGTTAGAACTAAAGCAGATAATGTGATTTTTTTGGTTGTAAATTTATATTCTATGGAAACCATACGTTAAAAAGTTGCATAAAAATTCTAAAATACTAAATATTCAGTGAGTTACATTGTCTAGTAGACTTGTAATAAGATTGTTCAAATTATGCCCCTAGATTGCAACCAAAAATGATGACTAGAGCCACTCTGCTATCTTTTAAATCTTAAGTTTTGATTATCTTTTTTTATTTACATGTTATTTTACTAGAAATCTTGATCAAATTTATATTTTCTACATTGTATCTTTAACATGCGATATCCACAAGCACATATTATCAAATCTTAATAGTTAGTATAGAATTGAGTATAAGTACATATTACCATACATAAAACCCAACAGAGTATACACTCTGCATTAATCAAAGAAATTTGAAACGACAAACTGCTTATGCTACATTGCTGTATTCAATTTTAATAATCGTTGAATTATCACATGACAATGTTTGGTATTGTCGGTAAATCAACAAACAACCTTGCACATTTGTAATCAGATTACCTGAAAGTTTTTTTTTTTTAATTTTCAATCATAATATACAAACACAATAGTCACAATCAATCAAAGCATATAGGATACATACGGATAAAATATACCTGCAAGTTGACAAATTAGCTGCTACATTCCACGCCGGTATTGCATGTTTGTTTAATTTTAAAATCGCACGGTGTTTGCAACTTTATAATTTAAGCGCACAAAATACCTATTAAATATCTTTGGGAAATCCCGGGGATATCAACACTCGGACTGATTATTTTCGTGTCGTTCATGAGAGGTTTTCAGGTGTCATGGGGAGAAAGGGGGAGAAAGAGTAGTGTCTGTTGTGTCTGTGTGAAGTAAGCAGAATAGCAGAACAGCAGAATAGCAGAACAGAACAACTCCAGCTGAATAACAGACTGGCAGAATAGCAGTCTGTCCGTTTTTCCGTCCGTACGACTGTCCGCGATAACATACAGTATACGTAAAAATCGTTTAAGTTAAGTTGATGAAACTTGATATATGACTACAAGCAAACAAGGAAGTTATGCAAGTCACTTTTTAATCCCCGGATCAAAATTCGGGTTGCTATGGTAACAGAAATAGTAAATACATGGCTTTAACGGATGGATCTTTTTATCACTCAAAAAGAGAACGAGCTACGTTAATGAAAATTAGTTTGTTAGTAGATGGTAATTTGCAGATAATGCATTTTACTTTCTTTTATCTACCCTTTACTGGAAATTCTGGTTCGTGAAATCAATTTATTTTATGCCTACCAATGAAATATAGGGAAATATCAGTGAGATAAAAGTGATAATACACTGTTTTGAATCAGTTAATTACCATTTTGATAATACACTGTTTGTGCCGGAACTACTGCTTGATGAAACTTCAGGAATTTCCCCACCACAAGAGAATCCGCTGTATTTCAGATTGTGACAGCGAGTGAAATTTATTTACCTTGTTAAATCCAATTATAATATTGAATTCCTAAGCCTAACTAGTTGTGAACAATGATGAAATTCGCCATAAATTATTTAAAATGTCTGATTTGTTTACATAAGTCACATGGACAATATCCAATATGGCCGACTTTCAATTCAATTTATTGAATATTACTCGGTATTAATCCGCTTTTATAATTAAAGTATGTATGGCAAAAATTCAATAAATATTGATAAACTGTGTAGACAAAAAAAAATGTTATTTGATGAAAGTGTATTCAGTTTATTTCAGCAGAAGTAAAGTTATCATATGTATTGGAGATTGTCTGCACTTTTTTTGTGCGGAGTAACCAAAGTACGCATTAACTGATTTGGGGCTAACCATGGGGAATTTAATGAAGGCCCTGATTAAAAATATCATTAAAAAACCCAATTTTGACGTGTTGGCATAAAATAAAAAGAAAATTTGTTTGTTTTTTAGTGGAAGATGGGAATTTATTTCATCTCGTGAACACCATATGTTGATATTTTCACTCGTGGCTGCGCCACTCGTGAAAATATCACATATGGTGTTCACTCGATGAAATAAATTCTCATCTTCCACAAAAACAAACAAATATCCTCTATATATCAGCCAACATATGAACTTAAAATAAAATAAAAAGAAAAAAAATTCTAAGAGAACATCAGAATTACAGAACAAGTCCAGCACCATAGCAGAATAATTTTTATCTGTTGAAACAAATGAACTTCAGCAGAGCATCAGAATAACAAAACAACTCCAGCAGAATAACAGAACAGCAGAATAGCAGAACAACTCCAGCAGAATAACAGAATGATGGAATAGTAGAACAACTTTCAAAAAGACAGAATGTCTAATTGAGTTTTATAGTTCCCTACTGAAGTTTGACCTCCCTTTGACTGTCCGTCTTTCCGTCCAACTGTCCGGAAATCTGGATCCCACGATAACATAAAAACCGTGTCAGTTAAGTTGATGAAACTTGTTTATGAATACATGGCAACAAGGAAATTATGCAAGTCATTTTATTTATATCCCCGGATCAAAATTCTGGTTGCTATGGTAACTGAAATAGTAAAAATATGGCTTTAACAGATGGCTCTTTTCATCACTCAAAAAAGAAGCTCGTTGCTCGTTTGGGAGAGGGGCCTCTCTCTCGAGATGAAAATTCACAAAATCCCAACGGGGGAAATCAAAATGTCGTTGTAAAGAAGATAACGTTCGTTTGAGTTAACGTATGCGGAAGTTGGACTGCAATTAGAAAACAACTTTTAAAATTATCTTTACCGAATGGCATTGACTCTAAATATTTCATGAGTTGCATGTCTAGTAGACCTGTACCAAAATTGTTCAGATTATGTTCCTGGAGTAAAAATTTGCCCCAACACATGAATCACATATTTTACATTTACTTATATAGTAGAGAAATTAAAATCTTATTGTCTGACACCACAGGGTCTAGAGCTCGGATATTTTGCTTGGAGCTTAATTTAGAGGTCTTCTACCGAGATTTTGTTTTTAATTATGTCCATGTGGCCATTTACTGCCACGTTCGGGGATCACTTCATACAGACTTATAGTATGAATAACTTGACATGATCCTTGTCAAAGTTTGTATGGAACATCATCTAGAACACGTCAACAATTTGTTTTAAGGGACAGCTCCTCCAAAATCGTTTTAATTTCATTTGAATTATACCAATCAATACATGCTTACATTAATACCGAAAACAAAACGACACATAGTATAAATCTACTAAATTGTGAAGATTGAATTATAAATGTCTACAACAGCTGAGGCCGGGAACCAGACTGGCAAATTCACTAAGTCACCGATTAAAAATATATTTGTTTTTAAATCAGTTGAGGAGAAATGAGTGTTAATATTGCAAATATTTGATCTTCTTTGGAAAATGATGACAGAGAAACAAATTAAATGTTGAAAAATTTAATCTTATAGAAAATGAGTACAACTTTGTTATGTGCTGTCCAAAATATAAAGAATTAAGATTAAATTTTCTTCCACAAATGTGTCAGAGGTGGCAACACTTACCGCGATTCTAATGTATACTGACTGCAATGGACAAACACAAATAGGCAATTACACGCCGGGCATAGAAAATATCACTTTTCTTCAGCATAGCTATATCGATAGCGGTACATTTAATACAAATGATACAACATTTGATGATTCCATCATGTGCCAGGGTGATGATAGTTTGATGTTCGAAAACAGCCAGCCTATATCAAATCAGCATTTTTTTACCCAGTTAGATAGTACGCTATATAACCAGCCAAAAGATTTATATATAGATCAGCTAATGAAATTGACAAATGGCGACGAAGGAAATATTTCCATGTATCGCAACATATTATTGCAAAGGGCAAAGCAATCTGAATATTGTCCTAAAGGAGATTTAGTGATTCGTAGAACTACTAAGCTTGAAAACTGCTCTAAGAGATATGCCAGTGACTGTCATGCGTTGCAAGAATTTATCAACAACGGAGACCCAAAAGTGATAAACGCCCTTTTCACTAAGAAAATGAGAAATATTAAATCTGAGCCTGTTGAGGATGTCCCAACAGAATGCCTTCCAAAAACGTTGCTTATTGAAATTGCTCAAATGAAATCGCAAATCGGAGAGCTTTTTGCTGATGTTCGCGAATTAAAATTGCGAAGAAGTCAAGATAGGCAAATGATTTCAGATCAAGAAAGGTTGAATACCACCTATCAACTGAAAATTAGTGCGCATGAGCAGGAAATAAACCAGCTAAAAGAGTCCATGAGAAAAACAGTTATACCAATAAAATCAAATAGCGATGGAGAAACGTCTCTTAAAACAAAAAGTCAAAGCGAATCCAACTATGTTACAGAACAAAGTGCATCATGTTTGCCAAACCAAAATGGCAAACACGCTTACGATGAAAACCAACAAGCAAAGCAAACTGAAAGCAAACGCCAATACAATCACGAAACTCTTAAGATACAAAATATTGCGTCTGTGAGTAATAAACCGTCGGGACCAACGCAAATCGATCAAATCTCGACAAAAGTTGATGTACAAAACCGTATTGAAACAAGAATATCAAATAGAAAAGAAGTTCCCAAATCAATGAATGTGAGTAAACATAATAAAGACCATAAATATAAAAATGTATGGGATGTTTCCCCTAAGGCGTGGTGGCTGGTAAATGAAAATGACATTGACCACAGCTCTACTTACCAAAACGAAAACGAGTACGAGCCCGAGCCCGTATTTGAAAGTGCCGATAATAGGCAACAATCCTACAATCATGATACTAAACAGTATGATCAAAACAATAGCGACGACCAGCCTTTCTTTGAAAGTGTTAAAACTCGCCGCACTCAGCGTTATTACATTGGTGGCATTGACAGGCGTTCAAATAGTGCGGGATTAGCAGATTTCCTGCATTATTATGGTATTAAACCCGCGGCATCAAAACTCATACAGACAAAACGAGGTGCCCTTGCTGCAAAAATTACGGTTTATAAAAACCAGTGCCATATAATGGAAGACAAAACTGTTTGGCCAGGGAAAATGTACTGTCGACGATGGATTGCCGAAAATAGATGGAAAGAAAGTGAGAATCGCAAGCCCAACAATTACAACACAAATGTTGACTAAAAAGTACATTTACATCATCACAATATTATTTCTGTTGATTTTAAATCAAATGGACGATTTATCCAGAAATAATTGTAATATGCTTACTTGGAATGTGAGAGGTATTATGTCCTCTGCAGGCAGCTTAAGTATCTTACTAGACAAATATGATATAGACATTGCTGTTATAACAGAACATAAACTGAAAACAAATCATAGCGATTTTATGAATTCATTGCATGCAAACTATACGGCTTGTATTACATGTACAGATGATGTAAATCAAGTATCTCGGTGTGGTAAAAGGGGTGCTGCAATACTTTATAAAAAAGAATTAGCATTCTCAGTAAAACATATTGAGGACATTAACCATGACCGTATAACTGGTATTGAAATCATACGGAATAACGCACTACCCATATTCATTTTTGCTGTTTATATGCGATCTGTTAACTATGAATATGAAGATTATACTAACTGTATTGACGAAATGTCCTGACTGGTTCCCTATCGTAATAAAAATATTGTTTTACCAAGACAAGAAGGAGACGTATAGGGTACCAGTTTCTGACGCATGTAATCAGATCGCACCAATCGAAAATAGCGTCTTTTTTCATGTGATCAGATCGCACCAATCAAAGGAAGCGTGTTTTTACCTAACCAATCATTTCTTGGGACGCAAAATAGATTAACCTGTTTCAACAGTTTTAATGTTTTAAAAATTTGGTTTTGAAAGTTTTCATATTTTGAAAGGAATATTAGGTAAGTCAAAGCTTTTTATTGTCCTGTTTAGATATAGCTAACTGTTGCGTGAACTAAAATGCAGGATAATGGCCTGCAAAGTATGGCTTATGATGATTTTTTGTAAACCACCGTTTTTTCTTCTGTGTTATAGTTTAGATTCGAATCTATATGATCTATGAAGGTCAAATTAGTTACTTTCATCCAACTGTAATCAGGTATCTTGTACTTCTGTTATGAAAACGAATTAATTTGAAAGACGTCAGTCTGAAAGCAAGTGCAAAATACGTACACGTATTAATTTCTTATAAAGTAACGAGTGAAATAAAACTAAAAATGACAAAATATAGTAAATGTTTTAACGTTTTTACATCTACTTTAAGAGCACTCGCCCCCTTTTGTCCACAAGTGACGGAGGGAGCTGGGCTTGGTGGTGTGAAGAGCCCGAATTTCCATATTCTTCTATAAACAGGTAGACATATCATCTGCCAAAGTATTATTATTCATTGTTTCATCATTTTCTTAAAGAAACCGGAACCATTTGAATGAAAAAAGTCTGAATATTAGATAATTAGGCTTAACCTATTAACACGTATTATATAAAGTTAATTTTTATACCTTAATGTCACTGATACTTCGTTGCAGGCAAGAATAGTTAGTGTTATCTATCTCCTTAATAATAAATTCATTCATTATTAAGCAGTCGCATATAATCAGTTAACAATAGCAACGTCGGAAATTGCACCTTTTAATTATTAAAAGGCGATCATATAAGTGTCATTTATTTTATTGTTACAATTCATTCTAGATTTATATACAAAGGATATGCACCTTTAAAAGATGATTGTTGATGTATTTATGCCTTATTTTTCATACCAATGCAGATATGACGTTAAATAAAAATGAAATAAAATGAAAAGTTTAATAACATGAGAAATCTCTTTTTTAGGCATTAATGTTATATCTTATAAATAAATTTTGTTTTGGCGCCTTAAAATGTATGCTTTGTGGTTTGATTGAAAGCATTAGCTTATATCTGTTGTTATCAAAGTTTTCAAGTTTACGATTGATATTTTGTAGAAACAATTGACAGAATATTCTGTTTTTGTTTTCATAGAAAACTGAGTTGTAAAGACACAAATTGCAACATTTCCAACAACCTTATTGATACGTTTTTCCTTTTACTGAAGCGTGGGAAAGGGGCGGGGCGGGTAATGTAGAGTACTCAGATTTTCTTTTTCAGATTGTAGCGTTTTAACTAAACATGTGCTATGTTTTAAACTGATTTTACTTACATAGAAAAAAATAAAAATACACCATTTGTTAGAGGTTTTGAGGGGAGCATCCTTAAGTTTTAGCCGATGTTCTTGTTTATAAAGATCTGTCATTCTGGAGCTTATCTGAAAAAAACAATATTTAATAGATTGATTTACGAACATGGAAATCGTAACAGAAACAGGCAATGCACCTTGGAAACAAAACCTAGAGCGCTATTCGAACTCCGATTTTAGCACATCAAAGACAAACACTCCAATCACTGAGCCAAAGAATCGATTGCCAAAGGTTGTATTAATACAATAATAGGAAGGCATGAACTAGACCTGTAACAATTGAAAGACATGTAAACAACTGTACATATTTCAATACTCAATTTTAACATTATTTTATACTTACCTATTGATCTACATGTTTTTCAAGATAAAGTGAACGATACATTTTATACTACATGTATCTTCATGTGCCTATATTGACATTCTTTCAAGCAAGAATGTTTTAACTTAATTGGTGATTTTGTTTCTAGTTTCATCTGGAATAAAGGCGTATTCTAATAATATACCAGACTGTATTTTAAACTTTAGTAATATTTTTTTTTTTACTTTCAATTGTACAGTACGAGAAGAAATCATGCTAAATATGCCAAGGGAGAGAAAGTAGAATTGATCAGAAAGGCCCATCCAGGTCTTATGAGCGATGAAAAAAACAATATTAGTGACACTTGCCTGAAGGAAAAAAGGCTGTGGAGATCTTTTCAATAATTTACCGTTTTTTTTTATTTTCAGTCAAGGATGAATCTAGCAGGTTCTTCTCAGTTGTTTTGGTTTATATTATGAATATCTATAACTGGGCGAAAATTTCTGGAAGAACTCTTCCCTGTTGTTTGAAGAGTGCTTAAACGGATTTTAGAGCAATGAGACGTTAAATTTCAAATTTTTAGCGGCAATTGGCTACAAAAGTGGGACAAGTACTAAGCTTACAAAATAGAGTTTATAAAAATGTTCGCGTTCGACCTAGGCTTATGCTTTTGTTTTGTGTACACCGGAACTTCTAGTATTTTCTTTTCGCAGCGGCACCATTGTACATATATTTAATGTATACATGGTGTATTAACCCAAATATACATTAAGTGGCATAAGCATTTATGTTCATGAAATCTCAATAAAATTATATTGCTGCTATATTGATGCGTCACTATATTGTTTGTTAAAATATGGCTATATTATGTAATGTATGATTTTGTAGCCTGCTATATAATATTTTTTTGTATATTCGATTAAATGTAAGTATCTGTCAATCCATCAATATAATCTAATATCACAATAATCTTGTCTTGTTTACCTAAAATTTGAGCGATTCATTTGCAATATCCATGAATTAAATTTATTAAGATGAACTGCGATTTTTAAGGATCTTTATGCTTTTGAAAATCGTAGAAAAATATTAACAACATTTTTTTCCTAAGTAAAGTAAAGGAACGGAATCCCTCTGGTCTTTGTTAAACTAGACAAGATTTTTCTCACAAACAGTGCAATTCAGGTCAGTTTATTTTGTCTCTGGTATACTTTTTATACAGGCTGAGGATTCAGTTCGTTCACTATAAATATACTGTTTTCGTACCTTATGTATATCGAAAATATACATGTCCGTATTCGAGTTTCGTATACATGCCAAATACGTAAATTGATATTACCCGTATATTGTTCAAAATACGTTACTCGTATATTTTCGTAATTCGTCTGATGGACCTGATTAGAGACATTTCAAATCTGCCATAAATACAAGTGAATCACTGGGATACTAATTTCTTGAAATAAATAATTATAATTAAAAAAAGGTTTCTATTAGATTCGAACATATGAAATGTCAGAACGTCAGATTTGTTTCAATTAGCTTTACCTTATATTGGAATGAGAGAGTATTTCTTCTGTGTTCGACATAATCGAAAATGAAGCCACCTCTCAAAATGGTAAATACATATAGAGTGTCAGGGGTTTCAGTATTTTTTTCGAAACTATACGTTACACCTCTTTTATATTTTGTTTCGATAGTAACAAGAAAAGTATAACACTGACGTGTTATATGTGGACGACATTAAGTGATGTGGAATATTGGGTGAAAAGGTGGCCTGCAAGCTATGATATACTGTAAATAAACAAATATTGGAGTGGGAGTTTTTTTGTTCTTTATTGACTATTGAGGTATTTTCATGGCCTTGTGTTGATGTTAAAATTTGTAGACAGGATATTTATTGAACCTTGAGATTGAACTGGCCAGGTTAGAACATGGGTTCTGCATATCATCTTGATGGGCTGAACATTTGATCAGTTTCATGGAATTCATTCCAGGGGTGAAAAAGATATGAAGCGGACATGAGACACATGGCTCATATCTTTAGACACCACTGGTGACCTTGACCTGGCCAGGTTGGAACATGACATCGGACACAGGGTGATCACAATAGCTCACCCTGAGCATATAATGCTCCGCCTAGCGTTGCTATTGTTGACTTATTTTCTACTAAAATGAAATTTCTGTTCATTTAAAGAAAAATGCTTAGATATTTTTCATATTATGCATGTATATGTATCTAATGGGCATTACATATCCAAATTTGTCAGAGTTTTGACCTTAATAGACTAAATTTCTGATAACAACCAAATGTCTTCACATTTATAGGGTTGTGTTCTGTAGCACCCTGTTCATTAAATAAATGTAACAATTATACTGCTTTTAACACTCCACCTGCTTCTTTAATTTTCTATCATCTGCTTATGATACATGTCTTGGGCAAATGTGTCCCATGGACACATTTCTAGTGAATTGTTGTTTTTGATAGTTTTATATTTTTAAATAAAAATAATGTTAACAAGTATTGCTTTCTTGTGTTTGTGGTAAACTTATTGTCAGCTAAAGTTTCACCCCCTCTTTACAGTTGTATTTATATCAGAGTCAGTTTACCTTCCTAAAATTACTGGAAAGAACATGTACTAGACTGCAAATGTTACCAGTCAACTACCAACAGAACTTACAATATTGGTCAGTATGCATAAATCATGGTTGGTATAATAGTACTCTTGTACTTTTCTAGAACATAATAGTTGGAGTACCACAAGGTTTTAGAAAAATAAATGGAATTGTTAATACTAAATTTGATAAACAAGTGTTGAAAATGATCAAGATCAGTGATGGTCAGTATTGATTAGAGTGTTCAGTAATAATGTACAAAAACATTCCAGTGAAGTTGGACTACAATTTATGGCAAGGCAGGTAAAAAAAGGGATTTGTAATTATATTCAGCTTAATAAGACTAGCTTCAATGGACCTCTATTGCACAGAGATAAATTATTTCGGATAAAGGTATTGCATTACATGCATGTATCCATTACTTGAAAACATAAACCCAGCACTACGTGACAGTTTTGTAGTACTTTCAGTGCTTTGATTTAATGTACATGTGTTTTATTAGTTCTGTTCATCTGTTCATCGCCTATGTTACATCGTCAGGCAAGATTTGAAGTTAATATTATATCTTAATAGTTCCTGGTTAAGGATTTCATAGAAAATGTCTTTATTATGTCATTAGATAGTCTGTTACATAATATGGAACACTTAACCGAGGGTTGAAAAAAGTCTACCCCTGATACCATAATACTGATAAAAACTGTCCAAAGTGAGAAAACCTCTGGCCTATATACAGTAACTTTTTCTCATACAAACTCTGAAACTTGACGTCCATTAGATTCTTTTCTGCCCATTTTAGATATTTCCCTAATGCAATAACACTCCAGCCTTAGATTTATACATTCGATATTACCGTACATGTGAAATGGGACCTCAACAGTGTTCAATACATATAGGATTATCTTGTTTTGAATGAATTGTATTATTATGCAATTGTTGCATTTTGAATCAATCTGCAAAAATCGTGCCATTCGTTTATTAACCCATCAACAAAAGCGCAATTAGGATAATTACTTATAAGATGGATTTATAAGGAATTGGAAAGTGTACATTAAATTCCAACTCTAATCTCTATCATATACATTCATCTGTGTAAATTTTGCTATAGATTTTTTTCAGTTTGATAGTTACCCGGTTTCTTACGATGTGTTTCAGTTGAAAAGGATAAACCCTGACCTAAACACTCACGTCTGAGAGAAATAATGTGGTGTGCGGAAGAGAGAGAGAGAGAGAGAGAGAGAGAGAGAGAGAGAAGCTTCTGTTTGATAAATTGAAGCACAAATAACATTAGTATCTTTGCGGCAACGATACGGTTCATACCTCGACTGGTATTCGAATCTAGGACATTCCCATCCTGGGGCAAATGCACAAACATGTAAGCTGTGCAGTTTCGATTTCTTTAATATGGGGATGATTTTTAATATCTGACATAATTATTGTTTTGTTCAAACAGATTGTTTAAGTATTAACAGAGCTAAATATATTTAAGGATGATGTTTATGACGATATAAAGTTTTAGTTTTATAAGTGTAAGCAAATGGTGTAGTGCAAATCTTTTTTACCCCAGGAATATAAAACACAATGTTTTTTTGTTTGTTTGTTTTTTTGTTTTTTTTTTTTTAGTATAATATTTATTACGTTACAAAAAAATGAAGAGCTCGGCAGAGCCTCGCATACATTTTTCTCATAGCCTTGCCTGATAAATTTTATAATTTCAGACACCAGCATAGTATTCTCTATTTATATGGTCTCATTTAACAATTTCTTGGCTGTTTATATAGCGTTCTAAAAATAGAATGGCGCTGTGGGTCTTTTTACAAGCAAGATTAAATCATTTTTCGCCCACATTCAAAAAAGTTCAATAGCATATTTTTGTCTAGAAGGACAATATTCCGAGCTGAAATTCGATACTATATTATATACCAAACCAAACAGACTCTGCATGAAAAGATTATTGGTATGGTTTGAATAAAGTGTATGTAAACAAAATGCACAACGCATGACGCGAAATGTATTAAAGAAATTTTGGTTTCGTTTTAGAAGTAATTTAAAATATATAACATTCGCTCCTTAGCTTAACTATTAGCATTGAACTTGCTCTTGTTAATGTTGGGCAAGCCCCGACATTAGGCTTGAAATTTAAAGAAATTTTATGTAAAGCTGATGGTGAGAAAGTTTGACATTCTGTACTACATTTGAAAATCGACTTATTAGTTACAGTACAATTTGATATTGGACAATTAAGAGCCAGGTTCAAGCCGGACCTATGTATACATTCTGATATTGACCAGATAGAGCCTAGTCTGTTTATGATATCACTCTGATATTGTACATTAAAGAGCCGGGTTCAAGCCTGCCTAGCTGATGTATACATTCTGATATTGTACAAGAAAACGCTGCGTTTAAGCCTTACTTGTTTGTACACACTGACATTGACAGAACAACAATAAGAATAAACAGGAAGAGACGTTTGCGAAAGATGGGTTGTGAGTGATGGATTCAGTTTTTCTTTGTTTATTCATTAGAACCATTTTTCAAAATGCAGTTCCCTGTTTACGTGACTTTTGTCGCAGTAGGCCAGAATAAAAAGCGTTCATCTATTTATCATGTCAAATATCCTTTAAATTTGAAGATCAAGTGTTCAGCTGTTTTTGAGTTATTATCTGAAACTGATTTAGAAAAGCATGTCCCAATTACAAATTCGATCCAGTGCCGCCAAATTCAGATGAGTCATTATCTCATGCATGACCATCATTTAGAATTCCTGGCTTAAGTTTTTCTCGATCTATTACAAACTGCTTTCAAATTGGAGGCCCCTGTTACCTTGTCTTTTGACCCAGTGAGCCTAAACTCAAACTGCAACATTAATTCATCATGTCAAACCATCGTGAAAGCCTGAGAACGCTGGAATCATTTGTACTTTGAAGTTTTTGATCGGCGAACGTTTGAAAGTGCAGGTTCCGTTGAGCTTGACTTTTAATTATGTGAGTTCAAAATTATTAGGGTATTTTTCTTGACACGTCCAACCGCCTACCAAATACAAGTTCCTTAGTTCACTTCAGTACTGATTTCTCAATCATTTGAAACGTTTGTGGCAGAGTGTGTCCAAGATCCTTTGCGGACTTTGATCACTGATCGAATTTACAGTGTAGACGTTTCTCTCTTCATTCTGCCTCTCTCAGTAAAATTATGTATCTTTAAAATAACTTTAAAACAACATACACAAAATGACGTCACGACGTCATATTAATGTCATGCTAAATGACACAAAATTCTTTTCAACAAAAATTGAAGAAAACTCAATTTGTTTACTAGATACTTAAGAATTTTAAACGCTCCCGCACGTCAGCGTTCGTAGGTCGCTATGATAACGCCATTTCAAGTCGTTGGATATAGAATGATAACTATTATATGCACAAAAGAAACAAAACTACATTACTTGTGAACTTTAGGGGGAATTGATTATTTTGATTGAAGTTACAGGTCCACTGTACAAATTGCAGTTCTCTATAGAGTTAGTCTTAGATCAGATGTCTACAACAGAGCTCTTCATAGTTCTTCTAATCGACAAAACTTGTCCAGGAACTAGTGTAAATGAGGCTCACAAACGTCTTTTTACACATAAGGGTAGTTCTATACAGTGTATTACTCCTTCTGCTTCTCTTCTTGGACACACTAAGAGGATTGCTCAACAAGCTGGTTGCATATGAGACCAGTTATCATTGCTATCTCCAGAAATCCCAAGTCCTTCAGAGAGTGGCTGGACTCTAAGCACTTCTAATAAATGGGAGACTTTTTGGTCGTCCTTGCAACAGATACATGCTAGGAGCTCCTAAAGAGTGGATGCAATGCTGTCATAGGCTGTCAAGATGAACATGTAAATGTCTAAACGCAGAAACGCTTTGCACTGCCTTATGCAAGTGTGGCGAAAACTGCGCCAAAGGTTAAATGATGTATATTTTTGCACCTTGATAGTTCATTTAGTCGGGTATATCGTGCTAATTTAAACTGGTATGTTTTTGTTGTTGTTTCATTGTCCGCTAGTAATGACACCGGGCGGTGTTATTTACACAGTTAAGATACAGAGATTAGACTATGCATAGCCCCGAATGGTTTTGATGCATTCATGCCCTTGCAATATATTCTTATTAATTAATGAATCATGCAGGAATGGTACAAACTGCAGAACAGGATCTGAATAAATATGAAGCTTGTCGTGGTAATCTTAATTTATTTTTTTTAAATATTACTCAATCATTTTTATCAATTATTTCAATTTTTTGTTGTGTATTCAGGTTTAAATACTAAAAGTAAATAAATAAATAAAATATACGAAAAACAATGTTTTCTTAAGTTACCCCAAATCTTCTATGTAAACTTATAACTGAGTGTAATTGTAGTTATACGAGCCTTCTATTTGATTTTTGTGTTGCTTATATTTTGTCATGGCGGCCATTTTTTTAAATGACCGCCATGGCGGCCATCTTAGCATAGAAAAATTGCATCCCATAGCTAAAAAATGTTTCTTTTGTCTTGATTTACATCTGTGCAAAGTTTGGTGTTTTTTTCCAATTTTCTGATTTTTTTTCTCCAGAAATTGACTGGACTATAAAAAAATGACGGACGACGTACGGCGGACGTTATATGTGCATAATTTCTCAGCCGAGCTTTTAGCTAAGTAGAGCTAAAAACAAATATAATTATTATGGACGAATAATTGAATTATTCTCAGCCGAGCTTTTAGCTAAGTAGAGCTAAAAACAAATATAATTATTATGGACGAATAATTGAATTATTCACTTTAAATCCGTGTTCATGGTATAATTTTACAAATCTGATAATAAATCCGTTAATACTGTTTTGTTTGCCAAGTTAAAGAAAAGAAAGCTGTTTATTGTTAAAATAAAATATAAAAAAAACATTTAGTCTAAAACAAGTTGATGTGTAGACGTTGTAAAACAAATTTTGAAATAGTAAAATAAAAGAGATGATTCGATTTGACTTGTCAGATTGAATTACAATTGTATGTATAGAACAAGAATGCTAGTATAAATGGGCTTTGTAAAAGTGGGTGCATTCAGGCGTATTTTTTTTTCATTCACCAAAATCGGGCCGAAATATGTATCCAGCAGTAATATCAAGCAACAACTCATTCGAGAGAAGGAAATATGTTTGCTATTACATATTTAGTATTGTGAGAATGTAGGAATTAGGAAGCTAGAATTGTATCAAAGTTAGTTGAAATATTTGTTTCTTTTTGTTTCATTCTATTTCATATTCATGTCACATTTATTTCAGATTTAACTGTATTATTTAAGAAATGTTTGATTGATAACTCTATTAAAATTTAATACAGGTGTTTCTTCGACAATTTTCTTGAAAACGGTATAATAAAGCAAGAAAAAGTTACATGGTATCCTTTGTCCTTAAATACGAGAAATAAAAAATCCATGTATAACTGTTATTACTATTGTTATAACTACAATACGTAACTGTAATATTGTTTCAATGCTTTAAAAGACATAATTTCTTTTAGTATTTGATATTTGATCAGTGAAAATACAACATCTTAAAGTTAAAATCTTAATCTTATTGTCTGTGATTTTCAAAAGACATATATTATTTCTATTATGTATTATAAAATGATGTGAAACATTTTTGTTTGTTTTATTAAACAACGTTGGAAACGCAAACTATGGTTATCCTGTTTGACTATGTATTTACATGAGAGTGTTGGATTGTTTGATAACACAAACCAACTAAAACAGCAGAATAAATGCTTCTGTGTAAAATATACTTTCGAAAAATTGGCTGATTCCATTACATGTCAAACCAAAAGCTTACTGGTAACTGAAATCTGATTAACAGATCAGTGACTGTGTTAATACAGATGTCCTATATTTTGTAACCTCTTTGATAAAAAGGAATAGTCGCGATAATTTTTTTTTTTTAATTTTGTTTAATTTATTATTTTTGCCCTTCGTGAAAATTTTAATCATGAACTTTCGTAAGGGTGTTTTAAAATTCCTCTCCGTGAGTCAAATGTCAGTCAAGCTTCTTTTGTAATCTGACTCTTCCCTACCAACCTGAAAACAAGAATAAAAAGACAGATGATACACAACAAATTGAAATTTCTTATATGTCAGTTGCACTGTTTGTACATTACTCTACTAAAGCTTCTTTTAATCCTATAATATTGCGTAACAGTGATGTGCTACTATGGAGCAAATGTCCAATGATACATTTAAGGGGGGGGGAGGGTGTGAGGGGGTGTCCATATCCGAATTCCAAGCATTTTCTTTGTTTGATGATTTAATCTTATGTAATTATACTGTGCTTTACTGTTTTCAGTAAAACGGTCTCGTGATTTAAAGTCCTTTTTTGATGACGTAAATTGGATTGTATGACAAAAACTCTTCATAAGCTCGCCCACCTAAAAATGACAAGGGGGACAAAAACCCCTAAATTTGCGTAACTTTAAAGGAGCTTTTCCTTTATAAGTCTAAGGCCCCATTTTCAAAAAAAAATATAAAAAAATATACTCCATTTTAAATAGCACTTATTGTTTAAATGATGTGTTACCATTTTTGTCGTAATAGTATCGATGAGTTACTTATTTCTAATAATTAAATCACGGAATCGTGTGTGTGTATATATATACTATGTGTAATGTTCGACATAGGTCCAATCTTGAAAAAAATAATATTTTAATTTTGAACAATACATTGACAGTTGTCCCTTATATACAGTTTAATAAATCACATTCAAATATCAAATATAAATGAATATATTATTACGTTTTTTACATCAATTTCAAGAGTCCCTGTTTCTTCACATGTGAGGGAAGCGACTGGGTTTTGCGGCGTTAAGAGCCTGAATTTCTATATTTTTGTATAAACAGGCAGACACATGATCTAGCAAAGTGTTATTTTCCTTTGTGTCACCTTTTACCTAACGAAACCGAAACCAATTTACTGAAAAAGGTTTAAATATGAGATAATTAAGCTTAGCCTATTAACACGTATGATATAAAGTTACATATTTTGTACTTAAATGCTACTTATATTGCATTACAGGCAATTTTTATGTGAAGTCGAGAAATAATTTATCATATTATCTATCATATCTATCTCTTTAATAATAAATTTATTCATTACTAAGTACACTCATACAATCAGTTGAAATAGCAACTTCTGAAATTGAACTTTTAAATAGTTGTTTTCCAAAGGCGACCATGTTAATGTTATTTATCATTATATAATATTTATGCTTATTTTATTATCACCATTCATTTTAGATTTATGTACAAAGGATATGCACACTTAAAAGGTGGTTATTCATGCGTTTATACCTTATTTTATATAACAATGCAGATATGAGGACAAAACGATTTTAGTAACATGAGATATACCTTTTTGTTGGCGCCTTTAAATGTTTGTTAAGATGTCTGTTTAGTTGTTTGTTTGAAAGCATTAGCTGGTAAATATTATTATCAAATTTTTCAAAAGACCTTTTTCTTACAATTGATACTTTGTAGAAACAATTGACAAAATGTTCTGTTTTAACATCATGTAAAACTGAGTTGTAAAGTCACAAAATGCAACATTATCAACAACCTTACTGATATGATTTTCCTTTTACTGAAGGGTGGGAAAGGGGGTGGGAAGGGTAAAGTTGAGTATTCAGATTTTTTCAGATTGTAACGTTTAAACTAAGAATGTTTAACGTTTTAAAATGAATTGATTTTACTTACAAAGAAAAATATTACAAAAACACCATTTGCTAGAACTTCTTCTTTTTCGGGGGTGGGGGGGGGGGGGCGGGGGAGAGAGAGGGGGGAGCATCCTTACCTCCTTAACTGGTGCCGATGTTCTCGTTTATAAAGTTCTGTCAATCTGGAGCTTAGCAAAAAAAAGATTGTTTAACGAACATGAAAATCCATAACAGAAAGATGCAATGCATCTTAGAATACCCAGCCCAGAGCAGTATTCCAACTCCGATCTTAGCGCATCGAAGACCAATACTCTAACCACTGAGCCAATGAATCGATTCCCTGGCGCAGTTGTGAAAGGTTGTATTTATACAGTTGTAGGAAGGCATGAAAGAAATGTACATTTTTATACATATTTCAATACTCAATTTATCATTTATCCTTACCTATTGATCATGCCAGAAAAATTCAAATGAACGCCATCTCTAAAAATGTTTGTTGTTGGATTTTTTATTCCTTTAATTTTCCAATAAAGTACTCGAGGGAATTTTGTTAGCTCCTCTTTAAGCATGATATTGGCTTTGTGCACCAATTCACCATAGGTATCTCCCGATAAATAACGTGGCCTAGGCCTGGGAATAAATTGCAACACCACAACTTCCGTAATGCTGTATCGAACTTGATATGTTGCGGAAATGTTGACTATTCGCAAAACAAGAAGTTCTAGTGATGCACTGTCCATATCAGACGAATCAATATCGTTTCCACCTACTTGAATGATTAAATATTTTGGACGCAGTTCTGAGATACTCAGTTCCCAACAGTTAACGTGGTGTTTATTGTAAATTTTTCCTCCACTAATACTTCGGAAATGTACATCTGGGCTAGCAAAGCGTAGTCCAATACACAAATTCCTTTGTTTACAAAACGTGAAAACAAAGACAGTCAAAATACCAAACTGTGGTAAACATTCCTACAGTGTATGCTATTGCCGGATAAGTTATAACCTTCCTGGACTAATGAGCGATCAAACAAAGTATAATTACCGTGCATTAAAGCAATTTATTGAAAATCGTTATGAATTTTTTCCTCTTCTAAAATGGCGGACTTAATCAGCATAAATTATCACATTGTACTTACTCATAACGATAACCTTATTGTACTTACTAGTACGGCTTTTTCGAACCCAATATATTTCGACCTATGACTAAAGACCTAATGAAACCCACCATCAAGCTTGTAAGTGACCATATAAACATTTATTTTGCAATAAATTCAGTTTTATCCTTACCTATTGATCTACATGTTATTGAAGATAAAGTTATATTTTGACACGGGCTCATGAGGACGATATTTTTAAACTAAATAATCTGTGCCTATATTGACATTGTTTCAAGCAAGAATGTTTTAACTTAATTGGTGATTGTGTTCCAGTTTCAGCTGGAATAATGACTTATTTAAATTATACAGTTACCCGACATTATTTTAAACTAAGTAAATCGTTTAGTGTTTACTTTCAGTTGTACAGTATGAGAAGGAAATATGCTAAATATATTAAGTAAGATAAAGTAAAATTGATCAGGAAGGCTCATTCAGGCCTTATGAGATAAAAACGATATTGAAGACACCAGTCTGAAGAAAGAAAAGGCTGTGTAATCTTTTCAATGACTTAACGTTTTTATTTTCAGGTTTTTGTGAATATTTTGATTTATATCATGAATATTAATTACTGGGCAGAAATTTCTGAGGTCACAACTCTTTCTTGTAGTTCGAAGAGTGCTTAAACGGATTTTAGAGAAATCAGACGGTGAATTTCAAATTTTGTAGCACAGACTGGCTACGTAAGTAAGACAAGCACTAAGCTTACAAAATAGAAATTATATAAATAGGATCTACGTTTCACTTTCGACCAAGGATTATGTTTTTGTGTACATCGGATCTTCTTGTATTTTCTTTTTGCAGCGGCACCAGTGTACATACATTTGCATGATTTTATTAACCCAAACATACATTAAGTGGCATATGCATTTATGTTCCGGAAATCTCATAATATTTTACGTTAATGTTGATGTGTAAGTATATTGGTGTGTTAATATATGGCTGTATATCTAAGGTTTGAGTTTGTAGTCTGCTACATAGATATCTATTTCATGTTTGTTTTTTGTTGTAAATTCGATTAATTATCTCTCTCTCAATGCAATATAATCCAAAATCGCATTAATCTTGTAATGTTTACCTGAAACTGGATCAATTCTTTCGACATAGTCATGACTGAAATTCATTAAGATGAGCTGCGACTTTTAAGAATATTTTATGCTCTTGAAAGTATTGCAAGTACTACATTTGTTTCCTTGGTAAAGTTAATGAAAGGAATTCCCCCCACACCCCAAGTCTTAGTCAAACTAGACAGTTTTCCCCCACAAACGCAAGCATTCAGGTCAGTTTTTTTTCTGTATTTTTTCTGTATACAGGCTAAGGGTCCTGTTTGTTCACTATGAATATATTGTTTCGTACAGTATGTATTTCATAACTGTACAAGTCTGTACTAGAAATCCGTATACATGCCAAATACGTCAAAGGATATTCCCCGTATATGGTTATTTAGTAATCGTTTTTTGGGTTATGCCCCTTAGGGGATCACCCAGTATACTGGCGAGTTTTCAAAATGCGACAGAGCGTCTATTGAAAAAGAATATGGAGCAGAGCGTCTAGATCCTGAGATTTTCTATCATCTTTATTCTGCGGACCTGCGATCCTATTTGCGGTCCTAGTTTTAAAAATGTGCAATCATATGATTAAGGAAGCTGCATTGAATGTATTGAATCTGATTGTATCAATGTGAGTGGCAAATATATGTTTGTGTTTTTAGGTAAATGATGTGTTTAAATTCAACAGACAAATTAATTGTAATTTACATATAATTTTGCATAATTTTTTAAAAAGACAGAAATAAAATTGAAATCTATTTACTGCACACAAAAAAACAGACTTACAATTCAGACTTTCGGATTTTCGCAGCTGTTTTGCCGTAGAAACATGTTTCACACTAAAATCATTTGATATATACATTAGATTTAATATTTTTAAATGAAACCTCATGTAAATGAATGTTTAGAACTTCAACAATTTGAATAATTTCGCAGATTTCAAAAAATAAATATAATGTCAGCAGGTGATGTGAGCGTTGCTAAATTTACTTTATATTCCTTTATCCATTTGAGTTTATTTCTTGTCGGTACGTGTTGATCATTTGACAGACGTCCCGTGGAGAGGATAGCTTTTTTAGGATGTTGGGTATAGTGCAAGACAAGAAAGCATCTCATTTCATTGACGCCTCTGGTTCTGTTGTATGCTCATTGTATAGCACTAATATATAGGACCCCTAGAATATCAGTTCAGTGCGTTACCACTGCTCCTGCAGGATACCGGCTTGTTGATATGTGACAACAAAAATGCAAAATACAGTGGTTTCATTTCAAATGTGTAAGTAAATATATAATATACGCTGGAAATGTTAGTCTTGTAAAATATAAAATATGTTATGCTGTTCCCTTTTTAATTTTCCCTTTTTAGCTCTATTTTCGATACTTTAATTATTTCTAAAATAGATGATTATAGTTGTGTTCTTGAGTTCTCAAAGATTTTGTTTTTATATATTTTTAAAGAGTATTCTTTATATCCTGTGCTCATAAACACGGTTAATACTATATATTCTAAAAATATTACTTGCTTTGTTCACACACTGAAATATTTACTAAAACAGACTGAAATATTAAAGGAAGAGGACAAAAATCAATATCGCAAGGAACGTTGTATAAAGATTTGATCATACGTAAAATTCAATTATTTGGCAGTAACCAATTGGATGTTTTTTTAATCAGCCAACTTGTTTTCATACAGCTCCAAACTCTTCACAAATACGTATATTGGTATTTCCCATATCCTCAGAAAACAGGTCCAAATAACATCCCGTATATGACTGAAATACGTTTTCCTTACACTGTATTATACTAAGCTCATATTCTTGACTCATAAATTAGTATACTAATGCCTGTAAATAAATTAGTTCGTTTTGTCAAGTAATTCTTTTTTTTTTCTTTTTTTGAAGTTCTCTTAACAGTTAAGAAGATGTAGCGCGTTTTTGGAAGTCATTTCCTATATGCCATGTTCTTATTATGATATTATATCAGTTTCATGAATGAATTACACAATGGTTATATTTTAAGCAATCTGATATTGGACAAAACAGAGCCTATTCTGACATAAGTCTTTAGGTTTACGGATTGTCAAGCTAGGACTATTGAACAGACACCATTTGGTTTAGAGACCGGCCGACAAACAGACAGAAACAAAGCCATATAGACTGGAGGGGAATAACATGAAAACGTAATAAAACAGAACAAGAGTGCCAAACTGCCACAAAATCACAATGTTATTAAATTAATTTGATAACCAGCCAAATTAATACCAAAGAATTATGGGGTATTTGCAGATGTGTCAATTATATCATAGGAACCATGTAGTACTATAATGGATTTGATAACCAGTCACATTAATAGTAAGTTACAGGGCATTTAAAGCATTGGAACCGTTGTTACCATAATGAACTTGAAAACCAGCCAATTTAATACCATTTGCGGGGTAATTGGAAAATCTTTGAAGTAGTGTTTAAAACATATAATGAATACATGAGAACAGATATGTTCATTGTGAACAACATTTGTTTTAATATAAATTTTTATGTTAAAACATGATTTACACAGATTGACTCAATGACATGGTTTATCTTGTATTATTTACATCCCAATCCAGATAGCTTTGTGATTATCATCACTTGATACACATTTCAAAATTGACCAAGATCTTCAGTTTGATATGAATTGAAAGCATCATAGCATTTTTGATATGATACTCACAATGGTTTACTGTTCTTTTTTGTAATTTTATGGGTCATAGGAATTTCAATAGATGCAAATTCTTGTATTTTGATGCAAACAAATTTGAATTTTTCCACTTTTGAACTCCACCTGATTCTAAGCTTGGGGTAATCTTGATGCAGAAGAATTTAGGAAAAGTGGTCAAATTTTGCATGAATGATAAATGTTGTTTCTATTGCATTTTAACTATGAAGTAAATACTTATTTGACCCTAGAAAATATATCAAAATAAAGTAAAAGCATTTTTATAAGTAGAAAAGTTGAATGAACACAAGATATGACTCGCGACGATCTGAATATGACTGCTTGAAAATTCTCAACAGGGGTCAGACGACCCCTGGTTTTCAAAAGCTATTGAAATCCCTGGGTCATCTATCTATAGGACCACACGATAAGGAAGAGATTTACAGTTGTCTTTCACTGTACCCATGTAAAGATATGAGTTTACAGATGCATTGATGAGAGTAAACATGTGCATGGCTTCACCTATACCGATATATGGGTACAACTATACAGGTATATGGATACTACTATGCAGATACATAGACAAATGTTAATAAATACACATATAACTCACTTTTGATTTTATATGAGTACAGAAGTCTTCTGTTGATAGTCAGAACAGACTGGAAGGTGAATTTGGCAGTTTTTTGACGATTTAAGGGCAAGCGCCTAGAAGTGTCTGTGTTTATTTGGCTGGTTATCAATTTGGTAAAGATATTATAGACACCAACGATTCCACATACATTCATGAAGATCAACGAACAACTGTTTCACTAAGAGCAGAGACCAATTTGGCATTTTTTGTAAAACTTAAGAGCCATAAGTCTGAAGTGTGTAGCGTGATATGGCTGGTTCTCGAACTTGGTCGAGATATTATGCCCATTAACATTTTCCTCAAGTTTCATGAAGATCAAACAACTGTTTGAGTTAGAGAGCGGACAAGGCGAATTTGTTATTTTTTTGTACAAATAAAGGGCCATAACTCTGAGGTGGCTAAAGCGATTTGGCTGATTATCAAACTTGGCCGATATATTATGCCCAAAAACATTTTCCTCAAGTTTCATTAGGATTTGAGAATAAACGTTTGAATAAGAGAGTGGACAAGGCTAATTTGCCTTTTTGTACACATAAAGGGCCATAACTCTGAGGTGGCTGAAGCGATTTGGCTGGTTATCAATCTTAGCTGAGATATTATGCCCATAAACATTTCGCCAAGTTTCATTAACATTGAACAACAACTGTTTGAATTAGAGAGCGGACATCATTGTGGACGCCGCCCTGACGCCCACCATGGGTGTTTCCATAATTCGACCCGTCTTCGACGGGCGTATAAAAAATACACAATGCAGAAAAGTAGCAAGGTTTCTTTTCCTGAAAATGCGAACCTGAACTTACGTTGTGAAGTGTCACGCTAATAAATTGAGTTGTAGAAAAATAAAGTGTGTGTGTGTGTTTGTGTGTGTGCGTGTGCGTGTGTGTGTGTGCGTGTGTTTAAACCAGGTTTAGTAGGCTTATTTTGTACACTTGTATCTTTTCAGTTGAATGACTTACTGAACCAGGTTTCATGGCAAAAACTCACCATATCGTACTAAATGTCATCATCATCGTCTGGTTCCAGGCATACGTGACATGTAAGTTGTAGTTTAAGTAGAGTGTGTTCATTTTCTAATTAATAGCGCCTTAAATACTCGAATATGGATAAACATTTCAAGTAGAACCAATTCTACCTAAAACTCATGGTTTTTGAGAGTTCTTAAAAAGATATCCATAACGTATTTATTTTCTTTTTCAGTACATGGCCTATGTATTTAGAAAAGAATCTTTCTTAAAAGACGTGGGTAAAATCTCTCAAGTCAAGAAATTCAAATTAAAAATCAAGTAACTTCAACAGATTGCAGTGCAAGCAATGCAGCGTCAACCGGTGGCACTACTCTGTTTCCTTCTGCATCTATTAAAAGTATTGTTGTTATGTAGACAAAATGTAAAGATTGTACTTTCTTGCGGAAAACAAACACACAAAAACAAACAAACAAACAAACAAACAAAAAAGCCAAAATGAAAACAAAAAAAAAAAAAAGGTAGCTTTGAAAGGTTACCCGATTTTAAGAACAAACACATAAAACCCTAGTTTTTTGACTGCCAAATTAGCATTTCCTTGCAAAGCTCAAGACAATTACTATATATTACAGTTTTAATGAAACTGTTATCCAATGTTAAATAAGTTTGCCATTTTTCAACACATTTTCATCAATCTAGACTGAAAACCTTTTTCTGTGAAATGACATCCTGTTTTGAAATAGACATAGAGGTCATAAAGGGAAACATTCTGATCCAGGTAACTGAAGACTTATTTGCAACATAAGCTCGACAGTTATCTCACTTTTTTTCAAATGACCTAAGATTTTGACTTAGATTTTCTGGTATTCCGTTGATTGACACGGAATTCAACTCATTCGTTATATCACAAAGACAAACATTATTTGTTTTATCAAAATTGGGTAAAACATAACGCCACTGGCGTGTTAACAAGCTGATTATCCACGGTGGCGGTGCCGATCGCAGAATAAAACAAACTTGCCCTAAAGCTCACAAGAACCGTGCAGTTTGAAAGCTTATTATTTTCAACATCGAAGACTTGTTCTTAACAATGGCATGAACCTAAGATAGATTCAAATGGCAACTGATAATAATTATAATCGAATGAGATTTTTAACATTAATTTTGTAGATTTATAGAAATCAAGCATGCGTTATTAATATCGTAAGCATTTAGAGTATTTTCGTTTGGCAAAATCTCAATTTATGCACGTTAATACAAACTTTACTTTGCAGATGCTGTTGAGTGCAACGATGGAACTGACAACTGTGATTCCAACGCGACATGTACAAGCACTGCTGTAGGCAGCTTTACTTGTGCCTGCAATACTGGCTTTAGTGGGAATGGGACTAACTGTACAGGTAAAATAAAACTAAATAGCAATTTTGTATTATAACTACCACTTATATTGATTTGATCTCTCTTTTTTGTCCTTCCCGGAATTTTGTTCTGGTAAAGAATCCATTGCCATAGGACAATGCCTTCTTGGAATGAAATGAATAAATATTTTTGTTTTTTAATCGATAACACTGATTTCAAAAACCATTGTTATGAATCAAACGATTGGTAGTTTAATCAATGAAAGCAACAGTTTGGAAAAAGGTACTAAGTTGAATCGCCTTTTCTAGAAAGATCTTAGGAGATCTCACAATTCCTAGCAGAATTTACGTTATTGTTAAATACTCCACTCGTTTGGACACAAATTGATGAAATGATATGTTACTTTTTGTATCACTCTTGCCCTGCTTCTATTTAAACGGAACCCATTTTTATGATAAATTCGGTGTTCAATGAATCTCTACTGAAAAATAATGTAGACTGTCGCTATACTGAACTAACTGCAGTGTTCATGAAAGCCTAATATTCTAAAACACGGTATTCTGTAGAGGAATAAAAGCATACGGCCATCAATATACATTCTCAATATGTTACAAGAAATTATTATGTTGCGTCAGGTGTCATTTCACCTTTAAAATACAGAACTTTATATATTTATAAATATAGGACACTAGAAAAACTACTGAAATATTGGAGTGAGATTGTATATTATTCGAACACTGCATTTCGTATATTTGAAAAAGCGAAAATCAAGACATTAACGTTTTCCGGGTGTCAGTATACTGCTTTTATATGGAAAACTAGATAATTACACTATCCCGTGTACAACTTAGATATATCGAAACTCCAAGTTTTGGTTGTGTTTTTGTGTGCTCTCACTATTTTAAAAATGATTGCCTTGAATGATGGATTGAAACAGTGATTGTGCAATGATACATTGTATATGTGTTTAAATTTTCACGCCCTGGACGACTTGGACGTCATACAACGTAACACGCAACACGCAGGTTGCTAGGTTTTGTATGTTTCAATTACCTTTGAAGGAACGCATTTTTTAAGGGAGCACTTTATGGGAATTCAGAGAAGCCAGATTTTTTTTTTATTTCGAAAATCGTTAATTAGCTTATGACGTCACTTTTGACTTCGTTTTTTTTTTCGATGGCGTCCGATTGTCTAGATTGTTCATTTTGTCACGACACGTCACATATACAGTCTTCGACTGCAACCCAGACTCTCCCTACAAACTGATTAGGGTTACAATACTATAATCAATAAACGTTATGCCATTGAAACAAATCAAAATCCAGTAGAGTTAACTTAACAAACTTGAAACATTGAGTCGGAGGTAAAATCGATTTGATCAAAAGTGTTTCTTGTGAAAGCTAAAATTATCTCCCTTGAAGAAATCTCAACAGAAACCGGTAAGAAATTGGCGGAAAAAGAGGCAAGTAGAAATAAAGTAGTAACAGTAGTGTTCTGAAGCAGTTACAAGTGTTTTAAGAAGAAGATTTCACGCCTCTAATTTGAAACATAATGTTACCTAAGTTACGCATGTCATTATATCTTTCAGCAAACATACATGAAGAAATATAATACATAATACGAATCTAAACAAAGCCACATTGCATCCGTAACAGTTGAGTTTGAAGCAGTTACAGGGGTTCCAAGAAAAACTGATGTGCATCGTATTTTTCTTCTGAAACCCAATGTTACGCACATTACATTATCTTTTAGCAAACATGCATGGACAATTTTGATATAAATGTGGACAAAGACACTGCATCCGACACAGTAGACTTGTGAAGCATTTATTGGTGTTTCGAGAAGAACACTTTGTTTATTTCTTTTGAAACGCAATGTTACCTATGTTACAATATCATTCAGAAGAGAAATGATGTTGGAACACAATATTACCCGAGTTACTCGTGTTACAGTGTTGTCAGATATATTTGTAAGAAATATCCTAGATCGTCCACGCTATATATAAAGTAACTTTGCATATATTGAAGGTAAATACAATCATGATGTTACACATGTTGCGCTTGTTACTGTTACTGAAATGCGGCAGATTTTGACGAGATCTTAACCTATGTTATGCTGTATGTGTATTTTATGGTTCGATGTTTTTCAGTGCAACCAAGCACATAAATATAGATATTAACAATCGATGTATCCAAACGCCTATTACAAGTGAATGTTTGATTAATAGTAAAATCAGTGTAATAAGATGTTTCTCATTGTTTCAGTTATTTGATAAATGTTTTTTCGCAGATATCAACGAATGCGGAGAAGGAAATAACAACTGTGATGATAATGCGGTATGTACAAATACTGTCGGTAGTTTCACCTGCACATGCAACGACGGCTTCACTGGTGATGGAGTTACTTGTTCAGGTTAGATAATATAGTTAAGCACATTTCATCTCTTTTTTTCAGCTGGAAATGTAATATGCATCTACAATCTAATCATTAAATGCAAGTTATGAACGATTTTGTTCTTTTATCTTTCGTATGTTTTGTTTGATATTATTTATTATTCCTTCTCCGTGGCCTAGTGCTTAAGGCGTCCGCTTACAGAGCGGGAGGTCGAAGGTTCGAGTCCCGCCAGGGACTTGTTCTGATGCGGCCGATGGGTGAGCCGCCAGCTAGCTAAAGAATGGTTACCGATTGCCTGGCGTCTGCGTGGCGTCTTGCACATAGGATAAGAAATTGGGGAGTAAATATGTTCACTAATAGAGGTGTCTCATATGCCCGGAAGGATGGCCCTTTCATTAGGAGGTAACACTATAATATACAAGCACTTTACTTTACTTTATATATATTTTTGTTAACTAATTCTATTGTCCTAGAAAACAAAACAACAAAAAAGCAGTAAAGTGAGATTAGGCATTTTTTAATCGACCGCATTGTGGACAACGCCAATAACTTTTAATCAAATTAGTTAGGGGATGATTAATTAATTATATCATACAATTCCAATTAAAAGATTCCAGGTGAAAAAAGTCATTTGAACATATGTTACCCTTTCATCCATTCTCTATGTACAAGGTAAGTTATATAAATCAGTTAGCAAAGGATAATACATTAGGAAATGGTCAGTAAGACAAAAAGAAAATGTTGAATGAAGCGGTATGTATATTGTTAGACTGCAATATCTAGAGGCTATTACATTTAGTTAATATATATATTTTTAAATTATTTATTTCTTATATTTGATTCTATAATTTATCAATTTAATAGTTTAGTAACTAAAGATTAAATCTAACAGTATCAAATGAATTCTACAGGTTCAAGTTTACATTTTCTGGAATACGGGTCGGTCGCTGGTGATAGCAATATGACGGGGGTCGATGACACATGCCTTGCAAGAGTTAACGTCAGCTACCAAATCCCATTTATGAACAGGATGTTTAGTTTCTTTTACGTATGATGCCTAACAATTTATCTTATCTACAATCACTTTAGTTTAGGTCTGATTTTCTTCAAGATTTTGAGCTGACAACTGTTACTAATTACCAAACTTTGCTTCAAACTGATTAACAGAAAGTTTTGCTTTAACTTGTTTATAACGTTGTTAACGTGGGGACGTTTTTTGGTAAATGATTGAAAATCACTTAACAGCATTGAGAATGTTTGTATATGTGAATCAGCTGTTACTTTTTAACAACTTACAAATCTCACAACGTAATCTCTAGCAATCCCCTCAGGGATTCCAGTTTTCACCTTTAATTCATTAAACGAGCCTTCATGAAAGCTACACAAAGAAGAAGTTTTATTTCTGTCATTTTTATGTGAGACGCAGTTCAAACTATGAAATATCGCTGCATTATTTGATTCGCATTCACCCTTAAAAGTTTTTCTATATATATACTGAAATATATTGTCGCTTTTTTCATACAGTATTTTTTGGTATAAAGATTAAATTAACATTTTTTCAATTTATCTAGATTTGTCCAAACGGAATAATCAGTTTTGGGAAAAGCTACACTAGTTATACAGTACCTGTGAATGAAGAATACAGAAACGACTTGAATGACATTTACGCACTGGCTCCCTATTTCACGGATATGATATTAACGTCCACTGGCACAGTTTGGTACCAGGCGTACGATCAAACTTTAGGCGAATCGGAGGAAAAAGTCGTTGTCTTCAATTTTGTTCAAAGTTTAGTCAGCGAAATCTACGAAATAGAAATTGCTCCTCTGTATGTATTCAAAGCAACTTGGGACAGGGTACCGCACTACAGTGGACCAGACACAGGGGTAAATTAGTTGAACGAATGAATGAAAAGAAATTAAGTGAACGAATGAACAAACGAAATTAAGTAAATTAAAGAAAAGAAAGGTAATCTGAAAGTAAAGTAAACTAAATGAATGAATGAATGAATATCATTTATAAGTGTCAATAAGTATCAATTTAACCGTTAATCACTTTTCTTTTTTTCCTTATATATTATATATTATCTTTATAAGGCACATTTAGCCTCAGAAATGACAACAACTTTTCCTCTCAAGAAAAGGCAAAATTGTGTTTTACAGTATTTTAATAATGGATTTAGAGCATGCTGGATGCTTATCACTTGAAGATAGTTGCAATGAATGTGAAATGATTTATTATAAAAGTAGCAAAATGTAGACATAGTGGTATTTTGACATCCCTACAAAATACTTATTCTCTATAGCTTTACTTGTGGCAAAAAGCAAAAGAAACGAAACATAGTACAACTACAGTCCACTCTCGATATCTCGAATTTGAGCGGACAGTACAAATAACTTCGACTTAGCCGAAATTCGACATGTCCGAAGTTGGTATACGTAACAATGTTTTTTTGTCAAATATACCTTTATCATCCCATAAATAGCATACTCATGATGGTAAAATTCAAATTGGGTAAGCACTACTTAATTTTTATTCTACCAATTGAAGTATTCGGGGAATAAAACTGTTTTTTCACATTCGACTCAAGTACACGCTATATTTCCATGAATTTCGGTGTCATGTTCTTATGAAGGTAAGTCTGAACTCATTAGGAATATTAAAACCTGGCAATGTTTATTATTTTATTCAAATGAACATCATGACAAAACAGGCAAAGAAGAAACATGTACACATAGAACCTGACTTACATAAATCATGTCAGTAGAAGAGCTTTCCTCAATCGTTTTTCATCCAATTTTCTTTTTAGAACAGAACAGAACAGCTCTTTATTCTCTCAAACATGTACAATACATGCAATATGAGGATGAACATCAATACAAATATGAGGCTATCTAATGCAATACTAATAATGATGACTATCAAATGTATACTGTTCAACTTAAATACGTTTTAAATAATAACAAATTATATTCTTACACTCTGTATAATTAAGTTCAAAAATTAAACTAATTTATAAAAGGTAGATGGTCTTTCATACAAAACAATTGTACAACTTTTGAACATGTTTGGGCGTATATAGAAGTATCGTTTTAAGTATCGTTTTCTTTCATTTTCGAACCTATTACATTCAAAAAGATAATGAAATTCGTCACCTATTTTTTTCTACAATATGGACAAAAACGTTCATTCAAAGGTGTAGGTTGACTTTTACTGAAGTATAAACCTAAATATTTATAATCATAGAACCACCTCAATAGCTTCATTATTGTATGTAAAATTATATCTTTTTTGTCTGCCATTTGAGAATACTAAAAGTTTCGTTTTTGAAGTATTTACTTTCAATTTCCATGTATCGCAATATTGTTCATATGTTTTAATGCTTCCTGTAGATCTTCTGCGGTCTCAGCCATTATAACAGTGTCGTCTGCATAAAGTAAAATAAATATTCTCAAAAAGTTTTAAATTTGATTTACATTTCCTTCATTTTGAAGTATGATTCCTTGTGCATTACTATTATTATGATGAAAATCATTCAAATCGTTTAGATAAAGCGAAAATAATAAAGGAGACAAATTTTCCCCTTGTCGAACACCAATGTTACTTGTAAAAATTAAATTATTCTGAATTGACCTTTACGCAAGTCTTTATGCTATCATACAATTTTTTGATGGCATTTAGCATTTTACCATGGATATTTACATTACTAAGTTTCTCCCAAAGGCCCTTTCTCCAAACCGTGTCAAAAGCTTGTTTTAAATCTATAAATGAGCAAAATAGTTTCTTTCTTTTATTAGTTAGGAATTTGATTATATGATGCAATATTAAATTTTATACACCACGCTCACCGCTATGAGAGCTTATAGAATTTGGTTCTTACATTTTGAAAGAATGACGGGAAACAAAAACCTTTCATTTTTATATCAATTTCATTTTTTATTCGCTTAAATTCGTTGAAAAATTAAATTCACCATATCGATACTTTACTCAATTAATGATAATTAAAATTATTAAAGTGCAATTCAGTCAAAGCTGGTGAGTTCATTGAATCATCATAACTTCTTTACCAAAACAGAACTCTTCATGACAATTAAGATCCTAATTTAAGTGCACTTTCTAAAGGTGCAAACAACAAACAAACGGAAACACGCTCTGTTCTCACTTTGAAGTACCTAAAATTGACAATTAACATCCCTATTTAAGTGATATTTGTAAAGTTGCAATCAACAAATAATCGCTGAGACGCTTAATTGGCCCGATTATTACACACCTCGGAGGCACCGACAATAATTGATTATCCGTAAATTTTCACGTTTCGACTTACCGAGAGGAAACATACATAGAAAATTAAACGACAGGACCGAAAAATACGATCGACTTAGCCGAAGTACGCACATGTCGACTTCACAGGATTTAAATAATATAAATAAAGAAGGGTTATTGACGGGACCTCAAAATTATTCGACTCAGTCGGAAATAGGACTTAGGCGATTGTGACATACTGAGTGGACTGTATATGGTGAATGAGTACCATTTTGGAAATTGTAACAGTGTATTAAAAATAAAAGCTTTTGAGAAATTTTAAAGTAGCATTTTATGAGCTTAATGCGCCTTTGAATGATATTTATAAATTTGGTCATACTTTTTAGACTGTCACGTTCCAAGTGCTGTATGTTACTGACGGTGAAGAGGCCTATACTTTCTACATTTACGGTGATATGCAGTTTGAGAACAGCGTTCAGTTTATAGGATTATTGACAAACGGTTTTGCCGACGGGTTTAATGACTCCCCGGACGGTACCTACCTTGCGAGACCGAACCTCAACTTGAATCTTGGACGTAAGTGTTTACTGTTGATGTAGAAATTCTATTCTTAATACTTTTATATCCATTCCAAGTTCTTTAACATATTTTTTTTAAATATTTTGGCCCCCAGGTTTAAATTAAATATTCTTTTCTTTAAGATTAAAGATAATCGATAGCGGTAGAGGGATCCGAATACGTGGACTGAAAGGATAGGTGACTAGCTAACCTAGTGCGAAATGAAATATTATATTTTTTATTTTCTTGATTTACAATATCTAGAAAGTATTTTTGCCCCGTTACTGTTGGTAACAAATTTACTGATGAAAGTTTGAAAAACTTATTAATGTTGATGTGTTTCCTAGACAAATACGGTTTAATATGGCATCGTTTTCAGAAAAAAAATATATATATATTATTCGTGCGTGTACGTAACACTGACATCAAAGATTAAAGTTCGATTTTCAATTTAGAGATAAAAATTGTAACAAGCTAACATTGATATTTAGAAAAAGTGAATTTCAAGGTGGGGCGAATATCGAGCCAGTTCTGAAATTGATTTTAAACAGAATGGACGTTTATTTTGAGCTTAGACGGATTTCGAGCCTTTCAAATATCGAAATTAAGATTTGATAAAATTGCGATCCTTTGAAGAATCGAGGCAGCTCGGAGATTGATATTTAAATAGACGAATCTGATTTTCAAGCTGAGGCGACTGTAGAGCTAGAATTGATAAACAATTGTGTTTGGTTTATTGGGGTTTAAAGCCATTGTTAACAATCGTGGTCATATTTCGGCGGTCAGTCCTCCTAACAAGAGTTCCTGGTATCCAACCAGTTTACAAACAAATTTCTCCGCAAGTAACTAACTACTTCCTCACTTGGTTCAGAGGTGAGAGACAAATGACCTATAGACACATTGTCTGAAAACAATTATCAAGGGGAAATTTTGCCGGCCCTGATGGAGATCGAACCGTGAACTCCAGGATTGACAATCCGATGATCCACCAATTGAGCTAGCCGGGCTGGGTACAGAATTGTTTAATGATAGATAAAGTGAATGTCGACCTAGTGCAAATATTTTTAGATATTTGAGCCAGTGCGAATATCGAGCAAGATCTGAAAATGACAATTTCTAATCCACTTGCTCTTAATGTGGATCTCAAAGCTGATTCGAATATTGAATTTCGACTTCAAACTTTACGCACCTTAGAAAAATAATTTTAAACACTGCATCATTGTGTGCAGAAGATGTCCTTTTCTTACAAAGTTAAATCTCAAACATAATTAAATGTAGAATCCATTTTCTAAAGAGGCCGCTGTTTCATAAGTTTTTGTTTTGTTATTTTTTTAGACAAAACATATACAGACAAAATTAAAATTACACAAAATGAATGTGGATAGTAATTGCGAAATGTATTCTTTTGACTTAAAGTCTGTGAGAGTGTGTAGAGATTTTTGCAAGTTTCCCCATCACCAAATTTGAGGGCAAGAGATGAGTTCTTTATGCATTGATTAATCTTTAATTATATCCTAGAAGTCTTGCAAATTATATTTTTCGTATAATTATGATTTGTTATTCTTGTATAAGTTAGTGTTCATTCAAAAGTTTTGATACGCAGCAGCTCGACCCGTTTAAATTTATCGAAGCAAACTGGTAAGATATTATCACTGACCGGATAAGTGACTAAATATTTGTTTTATCTACTGATTAAAATCGATTCATTAGAAGACCCACCGTCGTATACTGACTGGCAACGAATTTGTAAACTACTTCAATGTAATTGGACAAAAATACGGCAATGTGATTAGACAAAATATTAAATTTTCAACCACTAATGTTTTCTATTTGCTGATTTTGTGAAAGAACAATGAATTTTCATCATTAAAATGATTATAATATACCTCTCAGCATATCAGGGTGCAGCCAGTTTCGACCTGAGTTCAAAAGCTGAGGGAATGCCTAACTCTACAGGCTCGGGTTTACAATTTCTGGCATATGGGTCAGCCGCTGGCGACAGCAGTGTGGCGGGCGTCGATGACGCATGTCTTGCAAGAGTTGACGTCAGATACCAAATCCCTTTCATGAACAGGGCGTTTCGTTTCTTTTACGTACGAAACATTACATTTTTTCTACAATCAGTCTTGTTTTGGTCTTAATGTTTCCAAAATCCTGAGCTGACAATTGTTTCTTAAAACTGATTTACAAAAGTAATTTGCTTTAATTCGTTTGTAATACTGTGTACGTTGAAACGTTTTGGATTAATAATTGAAAATCTTTTAACATATAGCATGTTGTATATGTGTATCAGCTGTAAATTTTTAACAACAAATGCAAATTCGTTGTCCGTAATCTCTAGCAATCTCTTCAATACTAGGCAGGGGTGGGGGTCGAATCTGGACATTCAGTTCATTAAATGAATATGTTTCCTAGTCTTCATAAAAGCTACACAAAGAATAACTGAGTTTTATACCTGTCACTGTTTGTAAGAAAAAATTCATAATATTGCAGTCGTTACTTTAATGTCGTCTGTCAGAGTGAAATGAGACGTAATTCACACTATAAATGTTTTCTTTATGATTTTTTTTTAAATATCGTTAAACATGTTAAAGACGCTTTTAATTTTTAAGTATTTTTCAACATTGACATACAAAAGCTCTTTTCAATTTATCTAGATTTGCCCAAACGGAATTATCAGTTTTGGAAGACGCTACACCAGTTATACAGTACCGGTGAATTCAGAATCCAGAAACGACTTAAATAACATTTACGCACTGGCACCCTATTTCGCTGATTTGATCTTAACGTCCACGGGAACAGTATGGTACCAGGCCTACGATCGAACTTTAGGCGAATCGGAAGAAAATGACAATGTCTTTAATTTTACGCAGAGTCTAGTTAGCGAAATTTACGAAATAGAAATTACTCCTCTTTATGTATTCAAAGCAACTTGGGACAGTGTACCGCGTTTCGGAGGACCTATCACAGAGGTAAAAAAGTTAACTAAATAAACGAAGTGCAGTGAAGTGAGCGAACGAACAAAAGTATTGAAGTAAACTGAAGGGAAATAAGTAAATGAATGAACAGGCCAACGAACAAACAAACAAACGAACGAACAACGGACGAACGAACGAACGAATGAATGAATGAATGAATGAATGAATAGATAAAGATCATTTATAAGTGTCAATAAGTATCAATTATATTTAATTTTCAGTTGCAAATGTAGAATTTTTAATGATTTTTTTAGATAAATAAGACTTTTATTGTTAAGCGAAATAAGGATACACTGAATTAAGCGACTTTTCGTTGTTCAGTGTCAGTTGAAAACAACAGTTCTGAACCTGAAGGGTTCGAACTTATTTAGTCGTGCTACTATTCAAAGGTTAAGATGTTTAAGCAAGATGCACACTTTCTGATGTAGTCGGTCTAGATCGCATATCCACAATAATACTATATAGATCTTGCCATATTCTTTTAGACTGTCACGTTCCAAGTGCTGTATGTGACTGACGGTGAAGTGGCCTATACTTTTTACATATACGGTGATATGCAGTTTGGGAACAGCGTTCAGTTTATAGGATTATTGGCAAATGGGTTTGCCGACGGGTTTAGAGACTCCTCAGACGGTACCTACCTTGCGAGACCAAACCTAAACTTGAAACTAGGACGTAAGATATACTGTTAATGTAGAAATTCTATTCTTAATACTTTTGTATGCATTAGAAGCAGTCTAAAGGATGTGTTTTTGAAACTAAAATATTGACCCCAATTTTTGCTAAAAATACCGTTTTCTTTAAGTAACAGATAGTTCATAGCGGTTTCAAAGCAGAAGAAAAAAAATACTAGTAACGGGATTCGAGCTAGTGTACTACAATAAAAAATGACTAGCTAAAATGCAGAACGAAATATTTTCCTTTTTATGCCCCCCCCCCCCCACAATCGAAGATGAGGGTGCATATAGTTTTGGAAATGTCGGTAGGTCGGTCGGTCGGTAGATACTTTGGTATCAGATCAATATCTAGAGAACCGTTAGACCCATCTTCCTCAGACTTTGTTTGTAGGTTGGTCATGACCAGTAGATAACCCCTATAGTTTTTCAGTTCACCGGGCCAAAGGTCGAGTTCACAGTGGCCTTGAACAGCAAAACTACAGAACCCTTGTTTCCAGATTGTTAACAATGTGTAATTAGATTGATTATGACTAGTAGCCGACTACTACAATTCTTTTACATTATCAGGTCAAAGGTCAAGGTCATAGTGACCTTAACTAGCAAAACGATTTCCTATCAATAACTTAAGAACTCTTAGTCCCAGGTTGTTTAAAATCAGATTTTTATTGGCCATGACCAGTAGATTACTAATATAGTTTTTCAGGTCACCAGGTCAAAGGTCGAGGCCACAGTGAGCTTGAAGATTGAAACAGTTTCTAATCAATAACTATAGAACCCTTCGCCTTAAGTTATTCAAACTTAGTTTATAGGCTAGCCATGATTAGTAGATGACTCTCATAGATTTTCAAGTCACCAGACTAAAGGTCAAAGTCACAGTGGCCTTGAACAGCAAAACAGTTTCTGATCAATAACAACAGAACCCTTGATCCCATGTTGGTATCAGTAACTATTGTAATCAATAACTATAGAACCCTTGGTTTCAAGTTATTCAAACTTAATTTATATGCTGGTCATGATAAGAAAATGACCCTGATAGTTTTTCAAGTCACCAGGTCAAAGGGCAAGGCCACAATGAGCTTGAAAAGCAGAATGGTTGCCGATCAATAACTATACAAGGCTTGGTCCCAGGTTCTTCATACTAAGTGTGTTGGTTGGTCATGACCAGTAGATGATCCCTATTGTTATCCACATCACCAGGTCAAATGTTCAAGGTGAGCTTGAACATCAAAACGGTTTTCAATCAATTACTAAAAACCCTTGGTTCCATGTTGTTTAAACCTAGTATGTATGTTGGCCATGAACAGTAGATGACACCTTTAGTTTTTCCGATCATCAGGTCAAGATCACAGTGACTTTGGAGAGAAAATCAGTTTCCGATCAATAACTACAGAATCTTTGTTTCCAAGTTGTTCAAACTTAGTGTAAAGGTCAAGAAAATGGCCCCTTTTTCAGGTCGCCAGTTCAAAGAGAAATTGAAAATCAAAATGGTTTCCGATCAATAACTATTAAAGGCTTAATTATAGGTTTTTCATACTTAGTGTGTATGTGGGCCATGACCCGTAGATGATCCCTATTCTTTCTCAGGTCAGCAGGTCAAAGGTCAAACTCAAAGTGATCTTGAATAGCAAAACAGTTTCCGATCAATAACTATAGAACTCATGGTGTCTGGTTGTTCAAATTTGGTGTGTAGGTTGATAATGACTAGTAGATAAGCTTGGTAGTTTTTCAGATCACCAGGTCAAAGACCAAGATCACAGTGATTTTGAAAAGCAAATTAATGTCCAATTAATAACTGTAGAACGCTTGGGCCCAGGTTCCTCAAACTTGGTATATAGGTTGGCCATGACCAGTAGATAGGAAGCGGATGTGGTCCAGTGGTAACGCGCTGGACTGGAAAAACAGGGGTCCCGAGTTCGATCCCCCGCTCCTCCATTAACATTACTAATAGTCTTTCGGATGAGACTTTAAACCGAGGTCCCATGTATCAGTGCTATACACTGAGCATGAAAAAGAACCAGGGGTATCTCTGGAATGGGATGCTTTCTTATCTTGCACTACCCCCACAACATAAAATAACTAATCTCTTCAGGGGGCGTCGGATATATGGGCTACCGGTACCGACGTTAAATAAGCTTAAATAGATAGAAATAGATGACCCTATAGCTTTTAAGTACAAAAGTCAAGGTCAAAGAGACCTTGTGTAGTAAAATAGCATCCGATCAATTACTATAGAATGCCTGGGCCTAGCTCTTTAAAACTTCATAGGTAGGTTGGCCGTGACAGTTAAATGACGACTGTAGGTTTTAAATTTTTATGTCCAAGGTCAAGGTCACAATAACATTGAAAAGCAAAGCTGAAAACTGTTTCTGCTGAATATCTAGAGAATCCTTTGGCCCGGGTTAGTCAGAGTATGTATGTGAGTTTGTCATGATCAGTAGATGACAGCTATTGTTTTTCAGGTCATTGGGTCAAGGGTCACTTTTACCTTGAAAAGCAAAATTGTTTCTGATGAATAAGTGTAGAACGCTTGAGCCCACGTTTCTCAAACTTTGTATATAATTTTAATGACTTGTAGATGAACCCTTTAGTTTTTCAAGTCATTAGGTCAAAGGCCGTGGTCACAGTGTCCTTGAAAAGCAAAATGGTTTCCGATTAATAACTACAGACCGCTTGGTCCCAGCTCCACGAAACTTCATGGTTGACTGACATCTAATTTGAACAAAAGGCAATTCGTTTGGACGAAGTATAATGTCAACCATTTTTCTATGTTTATATTGTGAAAGAACACTGTGTTTTCAACATGTATAACTGACTGATCATATACTTTTCAGCATATCTGGGTGCAGCAAGTTTCGACTTAGTTTCAAATGCTGAGCGTAGGCCTAATTATGGAGCGCAGTGTCTAGTTTGGGCTCAGCAGCAGACGATATACAGAGAACTGTATAGATCTCAACTGAGTAGAATGCCTGAGTGCCCTTGCTGGTCATTCCTTTTGTCTTTTGACCGACGGTTCTGTCGCATGAGATATGATCTGGGAACAAATACGTTTCAAGTATCAGTTTTACCGAGGCGCCTTTTCGCACCATATGGCAAGGTGATTTTGAATAATTTTCTGGCACTTTAAAACATGCAAATTTGTAAGGCTTTGATCGAATATTATTTAGGTCTGACACAGTTTATAGATTTTTGCTGACGTTTATTTTTCTCATTCAGATCATGCAAATGATATTTTTTTTTAAATTTTATAGTCAATACACTATAAATTTCACGAGTTGCATGTGAACTATATAATCTTAAGACGTTTTTACCTGGTTCATGACTATTTCTTTTGCAGACCTGTGTTTACAATATATTCGGAAGTTTCATTGGTTTTGGGAACCTGGCAGGTTCTTTTCAGACTTATAATGACATCGTGTACCCACGAGAAAACGTAAATAATGATCTGTACTATAGAAGGTTGTGTTGTGAGCTCTCCAACAATTGTGAAGCATATTACCAAGTACGGCCACGAGTGAGCAGATGCTATACACTATTGCCTTTCAGGTTTGGTAAGCTCTTTTTAATATTATTATCATTAAACCCGTCAATATATTACACCGTGCAATACAGGTTTAAGGCTTTGCTCCCCGAAGAGAGAGCATATAGTCGACGACATGTCCGTCTGTCCGTCCATCTGCCCGTCTGTCCGGTTTTGTCAGGAGTATAGCGCAAACACCAATGAGGGGATTTACTTTAAAAGTCATTAGATAGCAGAGGACGTTTACAGAAAGAGCAGTGCACAATAATTTTAACTTAGCTTGTTTTTCTCGTTATTTCCCCTTAGTATACTGACGGAAAAAAATAACTGTGCACACTAAAATACTTAATATCTTTTATTAGGTATAAAATTATTTTAGCAGATTTCTTTTGTGTAATTCACAAGGTAGTCTTGTTTCAATAATACTGCTTTTCGCGAGTTGCACGTGCAAAATTTATAGCCCGTAACGGTCGCGCTTTTTACGTGTTTCTTTATGTTAACATCCTCGTACATGCTGTTTCGAGTTATTTTAACCGTCAAATTATAGTGAGCTACCCAGCAGTTCAGAAAAAACACCTTCATTTGGATTTTAAGTCTTTGAAGACAATGCCACGCATCTCAGAAAATGATCGCCTACGTGCCGTCGGTATGCTCCAAGCAGGCATTGCTCAAAATGCGGTTGCGCAGCGTTTTGGTGTTCACCGAAACACCATATCAGCACTTTGGCGACGATTTCAGCAACGTGGCAACGTCCGTGATCTACCACGTCCAGGGCGTCCACGTGTGACGTCAATCCGTCAAGACAATTATATCCGGCTTACACACCTACGGAATCGATTTCAACCGGCCACATTAACAGCACGAACAATTCCTGGCTTGAGACCTATCAGTGGACGAACTGTTAGAAACCGATTAAGAGAGCACAGCATTACTCCACGACGTCCTGCGATACGTCCTACTCTTCTCTTACGTCATCGACAACGTCGACGTCAGTGGTGCAGACAGTACCTAAGGCTTCCAAGAGCATATTGGAATAATGTTCTGTTTACTGACGAGTCGCGGTTTCACTTAGAAAGTTCGGACGGACGAGTTCGTGTATACAGGCGTCGCGGAGAACGTTACTTGGATCCCTGTGTTTTTCAACGTCAACGTTTTGGTGGTGGTGGGTCGATAATGGTTTGGGGAGGTATCTCATCTCAAGGCAGGACCCAGCTTGTAATTGTCCGTGGCAATTTAACGGGTGTTCGTTACAGAGATGAGATTGTCATACCCCACGTGCTGCCATTTCTTCAACGTCAAGGGCGTAACATGACGTTTCAACAAGACAACGCTCGGCCACATGTAGCACGTGTAGTTACCGGGTTTCTGGCTCAGCAAAACGTGAGTGTCTTACGCTGGCCCGCTGTTTCACCAGATCTTTCACCAATTGAGCACGTTTGGGATGAGATGAAGAGACGCCTCCGTCAAAGACGTAACCAACCTCTCACGCTGGACCAACTAGCGCAGACATTGGTCAACATCTGGAACACCATTCCACAGGCAGTTATCGCCAACTTAGTTGCCTCTATGCCTCGTCGCTGCCGTGCTTGCTTGAACGCCAATGGAGGCCACACACGATAATGACCTTGTGAAATCAGATTTCATACCTGTCAACTTCTGCGCCTTGTTACTGTAAAAATTGTTTTACATGATTAAGTGTTTGTATTGATTGTTAGAAATAAAACGTTGATTGGCTAATTTGCAAAGTTTTATGTGACTATTCCTAATATTAAAAAAAATTCTATACCTTGAAGTATGCACAGTTATATTTTTCCGTTAGTATACATTTTGCTTGCCCTGAGCATATAACTGAAAATTTTTAATATTAAAGGTATTTAGTTGATATTTGGCACATTAATAGAGAGTACTGGCAGGAAGTGCAGTTTCTAAGAACCATAACTCAAGTTGTCCCCACTTTTTGGAATATTTCTCTTTCTTAGTTTTGTTAACATGTAATTATGCTTTTCCAGAGCAGAACTCAAAATTATAAATGGGATTTTGTTGATATTTAAGATATTGATAAAGGGTATGTATTTAAAGTGCAGTGTTCAATAATATGTAACTTAGCCTTCACACAATTTTGGTTATTTTGCTTTGTTATATTTTTAATGCTTGTTGGATTTTTTTTTCCGGAGTTGAATTAAAAAAACGGTATGGAGGATATTGAGGGTAAGAGCAGTGCACAAGATAGCTGTATCTCATCTTGCTTAGTTTTCCGATTATCTCCCCTTTGTACATTTTGTTTTTCTGAGACATAACTACAAAAGTATCAAAGGCATTTAGACGAAACCTAATCTGAATATTGAATGTAACGGTGTTAATATTAAATACACTGATTCTGTCAAATATCTAGGTGTAACTTTAGATCATACTTTAAGTTTTGACTCTTTAGTTACCTCAGTTATTAAAAAAGCTAATGCTAGGCTTAAGTTTTTGTATAGGGAAGAACAAGATTCTATATTTTTATACTAAGAAACTTTTGGTTATGTCGCTAATACAAAGTCATGTTGATTATGCCTGTTCTGTGTGGTACTAAGCATTTCCCAGAACCTGAAAAGTAGGCTCCAGATTACACAAAATAAGATAATTAGATTTGTTTTAAGTTTAGACCAGAGAAGTCATATTGATTCTGATCATTTTTTCAAGTCAGGTTGGTTACCAGTTGAAAAAAGAGTAGAACAAATCACTTTAAATCATGTTTTTAAGATTCATTCAGGTTCTGCCCCTTCTTATTTAGAAGAACATTTTACCCCAGCTTGTTCTGTACATGGTCACAATACTAGATTCAGTAAAAATAAAGGTTTCATTATACTTAAGGTCAAAAGTTTTGGAAAGGAATATGTTTCATATAATGGTTGTACTTTGTAGAATAGGTTACATATTGACATTAATAATTGCCCTGATCTTCAGAAATTCAAGGTTGCTGTCAAGGCCCATCTTTTGAACTCATGCAGTCACTAGTTTTCATTTTATTTCTTTTGTTTTATGTAACAGTTGTGCCTTGCTAGGACATGTCATCATCCATCCTAGGACCGCAATGGAAATAAGAGAGTTTTATACTCACTTTTTTGTGTTATCCTGGGTATATGACAGCATGTCCCTGGTACAGTTAAATGTTATTAAAACTAAAGCTAGGTTTTGTTTGATATAATCATAAGGCATTTCAGAATGTGATATTTTTAAATTAATGTGATATATATATATATATATATATATATATATATATATATATATATATATATATATATATATATATATGTCTTTCAATATATTGATTTATATATTTTTATAATGTACCATGCCATGTATCATATGCTAAAAAAATAAATTATTATTGTTTAGATGATAATAGGCACATTGATAGAACGTAGTGGTAGAAAGTAAATTGATAACTCAAGATGTCTCCCGTTTAGAGTTGTTTTCCTTTACAATTTTTGTTATGTTTAAATGATTGTCCCAAGCTTATTTATAAAATTATAAAAGGGACTAAAACCGCAAGGCCTAAGGAATATATATTTTGCATGGAGGCTCTCTGCCAACATTGTTTCAAATTATATATTACCTGGGATGAACATTTACCATTACCCAATGGGGTCTAATTTTTGAAAAAAATAAACTTTCAAAATTTTCTGGTCAGTAACCGTAGGCCCTCGTCCTGAGATACATGTATTTTATATTTAGTATTGTATAGTTTACTTTTCGAAAGAAAGGAATGTTCAAGTTATTTCTCTTGGCTCAAATTGACTACGCATTGTGGGGGTGGGTCTGTTGTTTTATATAAAGTTAAAAGAAGAATCTTCCTGTCTAAAGTGACTCCCTAGAGATTACATATTTTGAATGTAGTATTGTTTAGTAGACCTTTACCAGGTATGAACAAATTGTGTCCTGGGGTAAAACCGGTCCCGCCACAGGGATCTTATTTTCTTAAAATACATTTTAAGCTTACCTGAGAACAACGTGCTCATGGTGAGCTTTTGTGATCCCTTTGTGTCCGGCATCCATCGTCGTACGTCGTGCGTCGTCCGTCGTCAACAATTTCATAAAAACAACATCAGGCAGGAATGATCCTTGAGTGGTCCACTTTCAAAGTTGTTCAAATGGTTCCGGTCTGTTGCAAAAATAGCTCACAGGGCCAAAAAAGAAGTTTCAAAAATGCAAATTAAAAACAATCTTCTTGTCAGAAAGTACAAGGCCAAAAGCTTTGATATTTTGTATATGACATCATCTATAGGTCCCCTAATGTCAAAAGTGGCCCCGGCCCGGTGGGTCATAGGTTTTCCATATATGTATATAGTAAAAACGTCTTCTTTGAAACTGCAAAGACTAGAGCCTTAGATATTTGGCATGAAACATTGTTTAGTGAGGCTCTACAAAGTTTGTTCAAATTATAGCCCTAGGATCAAAACTGGCCCCGCCCTAGGGGGGTCATGGGTTTCCCATATATTCATATAGTAAAATCTTTAAAAAAATCTTCTTCTTTGAAACTACAAAGGCTAGAGCTTGGATATTTGGCAAGAAACATTGTTTAGTGAGGCTCTTCAAAGTTTGTTCAAATTATAGCCCTAGGATCAAAATTTGTCCCGCCCTTGGGGGCTCATGTGTTTTCCATATATTCATATAGTAAAATCTTTAAAAAAATATTCTGCTTTAAAACTGAAAAGGTTGCAGCTTTGTTATTTCACATGAAATATTCTGTAGAGGACCATACAATTATTGTTCAAATTATAGCCCAAGGGTTGAAAATGGCCCTGCCCAGGTGGGGTCATAGTTTTCCTTATTTACATATACTAAAAACGTAAGAAAAAAAAACTTTCTCTGAGACCGCAAAGGCTAGAGCTTAGATATTGTACATGAAACATTGTCTAGTAAAACTCTACCAAGTTTGTTCAGATTATATCCCTGGGGTAAAAATTGGGCCTGCCCGAGGGTCAAAGATTTTTATTATATACATATAGTAAACACTTATAAGAAAATTATCCTTTGAAGCTTCAAAGGCTAGAGCTTAGATATTTGGCATGAAAGATTGTGGACCATCTACAAAGATTGTTCAAATTATCGCCCTAGAAGTCAAAATTGGCCCTGCCTTGGGGGACATGGGTTTTCTTTATATACATATAAAAAATTGATCTCTGAAACCGAGAAAGCTTGAGCTTAGATACTTTACATGAAATATTGTCTGGTAAACTTATATCAAGATTGTTTAAATTAAAGCCTTTGGGTCAAAGTTGGACCTGCCCCAGGGGACTCAATGACCTACTTTTTCTGTTTTTTGATATACAGTTATGAAATTTAGACCGTGTGCACACTTTCGATGTAGAATTTAACTTTGATATGAGCTGGCCTAGATTTTGACCTAGTGACCTACTTTCTTGTTTTTTGATGTACAGTTATGAAATTTAGACCATGTGCACACTATACTTCACTTCACATGTAGAATTAACTTCGATATGAGCTGGCCTAGATTTTGACCTAGTGACCTACTTTGTTGTTTTTTGATGTACAGCTATGGAATTTAGACCATTTGCACAGTTTAGATGTAGAATTGAACTTTGATGTAATATGACATAAATTTTGACCTAGTGACTTGCTTTTGTGATATTTGATATACAGTTATGAAATTTGGATCATGTGCACAGTTTCAGATGTAGAATTGAATTTTAATTTGAGCTGGCCTAGATTTGACCTAGTTACCTTTTTTCTTGTTTTTTGATGTACAGCTATGAAATTTAGACCATGTGCACAGTTTCAGATGTAAAATTGAACTTTAATGTTAGATGACCTAAAGTTGGACTAGTGACCTACCTTTTTGTTATTTAATATACAGCTATGAAATTTACACCATGTCGCAGTTTCAGATGTAGATATAAACTTAGATATCCGCTGACCTAGATTTTGACCTAGTGACCTACTTTCTTCTTTTTATGTACAGCTGTGTGCAGTTTCAGGTGTCGAATTGAACTCTGATATTAGATGACATTAATTTTGAATTAGTGACCTTCTTTTTTGTTGTTTACTGTACAGCTTTGAAATTTGGACCATATATATGGTAAAAATTGTTCAAATTCTTGTAATAAACACTAGCTTTCTCCGTTTTCACACAAAGAACAGTCTGTCCTCATGGTGAGCACTTTGGGGCCAATGGCCTCCTTATTTCTAAATTTTCTAGACAGAAATCATAGGGTAGAGAACTTAGATCTTTGGTATGTAGAACTGTATACTTGACCTTTTACAAAGATTATTTAGATTATCTCCCTAGTGTCCCTAACCCGAGTTGATGGGTCACTTAATTTGATTACATTTTAAAGAAAAATAAATTAAAACTTTTTGACCTTGACCTGTTGGCCTTCTTCTTTGATTTTGCAGTTGCAATATGGAAATCTGAACTTTGTATAATTTTGAATGCAGCTTTCAAATACAATCTTAGCCGATATTTACTTTGACTTATTGACCTATGTTTTCAGGAAGAGTATTAAATTATAATAATAATAATAATAATAACCTCAGCTGACACTGACTTTGTACCACTGACTTTCCTACTGTATTTCAGGTTTTTCTCCATAAAATTTGGAGCATATGTACCATTTTGCATGTATATTTCACATTCAACATGGGGTGAACTTACATGGATTTCTTCATTGGCCTTGTTTTTTAAAATTGTGGTACTCGGGTGTGGGATATAAAGCCATCATGACCCTTTTGTCACAAATGTTAAACACATCGAAACCATGTGTCGCATACAAATTCCAGCTGTTTACCTCCAAGGTCAAAGTGTTAGGCTGTTCATATGATGCGTAAATGGTTGATAGAAAAGCAATAATAAATTATGTGAGGAAGTGTAGCAAACAGGTCCTGTTACTCTACATTGCTTATTTAGTTCATACAGGGAACTTTCCCCTCTTACCTCTGACAACTTAATGTTGTGTGGGTAATAATAACATTAAGTGATAGCTCTATTTATCGTTGATAGCGGTATTTTTATTTTAATTTAAACTTACAAAAATACTAAAACAAATGCACCCCTTTAAAATAGTGCTACTGTGGGTAGCATCCATCCGTTCTACCGATTTCCTTGTTCTTGTAATATATTGCTAGAATTTATTATCTTTTTATACTTGTTTTATCAAAGTTTCCGCAACTGAACAAGGTCTAAAGACCGAAAAGTGCATTTTGTTTTGAATGTCTTGTTCTGAAGGTATGCATGCTTCATTTTTGCAGGTGGAGGTTTCGGTGATCCACATATCACCACACTGGACGGAAAGACGTACTCATTCAATGGCCATGGCGAATATGTTTTGCTACGAATCTCAAATGTGAATTTCGAAATTCAGTCCAGAACTGACCGTCCTCTGACAAAAACAGGCGCTTCTGTCGGAAGCAACAATATTTTCTGCTTTTGCAGTACAGTCTTCTGATGCCTGGCTCCAAGTAGAATTGAACAGTGAGAAGACGGGTATTAACATCTTCGTCGGCAGAAGTAAGACAACATGGGACGACTTCACTACGGATTTTATCAATGATGGTGACAATTTCAGATACGATTCGGAGGCCCTATGTCTATCACGTGACAATAATACGCTCGTATCAAGCTTCTCAGAAACGGGTAACTATTGCATACATTTGTGACATCTCAGTAGCATATTTTTTTATCATATATCTATTTTTAGATTATTATTACGATTTAGCTTGAGATTGTCGAAAGATGTCGTGAATTTTCACCAGTAGCGAATATTTTGTATTTCAGGTCTTTCCAAGAATAAATATGATGTTTATAAAAATACCTTTCTATTTCTTTCTACAGGTATTGCATTCAACGTAACTGTCAATGTCGGACTTTTGCAAATGGCTATTAGTTTGAATAGTGAGTACGAGGGTAATACAACCGGGTTGCTAGGCAACTTTAACGAGGATCCAGAAGACGACTATGTTCCGCGAGATTCAACGTCTGCCATACCAATCACTGCAAACGAAAGTGTAGTTTTACACGAATTTCGGACAGACATGTAAGAAAAAGATTATGATGTCATATTCCTTAGGGTTAGTCTCAAGCGAAGATTTTATACATGCATTTTATTTCACTCTGCAGATCAGATAAAGTCTTAAGAACACGTCTGTAGTATCAAAAAATAAAGGAACAAGTTTTAAAACACAAAGAAAATAGAACAAACGTACAAAATCAATCGTAAAAACTCTGCCTTTTCCGACAACTTCGTATAGTCCAATATGGACGCCTTCCACATTATACCCTAGGTGACTAATTGAAGTCGCCTGAGGTGTTCCGAGTAGTACAAAATTAAAGATAAACAAAAACATCATGACACAATGCTTCAGTTAACAGTTTAACTGTATTTAGTATGAATTTTAAGAAAGGGGTTATTTCAGTAAACATATTTGGGTAGTAATTTGCCCAGTACTGCAATAAACAGGTTGGGTTTGTTGTAAATATATGCAATACCTTTCTGTTTCCAGGGATGACGAGAGCAGATGAGAGCATTTTCAAATATGATAATGGAAATCGCACGCAGACTACATCTTTCCAGAGTACGTGCCCACATTCTTAGATGAGATTAGAAATGAAACTGTTTTAAACGAGGCGACGGATTTATGTGGAGAAAACAACGATCCATGTGTGCTGGACTACGTTGTCACTAGGATCAAAGAACTGGCTGAAGCGACAACTGTGACGGAGCGACAGGCCGAAGCAAATACAGAGCAGGCTTGTGCGTTCTTGACCTTTATATAAAATATATAGTTCATTTTTATCCACCTCCATCGAAGATAATGGGGTATATCATTTTGCAAATGTCAGGTCGGTCGCTCGGTAGATACTTTCGTTTCCGACCAATATCTACAGAACCTTTGGACCCACATTTCTCAGACTTATTTTTTAGATTGTTCATGACTAGTAGATGACGCCTGTAGTTACTCAGGTCATTAGGTCATATGCCAAGGTCACAGTGACCTTGAAAAGCAAAACGTATTTCCGATCAATAATCATAGAAGCCTAGTTCTAGGTTCTTCAAACTTAGTGTGTATATTAGACAAAGCCAGTGGATAACTTCTATAGTTTCTCAGGACACCAGGTCAAAGGTCAAGGTGACCTTACAGTGACCTTAAAGAGTCAAACGCTTTCCGGTTAATTACTACAGAACACTTGGGACCAGCTCCTCAAAAATTCATAGGTAGGCTGGTGATGACAATTAGATGACCCTAGTAGTTTGTTTTAGGATTATTAGGGCAAAGATCAAGATCACAGTTACCTTGAAAAGCAAAACAGATTCTGCTTAATATCTAGGGAATATCATTGGGCACAGATTTGTGAGACTCAATATGTAGGTTTGTCAGTAGATGAAAACTATCGTTTTTCAGATCATTGGGTCAAAGGTCAATGGTGACAGTGACCTTGAAAAGCTAAATGGTTTCCGATAAATAACTGTAGAACACTTAGGCCCATGTTCCTCAAACTTTGTATGTAAGTTGTTCATGACTTGTAGATGAACGATTTGTTTTTCAGGTCACCAGGTCAAAGGCCAAGGCCACGGTGTCCTTGAATAGCAAAATGGTTACCGATCAATGAATTTAGAACGCTTGGTCCCAGCTCCTCAAAACTTCATGGCTGCCTCTTGGGATAAGGCCCTAGGGGAGGGGGCATATATGATTATTTACAAACATCTCTTGTCTACTTCAGACTTACGAACAATCTATATCTAAAATTTAGAATAGGTCATTGAATGTAGATTGAAAGGGTTATTTATACTCATTTTCAGTTTTCTAAGCATTCTTTGGCGTTTTATTGAAACAACGATGCTCTCAAAAAGTGAATAACCGATCTTCTACTTGTAGCAATTTGATCAAAAACGAGGATCGTGTACTCAGCAAAATATAGATTTGAATCACCCAAAACTAAAATTTAACTGAATGTTTTGTTTTGTTGCAAAATTATTTCTGGCATGTATTTCATTAAATGCATTGTTTTTAAGGTAAGTTATAACCACTAACCACTTAAACGAATGTTAAAGCAGGATTTAGTTTCTTTACTGTCATATAATTATTTGGATTTGTATCCACAAATTTTGTTTCAGTAAACATCATTCCTTCACTAAACGTGAGCAGTGGCACAACTATGGTCGACGAACGTGACTATTTATATGTGAACATGGGCGAGGCAAAAACTTTTACTGTACTTGGTACAGATGACGGAACATTGACGTATGCTCTTACTAATGCAACTGAAAGCGTTACCCTCGGCACACCTGGAAGTGACGGAACTGTTGACGTCACTGTTACAGTCACCGATACAAACCCAATTTATGTCAGGTAATGCAAATATACAGCACTACTGAAAACGATTTAAGCGAAATCATTATTATAAATACTCCGTGTAATAATTCTTTAATTTAGCAGTCATTACAGAAGAATTATTTTCAGCTGTATTTGAAAAAAAAAATTGAAAGATTCGCTTATTGTCTGAACAAAGAAGGGAAAAAAATGCATCTTTAAGCAAAAATAATTTCAAAGATAACAAGGAAAACCATATAGAGGACAGGTCTACTTACTGTGTACAACAAATGACACAACAACGAATCGTTTAGTCTTCAAACACGCATGTATTTGTTACATTTATTTCAGTATTACTGCAACAGACGACAAAGGGGCAAAGTCGCCTGCTGCAGACGTGGTTATAGTTCTGTGTACGCAGTGTAACTCACACGGTACATTGTAACAACAGCGCTATTAGAGAAGATCCAAGGTCTACGGACACTTTCAAATTTGCCACATGTATTTGTAACAGCTATTGGGAAGGTATGTAATACAGCTGTCGTACACATTCTTTTGAATCTCCACTTTTATTACTATATTCAAAGTTTGTCAATCATCTTAACTACGGTAAGTATTCCTGTTTAAATTGCTAACGTTTGTTTTCATTTATTTACATAAATATGTGTTACCCTTTAATGTTGCAAGTGTAACTTAATAAGTAAATGACTACAAAATAAATTTCCTTAAAAAGCTCAGCAAATTTGCTGAACTCTAACAAATGTATTTGATTTACATATACACAAAAATAGCGCGTAGAACGTTCATCACTTTAGTTTAATTTTCTAAACTGAATCAGAATTAGTTTTATTCGGGTTAAGGCAATTCAGATAAGCGTGAACCGCCTAAGGTAGCTGTTTAACTCGGAATGTAAAGTATCAAAATAAAACAGTCTGCAATAAACGGGCTTTGAGAAGGAGAAATTATTTACAATTTACTATAACGTTGACTTCTGAAACCATTATAAGTACATGAATTCAAATACCCGTTTAAGTAATGAAAAAAATGCATTTTAATAACCTTTACAAACATTTTGTCATTTACTGTCTTTCCAAACAATCATTCCATCATTTCTACTGATTTGTGATGCCTCTTTCGAATGGGCTATGTTAAAAAAAAGGGAGAGAAAAAAACCAATCAAATTTGCTGCCGACACTTTTTTTCCGACACATATATGGAATATGTGATGAATCTCAAGACAGACATTAAGCATTAGAAGAAGTAATCTGACATACATGAATATGTACTACTCAAAATTTGATAGGGGTCAGTTTTTATTTCTTAAATATCTTTTTAATGATAACCTCAAGATAACTGATTTTTTTCTCATAAATGTAGTTTATTCATATGGCAAAGCCGACCTGTCCAGCAGATTTTGATTGTTAACCTGTACATGGCTCGAGATGCACGGGAAAAGCGATACCCCTGGAAAAGTGGTGCACTGCGGGCATGTACCTTCATGTACACATCCGTTTTATTCAGACTTCGCTTGTGCATTGTAACGTTTATATCGTACCTAGCACTGGTCATGGCAAATCTACGGCAAAGACGGCGTATTGACTAGAGGATGAATAGAAGGGTAGGGATGCTTGAGGCTGGGCGTTCCCAACGGTACGTGGTAGGTGTCCTTGGGGTGTCCCAGAGCACCGTTGCCAGAATGTGGCGACGGTTTCAAACGTACGGGCATGTCACGTATAGGTATGGCGGAGGGCGTCTGAGGTCCACAACTTAGCGTGAGGACCGGTTTATTGTCTTTCAATCGCGACTGTCAGCGCTTTGTTACCGCTACTGTCCTCCAAAATGACTTCCAGAATGCCACTGGTGTAAGACTTTCCACTCAAACCATCAGGAACCGTCTTCATACAGATGGCATGAGGGCTAGAAGGCCAACAATCCGAATTCCATTAACGCAAAACCACATCCAGGCACGTCTTCAATGGGCCCGCGATCACGCCAGTCGGATGCTGCATGACTGGAGCTCAGTGCTGTTCACTGACGAGTCTAGATTTTGTTTGGACTTCACCTGATAGGCGAGTGCGGGTATGGAGATCCGCCAATGAACGTTTGGCTCCCGTATGTGTTGCTACCCATGACCGTCATGGCGGGGGCTCCGTCATGGTGTGGGCGGGCATTAGCATGCAGGGAAGAACGGACCTGCACATTGTTCAAAACGGCACATTGACGGCTGTACGATACGTCAATGAGATTTTAGATGTGTACGTTCGTCCGTACAGCTTGTGCTATAGGCCCTGAGTTCATTTCAATGGACGACAACGCCCGGCCTCACAGGGCAAGGATCACCGACGAGTACCTGGAGGCAGCAGCCATAGAGAGAATGGACAGGCCTGCAAGGTCTCCAGACCTCAATCCAATAGAGCATCGCCTGGGACATTCTGCAGACTGCAATATCTGCTCGTCCCAGTCCAGCCAACCACGGTCCCTTCGCTACAGCAGACTCATCTGGACGAGTGGGCGCGACTCCCACAACAAAGTATCCGGAGACTCATTAGCAGCATGAGAAGGCGGTGCAGAGCAGTATTCCAAGCAAACGGACACCACACGCGATATTAAAGCAAAATTCAGGCCATAGACTTGATTTTTCCAAAAGGTTCCATTTCATCTCCTGTCTGTGTTATGACAGATTCGTGCCTCTCCCACGGTCAGCCTCTGTCACTGCTTCAACGGTTTTTTACTAGACAAATTACTTCTTTTAAAGATACAGCTGATTGGGTTAGATAGTTTTCGTATAATATCTAATAAAGGTACAGGATACCACGTAATTATTTCATATTTTTTGAAGTTATATAGTGGTTCATCCGTTTTTAGAGTTATTTCTGTAAGATGCTTCTACAGACCAGGGTTAGTTTTTGTATTGGTATTCTAATCCACATTGCATGTATCATTTATGTAGTTATACTTACCCGTTGCCTATATTTTTCAGAAATAATATGGCGGGTTTTTGCTCAATCATGACGAACCATATTTATGCAATGCATTTAAAAAAACATATTAATTATTTTCCTTACTAAAATGGCTTTTTTACTTAAGAATATAAAAGATGAAGTTCCTTTAGGACTGTAAGATTAAATAGTAATAATAACTTTATGATTGCATGTTGCAGGGCTTGACTGTGAAGATGATCTTGATGGCTGTAATGATAATCCTTGCTCAGTTGGCCGTAATTGCTCGGACAGATCTGCGATCATCCACGCGGCCAATCCTGCCCTAAAACCGTACACGTGCTCACCATGTCCCATGGGATATGAGGATATTGACGACAAATGTGAAGGTAATGAATGATGAATCATTATTTAGGTGATTTTCATATATGATTGTTTTGAATTGTTTCAATCTTATGAATTTACAAATTTACAAATTATCACAGTAACATATTTTACTACTACGAAAATTCAAATGATGCATCAGGAATGAAAAACACAATTTGACAGCTAAAGACATAGAAATTTTCTTGAACAATTAAGTTAAAACTTAGACTTTCGATAGTTTGGTGGAGGATTACTACATATCAAGTAGGAATATGATAACAAGAGTCTTAATTATTAGACCGGGTACCAGGAAATTCGGACAATCATCATATTCCTAACCGCCAGCAGAATAATAAAGGATTTGAAGTACCAGTGCCATTCATTTGAAAAATCTTAGATATAGAGTCATGGTCATATTTTTTAACTTCCACCATCCTTCATGTACTATTTTGAGTTTCTCCTTTAACTTATTTGATTTTTATACATGATTTGATGATAAAGAGGGGGACAGTAGATCTACTTTCCATTATACATGTTTTTTATAAGTAAGTAACTGAACGAAACAAGTTGTTAGAGTAGTTGTACATTTAAATGTATATAATCAGTCATATAATTAGTCATATAATCAGTCATATAATTAGACTTCGCCATTTTCGACGTTTGCTAGATATATATTTTAAGTCGCTTAATTTTCTCATATTGTTTTGAATTATATTTCTTGCAGATGTAAATGAGTGTAATGGTACCTCGAATTGCAGCCAAACATGTGTGAATACCCTAGGCAGTTTCCACTGTCAGTGTAACACAGGTTACAGACTCGCCGCAGACGGCTTCTCATGTAACGGTAAATTGTTCAACTCTTCGGAGACATTTCTTATATTTATTATCTTTATCGGGAAACGAAAGAAGTAACAGACGACATAAAGCATTTATTGCTATAATGTTATGTGTGCATGTGATTTCTTTAGTTTTTTGTCCATTATGCAAATATAGGTCTTTAAATTCATTGAAAATATACAAATATACGAACAGTTGGTGCTTTAGAATTATTGAATTGATTTTACTTCACGACAGAAATTCCGGATATTTTGAAATGACTATGCGACCGATCGCAGTGACGCCGTCGGCATTTTGATGTTCAGCTAAAACCTAACAGAACTTGAATTAGAATTAGGAATTATATTTCAAACGACTCTTTTTAATTTTAGATTTCAGCCATAAGTTTATTTTTGATAATCATCTGGAACTTTTTTCCAGATATCAATGAGTGCGATGAGGCCACAAGCGGATGTACACAGGTGTGTAACAACACCGCCGGAAGTTTCATATGTTCGTGTTTTAATGGTTACACGTACAACGCCACCAGTGATGTTTGTGAACAAGGTAAGCTTATGTCAAAATATCATATTGGGAGATGATAAAAGTTATGACTTTATGTTTAAGCACAATTCAGTATTTTATAAAAAAGTAACAACCATACGTAAGTCTAAACAAAATGATACCACACAGATCGGAATAAAACTGTGATTACATGCTGCATTGTTTGCAACGCCCCTTTCAGACGTTAGACTAACCCAAACCCATCCTTTTTTTCTATGATTTGTAACCTTCACCACTTGCTTATGTCATTATTATAGACGAAAGAGCAGCATTCGGATGTAGTGACATTAACTGCTCCAGGGCTAGTGGTTGCAGTATAAACGAGACCGGTTCTGCAGTGTGTTTCTGTAACACTGGATACCAAATCCAGGCGGACAACACATGCGAAGGTAAATACTATATTTCAATTTTATCATAAAACTAGCTTGATAATTATCTAAGAGAGATGTTATGATTAAGATAATAAAGCTGGCAGACACCATTTTCACACTGAACTTTAGTGTCTGATGTTCACTCAAACTGTTTGCGCCTCACTGACAATCCCAATACAACAACCTGAAAAGAAAAGTACAGCTAGTCTTATAGGATTGAAGACAATCTACAACAAAAACTCAAATTTCAGATAAAACACTTCTGTGAAAAAATCAGCTGCAAGAAAGAAACTACCCCCAAGCCCCACTTTTCGACCCCTGGCCGAGGCAAATTCTATGAAACAGACAAGTCGCCTGATATTCAAAGGCACACGGTACAGTCATAACACCACATGCTAATTGTTCGTCTGTTATGGCACACCTGAATCAGCTAGTGCGAAATACGTGTCAACGCTACACTTTTTTCGGTGTCCAGCTCAGACGGCATCCTATTGAACTTCTGCAGCCGAAACCACTGACATAACCTGCTTTCATCAGTTTCGAATTTCAAGCTCCTACTTCACACTGAGTGCATTTCAATACTGTTCAATAAGGAAATAACTAAGAGAACCTCATCCTGACCACTCTGAATACCCATATCCTCATGTATTAATTAATTTAGACTTCAGCAATACACATGTTAATGCATCATTCCCTCTTATTAATAATTTCCTACATGGCCAGTTCGAATGTGTGGCTGAAAAACTGGTATGTGCTACCTTAATAACAAAGGCAATTTCATTTTAGAAGACAACTCTTGTCTCTTTCACAAGAACACAGTGTTGTGAGAAAAAATCAGCTTCAGTGTGTCTTCTTGCATTGCCTGTTAATCACTGAAGTCAGTTCTTAAACTGCATTCAATAGGAACATTTTCGCTGAAAACTCTATCCTCATTCATTTCAATATGCCTTACAAATATGCTTCTGCTCCCATAATCTAGACACCTAGATAAGATATACTGATTTAACAACTCTACATGTCCTGTGAAAAACATCAGAAAATTGAGAAATCTTTAAAGGAAGTCTTCAAAACTTAAAGAAGAACAACAGAATGATGAGACGCTAACATAGTTTCAGAAATGCACTGCTTATATACCGAAAACCTATGTTAAGAACTGAAACAGTTGTACACAAGCACATTTCACACTGACAATTGAGGTTTAGATTACATTTCCGAGCCTTATTTCAAGCTAAAGACTAAATAATGACCACCCCCAAAGTAAGAAAAATGACAGGAATTGATGCTTTAACATACTTGCAACAATATCAAAGGGAGGTAACTCTTGCCAGAACATTAAACAAACACTGGGGGAAATGATAAAAAAATAGTTCTTTCGATTGTAAATGAAAGGCAAAATCTTCTCTAATTAAAAGCGCAGTGCCTCGAAAGACCAAAATCATGCATATTTGTTTCGTTTTGTTGTTTCCTTGCTATTGTTGTAAACAGAAATGTTTCTCTGACAGGCCTGTTACATCTCTTTCTTCTTCAGAACATATCTATCTCTAATCTATATTCACAAAGTAATTAAAACTGATGGAAAACAAGACAGATAAGAAGGATTCTCAGATTTACAATTTCAGCTGGTTCATGATACAGACAGCTATGAAAAAGGAAACTTTAACTTACCTATGAAGAAACTATATTTCAGGCTACAGAACCAATATATTGCTGAGTCCTACTGTCTCACACACTCCCTTGCTGAAGAATTCTAGCAATGACTTGGTTTTGACACCACACATAACACACTTTCACACAAAATAATCATCTCAAAACCTTAAAAAAATGCAAATACAAACTGTCTAATACTTTTTTCCATCATCAGAACTAACCGGCATGTCCAAGACTATTTAAACTGACACATCTTACAATGGAACTTGTAAAATTTCAAGTTTCATGAAAATCAAGGCTTTAAATGGATCTAGAAGTATCATTCTGTATCAAAAATATTACAAGCAGCACCATTCTGTTCAAGTTTAACTATACAGATAACAACTATAACAATAAAATTACAGAGACTATAAGGAACAAAATTTTGTTACTTTTCACAATTCAGATTACCCCGCCTATACTTTTTAGTTAATTCTGACAATAATATGACCTTAAAACAAGTTTCTGCAGCTTTTTTGCCATCACATAATCAAGTCTTTTCTGAAAATCACATAAAATGCTAATTTAAAGCACATCTAAAAAAAATTCAGTTTTACCTTAATTGGCAGATATCAGTTTCACACTGAAATTTAGTGTCTGATGACCACTCAAACTGTTTGCGCCTCACAGACAATCCCAATACAACAACCTGAAAAGAAAAGTACAGCTATTCTTATAGGATTGAAGAAAATCTACAACTAAAACTCAAATTTCAGATGAAACATTTCTCCTAAAAAAATCAGCTGCAAGAAAGAAAGGCACACGGTACAGTCATAACACTACATGCTAATTGTTCGTCTGTTATGGCACACCTAAATCAGCTAGTGCTAAATACCTGTCAACGCTACACTTTTTTCGGTATCCAGCTCGGACGGCATCCTATTGAACTTCTGCAGCCGAAACCACTGACATAACCTGCTTTCATCAGTTTCGAATTTCAAGCTCCTACTTCACACTGAGTGCATTTCAGTACTGTTCAATAAGGAAAAAACTAAGAGAACCTCATCCTGACCACTCTGAATACCCATATCCTCATGTATTAATTAATTTAGACTTCAGCAATACACATGTTAATGCATCATTCCCTCTTATTAATAATTTCTACATGGCCAGTTCGAATGTGTGGCTGAAAAACTGGTATGTGCTACCAAAAGATACTGGCCAAATCAAGACACTATACTAATTTATCGTTATTTTCTATATCTAAAGTTTTACTAAAATTGAGCTGGTCGTTTGGCATTTCTATAACCATTTTTTTAGGATTTGGCAATGGATATTATGTTAAACTTTATAGAAATATAGATACACATCCGAATTCTTAAGATTTAATCACTCTGCTGACAACAAAGAACTTTATGACTCTAGAAAGAATTACCGACCGAGATTAAGGCTACAACAACTGTTCCAGCTTTTATCAGTGGATTGCACAAGTTTTATGGATTTTAAATGTTCACAATAAATATTTATGTTTGTATTTTATCTTTTACAATTTTAACATTTCCTGACACGCGCCTGCCTAGTATAATCAGTATTGACTTTTAGGAGAAATAAGTATAAGTTGAAGATAAACATGGACAATCGATAAGCTGAGACAATAAGTAACCCATACGTGTATGTATGATTGAAAACCTTACAAAAATAGCATGTACATTTATTAACATTTTCGCAAAGCTTTCATATTAAACATAAACTCTAACCGGAAGTTACTGATGTTGTCAGATATTGACGAATGCGACACTGGGGTATGTACCCAGTCCTGTAGCAACAAGGAAGGGAAGTTATACATGTAGCTGCTTCACAGGATATAAACTACAGGACGACATGGTGTCCTGTGAACGTACGTTGATCTAAGTTACAATAATTATTTTCATACAATATGTTATATATATATATTATATTCTATTTTATAATCATATAATCCTACAACAGACCCTTGCAGGCTTATATGATTGAATTACAAATTACAAAACCCTTTTTTCACAAAGACTCTGTAAAAATCTTATTTTTGAAATATTTATTACCCTGGTTTAAGATATGTTAAAACTAGATATAAAGACACAGAAATACTTAAAGCGACTGACTCACAGATTTTAGCTGTTTTTTTTCTTTGAGCTTGAAGAGAAGTTAATATACCTATACAGAAGATTCCAGTTTTTAGAAGGTCCGGTTTTCGGAAGTTCCACTGTACTATGGAAAAAAACAACATAATATTATGTTTCGATACACCATGAAATCTGAAAAAAAGTTTTGCTTCTACCGGGATTCGAACCCATGACCTTTCGGTCAGTAAAACATAAAGCGAAATCGTTATACTGTGACGTGTTTCTGTAACAAAAAATGGGTCAGTAACTTAATTTAGATATGTTCTTCACAGTTACATCTAGAACTTCTAGATGTATAAACATTTCTTTTTGTTCTCTTTTTTCTTTCATCGGCGGCCCGCTGTGAGTCAATCGCTTTAATAATGACACTAAGTGTTTTATAAACTCAGACTGATATTTTATACTCACTTACCACGAAATTTGTGGTAAACTAGCATAGTTTGAAATTCTGCTTAAGTCGAAAACAAACTCATCAATATTTTCTATGTAACTTTATTTGAAATAGAAGCAAGGATTGATATTCAAATAAATCAATAATTTGAAATTGTTTGATCATCTAACTGCTATTGAAAGTGAAATAATATACATGTACAAGTTACATTTATTCACATATTGTATATAAGTCTTTTCAAATATATCTAACAGCTTGTCAGTTCCCTGAGTATGGCGAGCACTGTGCTCATACCTGTCATTGTGGTCGTGGTGCTCTGCGCTGCGACCCTGTACGCGGCTGCGTTTGTAAGCCTGGTTGGACGGGAGCTAGTTGCACTATTGATATCAATGAGTGTCTAGACAGTTATGTGTGTGGCGATATAAACAAAGTATGCACGAATACAGTTGGTTCCTATACGTGCCCATGTCGCTCTGGGTACACCCTGTCTGAAGGAGCATGCGTTGGTAAGAGTGTGTTTTGTATAGATAAAACATGCTAAAATTTGTTCCAAGAAATAATTGCGCAATGTTGTTTGACTTTATTTTGCTATCGTGTAATATAAAGGAATGAGTATTGGTTAAATTACTTTTGATGCAATGTAAAATCACAGTGATAGATATATTTCATGTTATAAATCTAGGGAAGGACTTGTATCAGACTAGCTATGTAAATGAATATAATTAACAAATGCTCTATTATATTCAAAGTTGTGATGTCAGCTTAAATATATATCCATATTGATGGCTTCACAACCGAAAACAGAATAAAAAGCTTGTACCTTTATATTAAAAAAGAAAATATGTATCGTAAATGAAATCATTTCCTTTGAGCATTTTGCGTTGAAATTCCTTCTCTTTACTGTTGTAGAAAAAGAGTTATTTGGACAAAATAGCGTTTCATACTAGAGTTTGTTTTTTTTAAATTCGGTTCTCTTAGGGTTCATCGTTTAATCATTGATGTTGTTGACGCCTTGAAGTAAGAGAATCGTTGGTCATTTAAGATTTTTTTTAAAATAACATCTGCATTTTTAACAGACGTCAACGAGTGTGAAGATGCTGGCTTGAACACGTGTGAACAGGCGTGCTCGAACACAGAAGGAGGGTTCACCTGTAGCTGTAACACAGGTTACAACATAAATGCTACAGATGCGACCAAGTGTGTTGGTAAGCGTCATTTAAAACGTCATTATTGATCACAGGATCTCTAGAAAATTTTGAAGTTTTGTTTTTTCTGCTTTTTTACAATTTCACCAGTTACTAGTATGACGTCATTGTCATGGTTATTATGTATCCTATTTATGTACTATTTTATATTTTTCTCCACGGAAACGAGTCTTCCGACTATATCTAGATGATAGGATAACTTTTCTTTTCTTTTGCTGTTATGTGTTTGTGGCCGGCTGCCTATGTTTTGATTATTGTTTTATTGATTTATTGATTTTTTTTTTCAAGATTATGATGAGTGTGAAGCAGGGGTGTCTGGTTGTGAGCACATTTGTACCAATACACAAGGAAGATACCACTGTGAATGTTATTTCGGATTCCGTTTAAACTCGGACAGGAAAACATGCACCAAAGGTAGGTAACAATGTAGAATTTTGATATGTTTAGACGTTTAGAAGAAGAAATATCACCTTAATCTTTGGCTTTTTCATATCTATATCCCATCTTTCATATTGTTTACGTGTCAAATTGCACTGTACCGAATTTATCCGGTAAAAATAATGTCTCAGAATTTAAATGATGCGAAATTAACTTCTAAATTTGTGAATTCAGTAGAGTGTCGGTTAGAAAAAGGTACCAGAAATGAGTTTATTTGTTTATTGCTTGTTAAATAAATGATGAAGTGATTTTTGTGTCGCTTGTTACATATTCTTTATTTTTTGAGGGATTTCAATGACAAAAATTACAAATATTAGATGATATTGCATCTACCTTGGAGAAAATTCTTTTCTATATATATTTAGATCTTGAATTAAATTGATTTTTAATAGTTATCTCTGTCTTAACTATCAGGTATTTAATTCGTCGAGAGTGCTGTCTCCACTGACAGCTCTTGTTTTTAAATTATATGTTTTTATATGACTTTGTGTATAAAGGATAGTTTATTGATAATAAATGTGTATATTTGATTTATATATTTACAACACTGTTCTGGTTTTTAAGAACTTTTATCGCTTGTTACAGTATCGGATCCATGCACGCTGTTCCCGGATGTTAATTGCTCGGATATTTGTCTTGTAATCAACGAAGAACCACAGTGCTCATGTAATACAGGTTTCGTTCTAGGAGCCGATCAGCAAACATGCATCGGTAGTGTATTTATACTGATTGATTTATCAAAGAATGATAACTTGTTATCATTTCATATGAAAATTTCCATCTAGAATGAAATTTATGTTCCACAAACTGTTTTTCTTTGGCATTATTACGCTTTGAACAAACTGATGCAGGTGTCTGTTGGATACTGATGAATGAAAAAGTTAGGGTTTTAGCAAAGACATACAATTTTGTTTCTTTTTTTTACAATTTTCAAGGCCAATTGACCGAGCGTATTCAAATGTCGTGCTTTTAATGATTTTAGTCAAAAAACGCCTGGGATTATCATTGAACTGAAAATGTTGTACACAATTTGATTCAATTATTTCAAAATAGTTTTGTCTTTCACAGATGTGAACGAGTGTGATTCAGATCTGAACCTGTGCAGCGAAGCAGACACGTGTGTAAATACAGATGGTGCGTACACGTGTTCGTGTAGGATCGGTTTCAAACTGGCAAATGACTTAAGGACGTGTCAAGGTGAGCTCTGAAATATAAATGCATAGTTAACAATGTTAACTCCAATCAAATAATGATATAAACAAAAATATGAAATACATGTCTCAATTATTTTCCTGATAAAAAGTTAATTGGGAAGGATTCTGAATTTGGCAATCCGCGCATGTGGAGAGTTTATTATATAAAAAAATCTGGCTGCACTCAAGTCAAACTTCTTGACAAAATATTGTGAATTATTAAGGCCATTGTCATGCGGGAAAATGTCCAGTAGCTTTTGATATTTAATAGATTCTACATCGATATCAAAATAACGCAAACAAATATATTTGGCGCGATGCCAATACGATTATAAGTATTCATTCAAAATTGTACAACCCCTTAGTAATAATGTGACAGTTCGGTCATCAAGATTTTTTTTCTTTCGATTAGCAAATTTGTTTTTTTAACACTAGATTTCGCGACTGTAAACGCAAATAGTATAGTACATTAAAGTAAATTTAAAAAAGAACATAGACAAAATTACTTTTTCCACAGCATGTGATGCATACCATTACGGCGAAAATTGTGCCAACGAGTGCAACTGCGGAGTGGGAGCGTCAAGATGTGATTCCGTGACAGGGTGTGTCTGTGAAACTGGATGGACCGGACAAAATTGTAATACTGACAAGAACGAATGCGATAACTTCCCATGCATGGGTCAGCACGAAGTATGCACGAACACACCTGGATCGTACACCTGCACGTGCGAGACAGGATATTCACAAAATTCAAATGACGTTTGTCAAGGTTGGTAGGATACACCCCTATATACTTGAGGACGTTTTGTTGATGTTAAAGCTTGATTTTTATATTATATGTTATTTGGGTTTTTGAGTGATATATGTGGATATATTACCTGCCAAGATAAATATCACCCTCGCCTAACGGCTCGGGTGATATAAAATCTTGGCAGGTAATATATCCACATATATCACTCAAAAACCCAAATAATAATTTTATTACCCTTCCCCTGCCGAGTAAGACGATTTAAAAAATCATTGCTGTTTCAAATGAAACGTCGAAATAAGATTCCCTTTAGGGTATCCCTTCACCGCAAAATGACGTCACAGGATAATTTGTGCTGGCGAAATGCGGTATTTTCCCAGAAGTGATAATTATGTTGTTTTGAATATTGATTTTATATCTTTAATGAAAGCCATAAATTTGGGTTAGTATATCCGCGCATTCATTACAGACTATTTTCATTTTTTTTTTATTTTTATTTCAATAGTTCGTCTGTAGATCTACATGAAGTTTTTGCTTTTGTACCTAACGAATGTAAACAAGAGAAAAGGAGTAGTCTGTTGAAGACACTTTTTTGTTATAAATATCAAGGTTTGGCGAGGTCATATTTGTTTCAAATACTGATGAGAATATTTATCACTTTTCTATTTTGGTAAATGTATTTTTTTTTTACAAATAAAAAGTGTTTGTATATCTGAATTTACACTTTACAAAATCGAACCGTACGCGCATCGTCACAACGCATGTTGTTTACAACGTTTACAACATGGGGTACCAAAAGGGGAAATTTAATGTGTATATTACCTGTCTGGCTCGGTAATATCAATTTCTTTCGGCGGATCAATAGCCAATCAAAAAAGGGGAAAAAATCTGGAAGGGTAATAAAAAAATATATTTACATCAAATGCTACAAACATCTGTAAAGTTCTACAGTATAAATACATGTACATTGTACTTGAATCCCTGTGAATACATCTGTAAGCGTTCATGTACACAGTACAGATCGGTCGAACTTGTTTACTTTGATTGAGATTAACACCTGTCATATGGTCCTTTTTCAGTCGATAGGGTTTTGGCCTGCAATGGCACAAAACAAAAACAAAACTTCATAATAAGTCAGAAAAAAGTACAGCTGTGAACCTTCGCATAAACTGTAATTCACCAAGTGTATATTTTACAAATGCAACGCCGAACTACAAAAATATTACATGAAAAGATGCATGAAAATATGACAAAATGAATAATATAACAATTACCTGAAATGGCATAAAAATAATAACCTTGATAATAATGATAATAAGTCAGAAAGAGTACAGGTGTGAACCTTCTAATAGACTGCAATTCTCCAAGTGCGCATGCGTGAATTTTATCCGGGAAAAGTTAAAAGAAGAGAGGCCCGGCATGCTAATACTGTTAAGCTATAAACTGATAACAAAGTTTGATGTATGATGATGCGATGATATGGGAACCTATATAACATCTGGCTGTATGGAAATATTATATGATAACAACACATATAGATATTTACACAATAAAAACAGTCACGAGTACAAATAATACATATATACACATAATAGATATTATTTGGAACCCGTGACACACCCTAAGCAAGTAATATCTGGCTTGCAGTTTACTTAAGCATCGTTTCTGGGAAATACCAGTACCAAACTTACATTTTCTCTGAGAAACTGCCATCTTTCTCACATAGAAAATGATCGTTTGCAAGGTTCGAGCCAATGACCATCAATCAGTGACACTCGACCACGTAGATGGGTCCGGTCATCGTTGTAAACTACAGTTAAATTAGCCTAACATGTATTCACTAGAGATTTTACATTGTTGTACACAACATCTAGCGGCCTTGTACACAGTACAAATAGATTATTCATGTCGACAACAATTTAACGAAGAATTACAAAATACAAGTCAAACATTCATGTATACCACAGTGTATGAGTATTTTCAACATGTATACAATTACAGATATTGACGAGTGTTCCAGTGACAACCTGAATGACTGTAGTCAGATATGTACCAACATTGTGGGTAGTTACCAGTGTAGTTGTAACCCTGGATTCATACAAGACGGACAGTTCTTGCACAGGTCAAACTTTTTTCGAGGACAATAAGTAAATTAAAGCGCAGAAATCACTGAAATCAGAAAACTTGTTCGTTTATTTAATAGAAGAAAAACGGCACGACAATTTTAAAAGATATTTGATAGTTTTCTTATATTTTGCGAGTAGCATTTGCATCTTCACATTGATACATCTTTATGCTAAAATTTAATGACATTTCAGTATATTTACCGTAAATAATTTCTTTTTTCAGATATAAATGAATGTGAAGGTCATAATAATTGTTCTCAGGTGTGTACTAACACACTCGGGAGCTACCGGTGCTCTTGTAATGATGGATTCAAACTTGATGTAACCTACAAGGAAAACATGCATACGTAAGTTACCTACCATTTCCTGCAAATAGTTGTTCATATCCTGTACCTAAAAGAAAAGCTTTTTTAATTGAAATTTTTGCAATATTTCCTAGACTGCTCGTTTCATTATAATTGTAGGAAATCATCTAAATCAGATGTATAAATGCAAAATTTACGCAACTTTTGTCGATCATTCTTAGAACAGTGCTTAAATAATAAAACACACAATCACGATGGAATAAGTATTATTTCATTAATTTTTGCATCCTTTTACGAATTTTGTTATCTTTTAAAACAGCGGAGGCGGAGTGTGACCCAAATCCATGCCTAGATAACACACAATGTACCGTTATAGGCGGTGTGTCGACGTGCATTTGTGACGCTGGTTACACCACTCTAAATGAGACAACCTGTACAGGTATTCGTTATTTTTATCTTATAGAATATATTTCAAATCTTCTTTTTCAAGGAGGAAGATAAGAGGTAAGCTCAGATATATTTGCAGTCATTTGGTATATATTTGGCTTATCAAAAACACAAACAACATACAGACAAACAGGCAGAGTACAACACCAAGAAAACAGACGATAAGGACTTAATTATAATTAGATAACAGTCACAGGATCTTGTTTGATCACGTGTTCTACACGACGCACGTATATCATTTTTATTAACCTGTACTTCAAAAAAAAATAAGCAAACTTCGAGCTTTTAGTGACACACGGCATTCTTTCCTTATTTCTGACACGATATCTTTCAGAAACTAAAACAAGGTTTGCCTCTTTGTTTCTTTCTGTATTCTCCATGCACAACTGAAAATGAAATTACAGTATTTGTGCATGTTCAGTTCACTGCAGCGAAACCAAATTAGGTAAAATCCAGGCTGAGTGCTTTATTGATTTGATTGATTGATTGATTGGTTGATTTGAAATTTGCAGTCATTGAAACAATTGTTTCATCGAAGACAAACCATCCTATTACCAAAGCTAGTCAGTGCTAGATGGTCTTTGGCTTTGAGGCATATGAAATATGAATCTTTAATAATCTTCGTGAAACTTCATGAATCTTTCATATAATGCCGTTTTCTGTGCCAACTGTAGGGTTGCTTGATCTGTCTGATTTAAAGTATGAAGTGGATTGGTGTTTAATTTGTATACCTCCTAAGAAGAGCATATAGATTTTGCACTGTTGTGTGTTTGTCAGTCATTCCGTCCGAAATATTTAGCATTTCTCATAACTTCCTTATTAAAAAATGAAATTACTTCATACTAGAACACAATACCCCTATTGACAAGATCTTTTCACTGACCTTTACCTATTAGAATTTGAACTTTGAATGACATTGGCCTTGAAGATCCCATTGTCAAAAATAAATAATATTTGCCATACATTTCGTATTACTCAATAGATTGAAATTATGTTTGCACGCAAGAACCCTTTAGGAGAAAACTTCAGAATGGCTTATTGTTACTTTGACCCCGTAATGACCTTGAGATTTAGGTCAAATTGTCAGAAAACACGTACTTTTAATCAATAGATTTAGTTAACAGACAACTACCCTTTGGGAGAAATTTTACAAGTGTAATATGTTTTACTTTGACCCCGAAATGACCTTGAAATGATATTTTGAAGGATCTACAATTAATATGTTCATCTGGTCCTCAGCACCAGTTACGGGGTCATCTGTCATCTTTCAGTGACAGTTCTTGTTTCTTTGTTATTTTTACGGTTCCATTCTATATGTAGTGAATGACTGTTGATTTTATCTGAGCAGATATCCCAGAATGTACACAAACACCAAGCCTGTGTTCTCAAGGATGCACTGAGCTTCAAGGAGGATATGAGTGTTATTGTGATGAAACAGGCTATCGACTGGACACTGACCAATCTACATGTGTTGGTAAGTCTTTTTTATGTTTCTTCTTACAAAATTCAACATCAAACTACATTGATCTTTTTGTATAAAATTACAATAATTGACCCACTCCTCCGCTATATACCGCTGGAAACTTTTTTGAAAGTACTGGAAAATTTAGTATTGTACTATACGTATTAAGGGAATAAGGTAAAGAAAATGTCATACATAAAACACACACCACGCACGCAGAGTATCAGTCGTATCTTCTATAGGTTTATTCTTCTATAGTGCCATGTATATCAAACAGGTTTTGATGATGATTTAATTAAGATTTTTTCAAGTACTTTTTTGATAAAATTTTCGGTTTATGACATAATCCAATTCATATTCAATTTTTTTGTAGTCTTACACACGGTGCAATAATACCGGTTCAAAATCAAGCACTTTTTTAATGATTGCTTTTTTCATTATATAGTTTGTTCGGACAATACTTACGGCAACAATTGTACCCAAACTTGCACATGTGACGTAGCAAACACATTGTCTTGCATTCATACCAATGGCACGTGCAGATGTAAAGATGGTTTTGATGGGAGCACGTGCGCTGATGACGTCGATGAATGCGCAGATGCAAATATTCATCAGTGCCCAGCAAACTCTGTGTGCATAAATAATAACGGGTCATTCTACTGTAAATGTGACAACGGGTACTTAAAAACAGGCGACGGGACATGTCAAGGTAAAAATTATTTCTGACTTGGTACATATTTCATGAATGATTTCGTTCAAAAGGAACAAGCAGACGATAGATATCTAGATGCATTTTTTGTTTTTATTCAAAGAACTTAGAAAAAATTCAGGGAATACAAACAAACGTTTAATTTTATCTTTTGACTTAAAGATATATTGTTAAAATCATAATAGTGATTTTTATCTTTGTAAGCTGGAATTTGGTATATTAACACTGATGTGCGTTGGCAAAAAGTTTGTGTTTTCTAAAAAAATGAAACTTCTAACAAGCATTTAACTAATGCGATAGTGCAAATGTAAAATGACATTTACCGGTTAAAATGTGGTCTGATTCCCCCAAAGGTACATTTTAATGATCCAATTTCCAGAGTTGTTTTTCAATGTTTTCAAAATCGAATTTTTTATATCAATTCTCTGTTATATTTGACATTATGTTAGGTCTTTTCATATATTTTCCACTTTTGATTGCCTACTTTTAGTTAAAAATCTTCTAGGTCATTCCATCTGTGTTGATTCATCACATCTGTTTCATCTCTAAGACATTCAGTTTTTATTTTCAGTTATATTTTAATATCATTTATTGATTTTGAAGACATTTTTTGTTTTTTGTGCATATTTCGAGTTAATAAGACTATCACAGACCAAATAATTGGCTTAAGTTTTATTAGAAATAAACTTAATATCTCAGTAATGTTTAAGACATTTAAACTTTGCAATGGAAAAAGATCAAAACATCAATGATCTAACTATTATATTTTTCAGTTTGTACTCAAGGAACATACGGCGAAAACTGTAATGATACATGTGAATGTGTCACAAGTAGCACTGTGTCTTGTAACCATGTCAGCGGAACATGCTCGTGCAAGGAAGGTTGGGAAGCAATCGACTGCAGTCAAGACATTGACGAATGCACTGCAGATACAGCAAGATGCCCTGTGAACTCGAACTGTCGAAATACAGACGGTTCATATGTATGCGATTGTGTTGCCGGGTATAAGACAGTGAATGGAACATGTCAAGGTAAACGTCGTATTTCTTTTAAGACAAATATATTTGCTTCAGTACTGCTTATTTAGTATAATTCATTGTCAATGCATACAGTTTTATTGCTTTAGAGCATTTTGAAATTTATAGACATTTCGCTAATGGTTCTGAACAAGTCATACGTTCAGCTTACCACCGACGATCTACCGCAGTGATCCATGACTGACTTAGAGCAGACGTATTCAAAGTTTTATCCCAAAATACATTCTTTTTTCAATAATTTTTTATCCTTACAGTCTGTGATGCGATATTTTTCGGCGAGAGTTGTGCCACACCCTGTGCGTGTTTTGCTGTAAACACAGAGGTATGTGACCACGTGAGCGGGGCATGTACCTGCAAGGCAGGGTGGGAGGGAAGCGACTGCAGTCAGAACATAAACGAATGTTCCGGAGACAATCCAGCTTGCCCTGAAAACTCTCAGTGTCAAGACACCCAAGGGTCCTATATATGTGCTTGTAACACTGGATATGGAAAAACAAGCAATGGTACATGCGAAGGTATGTTTATATGTCTTGTGTTAGTGAACTTAACTCTATTACTTTCATTATTTAAGATTAACATGTCGTAAATCAAGAAGAATCAAATGTTTGCGAACACTTGTACACACCTCTGCAAGTCAGGTTTTCTTTCAAATGGATGAAACATCTTATCATTCCTATCAACAACTAAGGCAAAATACGGACAGGCTCGATCGGAGATTAACCGCGTTAGTCTGATTAGAGGTCAGAGGCTATATTCACGAGGCTCAGAAGTGGGGACTGCTTTAGCCAATGAACTGCCCAAGAAGGCGATATTACATAGCTTTTATCCAAGCAATGATCCATTTAGTGAACAAAGAGTTGTTTTTATTTGTTCCTTCTGTCATCTGCTGTTACACCGTCTCATTCTGAAAACGCCGACAAATGTTATTTTCGTTTCAATGCATAACACGTTTGAATTCTTTTTGTCCTGATACAATGGTTTGCGGTGTCAATTTCTTACATGTGTTTTTCGCAACTTAGTGACTGACGCAGTAAATTACACACCCCTCGTACTTTTTTTAAGGTCAAAATCCTTTGTCACCACAATGAAAAAAATCAGATTCAAGACACTGAAAGCAGCTTCCTTCATTTTTTAAGCTCTTGCTAATAAGCATAAATTGCACAGTTAAAACTTGGACCGCAGATAGGATATCAAAGCTGCAGAATAAGGATGTCCAGAAATACATATAAAATGTTTCTTACCATTTTGTTTCAGAATTGTGTTAAGTAAGGGTTCTTTTTCAATTAGATTGAAATGCCTTGGTTAAGTAAAGCTGGCGGTTTGTCGCGCGGCAAAGAACAATAACTTTGTGCTGCTGCGGAAAGAACGACAACTGCATCTTTTTTTTATAAAACGTTGACTGGTCTCGAATTTTTCGTAACAACTTAAGAATTTTTGCACTTAATTTAGTAAACATTTAATTTAGTTTTTGATGTTCCTATCATTCTTTTAGAAACGTCGGAAGAAATGTAGTGGATTGACTTTTGAGCAATCATTCCTAGAATTTCTGTAAACAAGAGAAATCGCTTTTGGTTTACTTTTTAATTAAATGATTCCTCTTTTATTCTTTTGACTTTTTAGCTCACCTGAGCTGGCTCAGGGTGAGCTATTAGGATCGATGAATGTCCGTCGTCTGTCGTCTGTCGTCCGTCGTCCGTCGTCCGTTCACATTTAGTTCGTTAACACTCTACTGGTCACATTTTTGCTCCAATTGTCACGAAACTTGGTCAGGATGTTTTTCCCAGTAATTACTCGGACGAGTTCGAATATGGGTCATATGGGATCAAAAACTAGGTCAAGGAGCCCAAAAATATAAAAATCTTGTTAACACTCTAGAGGTAATGTTTTTAGCCCAAATAATCTGGAAATTTGTCATAAAGGTTGCTTCTATGATTTCTAGCTCAAGTTCAAATATGGGTCATCTGGGGTCAAAAACTAGGTCACAGAGCCCAAAAATAGAACATTCTTGTTAACACTCTAGAGGCTACATTTTCAGCCCAAATAATCTGGAAATTTGTCAGAAAGGTTGTTTCCATGATGTCTAGCTCAAGTTCGAATATGGGTCATCTGGGGTCAAAAACTAGGTCACAGAGCCCAAATATGGAAAAACCTTGTTAACACTTAAGAGGTAACATTTTCAGCCCATATATCCTTGTAATATGTCAGAAAGGTTATTTGGATTATTTCTAGCCCAGGTTCGAATATGGGTCATCTGGGGTCAAAAACTAGGTCACTGAGACGAAATATGGAAAAACCTTTTTATCACTCTAGAGGTAACATTTTCAGCCCAAATATCCTGGAAATATGTCAGAAAGGTTGTTTTGATGATTTCTAGCTCAAGTTTGAATATGGGTCATGTGGGGTCAAAAACTAGGTCACACAGCCCAAATATGGTAAAACCTTGTTAACACTCTAGAGGCTACATTTTTAGCCCAAATTTCCTGAAAAACTGTCAGAAAGCTTGTTAAGATGATTTTTAGCTCAAGTTGGAATATAGGTCATGTGGGGTCCAAAACTAGGTCACACAGCCTGTATATGGAAAAACCTTGTTAACCCTCTAGAGGTAACATTTTCAGCCCAAATATCCTGGAAATATGTCAGAAAGGTTGTTTCCATGATTTCTAGCTCAAGTTCGAATATGGGTCATCTGGGGTCAAAAACTAGGTCACACAGCCTGAATATGGAAAAACCTTGTTAACACTCTAGAGGTAACATTTTCAGCCCAAATATCCTGGAAATATGTCAGAAAGGTTGTATCAATGATTTCTAGCCCAATTTCGAATATGGGTCATCTGAGGTCAAAAACTAGGTCACAGAGCTTAAATTTGGAAAAACCTTGTTTACACTCTACAGGTAACATTTTCAGCCCAAATATTCTGGAAATATGTCAGATAGGTTGTTTCGATGATTTCTAGGTCAAGTTCGAATATGGGTCATCTGGGGTCAAAAAGTAGATCACACAGCCTGAATATGGAAAAATCTTGTTAACACTCTAGAGGTAACATTTTCAGCCCAAATATCCTGGAAATATGTCAGAAAGGTTGTATCAATGATTTCTAGCCCAATTTCGAATATGGGTCATCTGGGGTCAAAAACTAGGTCACAGAGCTTAAATTTGGAAAAACCTTGTTTACACTCTACAGGTAACATTTTCAGCCCAAATATTCTGGAAATATGTCAGAAAGGTTATTTTGATGGTTTCTAGGTCAAGTTCGATTATGGGTCATCTGGGGTAAAAAACTAGGTCACAGAGCCCAAAAATAGAAATATCTTGTTAAGGCTCTAGAGGCTACTGTTTCAGTCCAAATATCCTGGCAGTTTGTCAGAAAGCTTGTTTGGTTGTTCACATTATTAGATAAGAATAAAGGTCACGGAGGCTAAAAATAGATTTATCTACTGTACCTCATAAAGCCTTCATTTATAGACCAATATCTTTGATATTCAGTATATAGGTTCCTTGCATGTGTAGGGTTTGAGGTCACTGGGTCGAGGTCAAGGTCACCATAGCTTATAATAGATATTTCTACTTTCTGTCACTAGAGCCTTTATTTATTGATTGATATTTTACATATTTGGTTTGAAGGCACTTATATATTTTCAATTAAAAAAATGAAATACTGCTTAACAGCAAACCTACAGCCAAAGTACTCAGGTGAGCGATCCAGGGCCATCATGGCCCTCTTGTTTTAAAAACTTGTCAGATGTTGACGAATGCAGTGATGAAAGTAACAATTGTGATTCCAATGCGACATGTACAAACACTGCAGGAAATTTTGCGTGTGCCTGTGATGATGGATTCACTGGTGATGGGACAACTTGTTCAGGTAAATTTGACATGAAATAATGCTTTTGTAATATTGTCAACAAGTAAGCTGTAACTGACCTATATAAGAAAGCATTATTTTACAATTATAAAAGTCTGAAAATGTGTCTATCAAAAAAAAAATATTTAATATTATATATATACACACACGTTTCTAAAAATGGTACTTTGCATCGATTTATGTAGTTGAACTATAGTGTTATGATACCCTGAAACGATTATTTATTTTTGACAAAGATCTGTAATTAAAAAGGAATTTAACCTGTATTTCAAACAACAACCAAAATATATTTCTAACATTGATACATTTGAATATGACAAGTATGAATTGTTTTGTTTCATTTCATGAGCATTTCGTGGATTTTCGTTTAGCAACAGTCACTGTCGTTAATTCAGATTCAGTAATATAGATTAATTGTGTTTTGATAAACTGAAACCAAAGATTTTTTTTACATAGATCTGCACTTAAAATAAACATTTGACATGCATCTAAAAACAGCCGAAATATATTTCTAACATTTATCCAGTAACATGTAACAAGTTTGATTTGTTCTGTTCCATTTCATAAGCAGTTTGTTGATTTTCGTTTAGCAAATGTCTTTTACACTTGTTACGTTAAACCTTTCTTAACAGATGTTGATGAATGCAGCGATGAAAGAAACAACTGTGATTCCAATGCGACATGTACAAACACAGTTGGTAGTTTTACATGTATCTGTTACCCTGGCTACAGCGGTGAAGGAACAAATTGCTCAGGTACAATCCTGAATAGAAAATAAATTTTAAGAAGCCATCGTTCATAGCTTTTCTGTGAAACAAGTGAATTTGCCCCTTGTTGACCTTTTTTGTGACTTGACTTCTCTTATTTCTTTTGACTTTTTAAAGTTTGACAGATGTTAATGAATGCAGTGATGAAAGTAACAATTGTGATTCCAATGCAACATGTACAAACACCGTAGGTAATTTTACGCGTGTCTGTAACGATGGCTCCACTTGTAATGGAACAATTTCTTCATGTAAAATAATCATGAAATAACCCTTTTAGAATTTTATCAGCAATTGATAATCAAAAACTGATTACGTAATTTAGTATGAGTGTACCCGTAAAAAACATTCAGTCCATCGGGTTCGGTCCACAAATGTTTATTAACCTTGTTCCCAAATCGTTCGTTATATCACCAAAAACAAAACATGTTGTACAAGTTTCATCAAGATTGGATAGGAAAAAAATGCAGCTTGCATGTTATCGTGCAGAATGTTCACGGTATCCTGTGCCGATCGCCGGATAAAACCTTTGACACCAACTTTCTCTGTGAGCACTGCGCTTATTAGGTTATTTACCCAACAGCCTGTTTTATAATACGGTTAACGTCTTGATACACTGTAAAATTTCAGTGTTTTCATTTCCATTCAAATGTTCATGTGAAAAAAGTGATTTTGTTTATATATCTACACCAGAACTATCTAAATTTATCTAAAGTTGATTAAACTGGAATTTTCTTTGCCAAACAAATTTCGATAAGTGAACTGATAGCACCGACATAAGTCATGCCAACGCAAATGTGCAAAGAATGTAGGCAGCATTACTTGTGACTGCAACACTGGGAATAGGATTAACTGCTTAGGCAAAAGAAAACTAAAAAGTAATTTTATCTTAACTAAAGTAACCTGAAGAAACTTACTCTGATTTTCTGTTTTGTCGTCCTTACGTAATTTTGTTTTGGAAAAATAGGAGAACGCCTTCTTTGCATGAAGTAAATCGGCGTTTATGTTGTTTTTAAATGTATGATATGCAGTATTAACAAATGATGATTTTGCTATTTAGAGTAGGACAGACTATAACCTCAAAAACTATCATAAGACTAAATAAGGGTAGTTTAATAAATCTAAGCAACGGTTTGTAAACAGATACTATTTGAAAGTCCCTTTCTAGAAAGATCTTAGGATATTTCACATTCTGTTAACATTCCTAGCAAAATTGTTGGGTGGTTGTTGTTTAATATTGAAATGTTACGGACAGAACTTGATGAATGCAGTGATAGAAATAGATGGGATAAAATGCAACCTGAATAAAAAGCCATGAAAGGTTTTACCTATGTTTTTAATCACGGTTGTTCTAGCAATGCGAGAGATCAGTACAGAACTATTTTATTTGTATATAGATAAAAAAAAGTTCATACAAAAATATCACACACAATCCCCTGAAAAGTTTTCTAGCACATGTGTGTCATAACATGTGATACCAAATACACATGAACACAAATGAAAGTGTTAACTAAAAGGAAGGGTTATTTTCGGGTTGATAAAATAACAATGCAGATGGCGACATAATACATTAAAAAATCAATGAAATCTAAAAAGCATCTACAATTTGATGAACGTTGACTTATTTTAAATTCAAATGATCTTAGTAAAAGGCTGTGTAGATTTCGTCTAATTTTATAGGTTTTGTCAGATAAATGTCACTTGTAAAACTTCATTGATTAGATTTCTGAGTAGATACTGACGAATGCAGTGTTGTAAGTAACAACTGTGATACAACTGCTGATTTTACAAATACTGTAGACCAAAGCGTCCTGTAAATAAAGGTCAGACAAGCTTTTATTTAGCAAGATTCCACTGACCTTGACCTTTGACCTACTGACCTTAAAATCAACATGTGTCATGTGCAGGCAATGACCAACCTTCTAACTAAAGTGAAGGGCTATAGGAAAAGGCGTCTTTATTATAAAATTATTTGAAAAATTCTGATATAGACTTCGTCTGATATCTGTCAAAGGCTTACAGATAGAGTTAGCTTGTTTAAGAGATTGATGCATTTTGATTGCATTATATAACAAAGCTAAAAAATTATTAGTGATTAAAATTATATTATGTTTAATGACATCACGTTTTTTTCTCAAATATCTTGACAACTTACGCATGTTAAGCAGTCACACGCATAAGCTCAGTTTATCCATGATTTAAATGATATTTTGTTAAATAACATTGCTTTTCCTTCAAATGTCCTTTCAAATGTCTTGACATTTTACATTAGTTAAGCATTGTCACGTTCAGCTTCAGTTTATTCGATCGATTTTTTTATGTTTAAACCTGAAAAATACTGAGGCATGTAAAATAAACAAGCCAGCAAGCAAGAAAACAAACAAACAACCATTCAAAAATCAAACAAACAAACGAACAAACTATTTCAGTGGCCTGAAGAACTTTTTTGTATAAATAAATCACAGTGAAACGTTTTCCTTGTTGTAGTACTTGATAAATACTGATTTAGAATTCATCTGATATCTGCCGTTCGTAAGTTTAGTAATTAGTGATTAAACTTTTGTACATACTGATGAATGAACTGATGCAATTAAGAATTGTGACACAAATGCCGAATGTAAAAATGCTGTCGGAAGTCACAACTGTGCTTGTAACTCTGGCTACATCGGTAATGGAACAGTTTGTACAGGTATACAATTTGATTTATAATACCCTGGAAGTATCAAAAATAGATCAAAGGCTTCCAAATAGGGTTAAATTGATTAAAAGATGTATGCATTTTTGTGGCATTATTTAACAAAGCTATTGACAACTTACACGTATTAAACAGTGTCTCACATTAAGCTCTGTTTATCTATCTGTTTTAGTCAGTGCAAACATGCCAAGAAGGAAACAAGCAAATAATGTAGTTGAACTTCCTGTATCAGCATGTTTTGTTTTGAAAATCAAGAAAACGGGATGCTTTCCTACCTTATACATTATTTAAGGACTGCCTATCTAGGTTTCATCCTGTACATTTTGCGAGTAAAAATTGTACTTTATTGATTAAAATTTGATGTGTAGATACTGACGAATGCAATGATGGAAGCAGCAACTGTGACAGAAATGCAGAATGTATAAATTCTGTTGGTAGTTTTACCTGTGCCTGTATATCCGGCTACAGCGGAAATGGAACATCATGCACAGGTATAAGATCTGATTTTCGAAGAAGATGTTAACTTTGTTAAGAATATGTGCATAACAGTGGCATAATATTATACAGCTGAAAACTACAGTAGTGGTTGAAATGATATTTCTCGAATTTTAGAATATCTGAACACATCGAATTGGTTACGTAGTGTCTTACATCAGTACAGTTTACAGATTAATTAAGTCAGTGCATTTAAGGAAAAACGGAAGCAAGCAAGCGAATTAAAATGCAAACAGGTGATGTAATTTAACACCTATATGACAAACCAGGATAAATGAATATTTTTCATCTTTTGATTTATTTGGAAAACAAATCAGTACTTTTTTAGATATTAATATGTCTTGTAAAATTGTTTTCATTGATTAATCTTTACTTATCTAGATATTGATGAGTGCACTGATGGAAGTAACTCCTGTGACACAAATGCCGAATGTACAAATACTAATGGTAGTTTCAACTGTGATTGTAACATCGGATATAGCGGTAATGGAACAGATTGTACAGGTATACATTTTTTTATACATATCCTGAAGTAAATAAACTTAAAGATATATTATGTTATAGTTTCAGATACAAATAACTCACTTACTCATAACCTTTTCTATGAAAATATAAAATAAACATGATTGATTGCACACAGAGTAGATATGTAGATATGTTACGTTTAAAACACTACACACTATATGTAAACACAGTATAAATACATAGTGTCATCATAAATACTGGCAGTTATTTTAAGAAATCACCAACATAGCATGAACTGTTATAGGGAATGCAGCTTCCCATTCATAGTGTGTGTATTCTAGTAGCCTAATTAGACATATTCAGAAAGAGTTTCCTAGATTTCAATTAATTTCTGAAAAAAAGTATTTTATGCAAACTGTGTTTAGTATATCTTAAATCAAACGTTTAAACGGAGGATTTACTCATATATGTTTTTAAGGAAAGCAGCATAAATGTATATTTTTCATATTTTTATTTATTTGAAAAAGGTTTCAGTAACTTTTATCAGATTAATATGTCTTGTAAAAATTTATTCATTGATTAGTCTCTTCTTATGTAGATATTGATGAATGCACTGATGGAAGTAACAGCTGTGACACAAATGCCGAATGTACAAATACTAATGGTAGTTTCAACTGTGATTGTAACACCGGCTACAGCGGTAATGGAACATCATGCACAGGTATACAATTTGATTTATGAACAGGATGTTAATTTTGATAAGAATTTTTTGCATAACGATGACATAATATAACACAGGTAGAAACTATATTAGTGGCTGAATTTATATTTCCTTTCTCTAATTTTAAGATATCTGAACACTTTAAATCAATAACTTTGTCTCTAAGATATGTACAGTTTATAGATTAATTTAAGTAGGTGCAACGAAACAAATAAAGGAAGCAAGCAATTAAAGAAATAATCAAGCAATGTATGTTTACACCTACAAAACACAAACAATAAGGATAAAAGTATATTTTTCATAATTTCATTTGATTGAAAAATGTTTCAGCAAATTATATCAGATGAATATCTCTTGAAATATTTAATGCATTGGTTGAACTTTACGTATTTAGATATTGATGAATGTTCTGGTGGAAATAACAACTGTGACACAAATGCAGAATGTACAAATACTGTCGGTAGTTTCATGTGTGCCTGTAACACCGGCTACAGCGGTAATGGAACATCATGCACAGGTATACGATTTGATATATAATTTTTAATTTAAGGCTTTAACTGACGGTTAACTTTGTAAAGATTTTTTTTTTCAATTTAATGGAATAGTATAGCAAAGTTAAAGTATACTAAATAGTGATTGAAAATAGTTTTCGTTCAAAAACATTGCATTTTTTTTCTCAAATTTATTGACACTTGACATAAGTTCAGCATTGTCACCCGCAACTTCACTTTTAATCGATCGATTTTGTATGTGCCAGTCTGAAAGTAAACGAGGCATGTAAATTAAACAAGCTGGCAAGGAAGAAAACAAACAAACAAACAACTAAACAATCATTCAAAAATCAAACAAACAAACGAACAATCTACTTCAGTGGCCTAAAGAACTTTTTTGTATACATAAATCAGTGTGAAACGTTTTCATTGTTATAGTACTTGATAATACTGATTTAGACTTATTCTGATATGTGTCGTTTGTAAGTTAAGTAATTATTGATTAAGCTTGTGTACAAACTGAGGAATGAAGTGATGCAATTAAGAATTGTGGCACAAATGCCGAATGTAAAAATACTGTCAGTAGTCACAACTGTGCTTGTAACTCTGGCTACATCGGTAATGGAACAGTTTGTACAGGTATACAATTTGATTTATAATACCCTGGAAGTATCAAAAATAGATCAAAGGCTTCCAAATAGGGTTAAATTGATTAAAAGATGTATGCATTTTTGTGGCATTATTTAACAAAGCTATTGACAACTTACACGTATTAAACAGTGTCTCACATTAAGCTCTGTTTATCTATCTGTTTTAGTCAGTGCAAACATGCCAAGAAGGAAACAAGCAAATAATGTAGTTGAACTTCCTGTATCAACATGTTTTGTTTTGAAAATCAAGAAAACGGGATGCTTTCCTACCTTATACATTATTTAAGGACTGCCTATCTAGGTTTCATGCTGTACATTTTGCGAGTAAAAATTGTACTTTATTGATTAAAATTTGATGTGTAGATACTGACGAATGCAGTGATGGAAGTAGCAACTGTGACAGAAATGCAGAATGTATAAATTCTGTTGGTAGTTTCACCTGTGCCTGTATATCCGGCTACAGCGGAAATGGAACATCATGCACAGGTATAAGATCTGATTTTCGAAGAAGATGTTAACATTGTTTAGAATATGTGCATAACAGTGGCATAATATTATACAGCTGAAAACTACAGTAGTGGTTGAAATGATATTTTCTCGAATTTTAAAATATCTGAACACATCGAATTGGTTACGTAGTGTCTTACATCAGTACAGTTTACAGATTAATTTAAGTCAGTGCATTGAAGGAAAAACGGAAGCAAGCAAGCGAATTAAAATGCAAACAGGTGATGTAATTTAACACCTATATGACAAACCAGGATAAATGAGTATTTTTACATCTTTTGATTTATTTGGAAAACAAATCAGTACGTTTTTAGATATTAATATGTCTTGTAAAATTGTTTTCATTGATTAATCTTTACTTATCTAGATATTGATGAGTGCACTGATGGAAGTAACTCCTGTGACACAAATGCCGAATGTACAAATACTAATGGTAGTTTCAACTGTGATTGTAACATCGGATATAGCGGTAATGGAACAGATTGTACAGGTATACATTTTTTCATACAAATCCTGAAGAAAATAAACTTAAAGATATATTATGTTATAGTTTCAGATACAAATAACTCACTTACTCATAACCTTTTCTATGAAAATATAAAATAAACATGATTGATTGCACACAGAGTAGATATGTAGATATGTTACGTTTAAAACACTACACACTATATGTAAACACAGTATAAATACATAGTGTCATTATAAATACTGGCAGTTATTTTATGAAAGCACCAACATAGCATGAACTGTTATAGGGAATGCAGCTTCCCATTCATAGTGTGTGTATTCTAGTAGCCAAATTAGACATATTCAGAAAGAGTTTCCTAGATTTCAATTAATTTCAGAAAAAAGTATTTTATGCAAACTGTGTTTAGTATATCTTAAATCAAACGTTTAAACGGAGGATTTACTCATATATGTTTTAAGGAAAGCAGCAAAAATGTATATTTTTCATATTTTTATTTATTTGAAAAAGGTTTCAGTAACTTTTATCAGATTAATATGTCTTGTAAAAATTTATTCATTGATTAGTCTCTTCTTATGTAGATATTGATGAATGCACTGATGGAAGTAACAGCTGTGACACAAATGCCGAATGTACAAATACTAATGGTAGTTTCAACTGTGATTGTAACACCGGCTACAGCGGTAATGGAACATCATGCACAGGTATACAATTTGATTTATGAACAGGATGTTAATTTTGATAAGAATTTTTGCATAACGATGACATAATATAACACAGGTAGAAACTATATTAGTGGCTGAATTTATATTTCCTTTCTCTAATTTTAAGATATCTGAACACTTTAAATCAATAACTTTGTCTCTAAGATATGTACAGTTTATAGATTAATTTAAGTAGGTGCAACGAAACAAATAAAGGAAGCAAGCAATTAAAGAAATAATCAAGCAATGTATGTTTACACCTACAAAACACAAACAATAAGGATAAAAGTATATTTTTCATAATTTCATTTGATTGAAAAATGTTTCAGCAAATTATATCAGATGAATATCTCTTGAAATATTTAATGCATTGGTTGAACTTTACGTATTTAGATATTGATGAATGTTCTGATGGAAATAACAACTGTGACACAAATGCAGAATGTACAAATACTGTCGGTAGTTTCATGTGTGCCTGTAACACCGGCTACAGCGGTAATGGAACATCATGCACAGGTATACGATTTGATATATAATTTTTAATTTAAGGCTTTAACTGACGATTAACTTTGTAAAGATATTTTTTTTTTCAAATTAATGGAATAGTATAGCAAAGTTAAAGTATACTAAATAGTGATTGAAAATAGTTTTCGTTCAAAAACATTGCATTTTTTTCTCAAATTTATTGACACTTGACATAAGTTCAGCATTGTCACCCGCAACTTCACTTTTAATCGATCGATTTTGTATGTGCCAGTCTGAAAGTAAACGAGGCATGTAAATTAAACAAGCTGGCAAGGAAGAAAACAAACAAACAACTAAACAATCATTCAAAATCAAACAAACAAACGAACAATCTACTTCAGTGGCCTAAAGAACTTTTTTGTATACATAAATCAGTGTGAAACGTTTTCATTGTTATAGTACTTGATAAATACTGATTTAGACTTATTCTGATATGTGTCGTTTGTAAGTTAAGTAATTATTGATTAAGCTTGTGTACAAACTGATGAATGAAGTGATGCAATTAAGAATTGTGACACAAATGCCGAATGTAAAAATACTGTCACAACTGTGCTTGTAACTCTGGCTACATCGGTAATGGAACAGTTTGTACAGGTATACAATTTGATTTATAATACCCTGGAAGTATCAAAAACAGATCAAAGGCTTCCAAATAGGGTTAAATTGATTAAAAGATGTATGCATTATTGTGGCATTATTTAACAAAGCTATTGACAACTTACACGTATTAAACAGTGTCTCACATTAAGCTCTGTTTATCTATCTGTTTTAGTCAGTGCAAACATGCCAAGAAGGAAACAAGCAAATAATGTAGTTGAACTTCCTGTATCAACATGTTTTGTTTTGAAAATCAAGAAAACGGGATGCTTTCCTACCTTATACATTATTTAAGGACTGCCTATCTAGGTTTCATCCTGTACATTTTGCGAGTAAAAATTGTACTTTATTGATTAAAATTTGATGTGTAGATACTGACGAATGCAGTGATGGAAGCAGCAACTGTGACAGAAATGCAGAATGTATAAATTCTGTTGGTAGTTTCACCTGTGCCTGTATATCCGGCTACAGCGGAAATGGAACATCATGCACAGGTATAAGATCTGATTTTCGAAGAAGATGTTAACTTTGTTAAGAATATGTGCATAACAGTGGCATAATATTATACAGCTGAAAACTACAGTAGTGGTTGAAATGATATTTTCTCGAATTTTAAAATATCTGAACACATCGAATTGGTTACGTAGTGTTTTACATCAGTACAGTTTACAGATTAATTTAAGTCAGTGCATTGAAGGAAAAACGGAAGCAAGCAAGCGAATTAAAATGCAAACAGGTGATGTAATTTAACACCTATATGACAAACCAGGATAAATGAATATTTTTCATCTTTTGATTTATTTGGAAAACAGATCAGTACTTTTTTAGATATTAATATGTCTTGTAAAATTGTTTTCATTGATTAATCTTTACTTATCTAGATATTGATGAGTGCACTGATGGAAGTAACTCCTGTGACACAAATGCCGAATGTACAAATACTAATGGTAGTTTCAACTGTGATTGTAACATCGGATATAGCGGTAATGGTACAGATTGTACAGGTATACATTTTTTCATACAAATCCTGAAGTAAATAAACTTAAAGATATATTATGTTATAGTTTCAGATACAAATAACTCACTTACTCATAACCTTTTCTATGAAAATATAAAATAAACATGATTGATTGCACACAGAGTAGATATGTAGATATGTTACGTTTTAAACACTACACACTATATGTAAACACAGTATAAATACATAGTGTCATCATAAATACTGGCAGTTATTTTAAGAAAGCACCAACATAGCATGAGCTGTTATAGGGAATGCAGCTTCCCATTCATAGTGTGTGTATTCTAGTAGCTTAATTAGACATATTCAGAAAGAGTTTCCTAGATTTCAATTAATTTCTGAAAAAAAAGTATTTTATGCAAACTGTGTTTAGTATATCTTAAATCAAACGTTAAAACGGAGGGTTTACTTATATATGTTTTTTTTAAGGAAAGCAGCAAAAATGTATATTTTTCATATTTTTATTTATTTGAAAAAGGTTTCAGTAACTTTTATCAGATTAATATGTCTTGTAAAAATTTATTCATTGATTAGTCTCCTCTTATGTAGATATTGATGAATGCACTGATGGAAGTAACAGCTGTGACACAAATGCCGAATGTACAAATACTAATGGTAGTTTCAACTGTGATTGTAACACCGGCTACAGCGGTAATGGAACATCATGCACAGGTATACGATTTGATATATAATTTTTAATTTAAGGCTTTAACTGACGGTTAACTTTGTAAAGATATTTTTTTTTTCAAATTAATGGAATAGTATAGCAAAGTTAAAGTATACTAAATAGTGATTGAAAATAGTTTTCGTTCAAAAACATTGCATTTTTTTTCTCAAATTTATTGACACTTGACATAAGTTCAGCATTGTCACCCGCAACTTCACTTTTAATCGATCGATTTTGTATGTGCCAGTCTGAAAGTAAACGAGGCATGTAAATTAAACAAGCTGGCAAGGAAGAAAACAAACAAACAAACAACTAAACAATCATTCAAAAATCAAACAAACAAACGAACAATCTACTTCAGTGGCCTGAAGAACTTTTTTGTATACATAAATCAGTGTGAAACGTTTTCATTGTTATAGTACTTGATAAATACTGATTTAGACTTATTCTGATATGTGTCGTTTGTAAGTTAAGTAATTATTGATTAAGCTTGTGTACAAACTGAGGAATTAAGTGATGCAATTAAGAATTGTGGCACAAATGCCGAATGTAAAAATACTGTCAGTAGTCACAACTGTGCTTGTAACTCTGGCTACATCGGTAATGGAACAGATTGTACAGGTATACAATTTGATTTATAATACCCTGGAAGTATCAAAAATAGATCAAAGGCTTCCAAATAGGGTTAAATTGATTAAAAGATGTATGCATTTTTGTGGCATTATTTAACAAAGCTATTGACAACTTACACGTATTAAACAGTGTCTCACATTAAGCTCTGTTTATCTATCTGTTTTAGTCAGTGCAAACATGCCAAGAAGGAAACAAGCAAATAATGTAGTTGAACTTCCTGTATCAACATGTTTTGTTTTGAAAATCAAGAAAACGGGATGCCTTCCTACCTTATACATTATTTAAGGACTGCCTATCTAGGTTTCATCCTGTACATTTTGCGAGTAAAAATTGTACTTTATTGATTAAAATTTGATGTGTAGATACTGACGAATGCAGTGATGGAAGCAGCAACTGTGACAGAAATGCAGAATGTATAAATTCTGTTGGTAGTTTCACCTGTGCCTGTATATCCGGCTACAGCGGAAATGGAACATCATGCACAGGTATAAGATCTGATTTTCGAAGAAGATGTTAACTTTTAAGAATATGTGCATAACAGTGGCATAATATTATACAGCTGAAAACTACAGTAGTGGTTGAAATGATATTTTCTCGAATTTTAAAATATCTGAACACATCGAATTGGTTACGTAGTGTCTTACATCAGTACAGTTTACAGATTAATTTAAGTCAGTGCATTGAAGGAAAAACGGAAGCAAGCAAGCGAATTAAAATGCAAACAGGTGATGTAATTTAACACCTATATGACAAACCAGGATAAATGAATATTTTTCATCTTTTGATTTATTTGGAAAACAAATCAGTACTTTTTTAGATATTAATATGTCTTGTAAAATTGTTTTCATTGATTAATCTTTACTTATCTAGATATTGATGAGTGCACTGATGGAAGTAACTCCTGTGACACAAATGCCGAATGTACAAATACTAATGGTAGTTTCAACTGTGATTGTAACATCGGGTATAGCGGTAATGGAACAGATTGTACAGGTATACAATTTGATTTATAATACCCTGGAAGTATCAAAAATAGATCAAAGGCTTCCACATAGGGTTAAATTGATTAAAAGATGTATGCATTTTTGTGGCATTATTTAACAAAGCTATTGACAACTTACACGTATTAAACAGTGTCTCACATTAAGCTCTGTTTATCTATCTGTTTTAGTCAGTGCAAACATGCCAAGAAGGAAACAAGCAAATTATGTAGTTGAACTTCCTGTATCAACATGTTTTGTTTTGAAAATCAAGAAAACGGGATGCTTTCCTACCTTATACATTATTTAAGGACTGCCTATCTAGGTTTCATCCTGTACATTTTGCGAGTAAAAATTGTACTTTATTGATTAAAATTTGATGTGTAGATACTGACGAATGCAGTGATGGAAGCAGCAACTGTGACAGAAATGCAGAATGTATAAATTCTGTTGGTAGTTTCACCTGTGCCTGTATATCCGGCTACAGCGGAAATGGAACATCATGCACAGGTATAAGATCTGATTTTCGAAGAAGATGTTAACTTTGTTAAGAATATGTGCATAACAGTGGCATAATATTATACAGCTGAAAACTACAGTAGTGGTTGAAATGATATTTTCTCGAATTTTAAAATATCTGAACACATCGAATTGGTTACGTAGTGTCTTACATCAGTACAGTTTACAGATTAATTTAAGTCAGTGCATTGAAGGAAAAACGGAAGCAAGCAAGCGAATTAAAATGCAAACAGGTGATGTAATTTAACACCTATATGACAAACCAGGATAAATGAATATTTTTCATCTTTTGATTTATTTGGAAAACAAATCAGTACTTTTTTAGATATTAATATGTCTTGTAAAATTGTTTTCATTGATTAATCTTTACTTATCTAGATATTGATGAGTGCACTGATGGAAGTAACTCCTGTGACACAAATGCCGAATGTACAAATACTAATGGTAGTTTCAACTGTGATTGTAACATCGGGTATAGCGGTAATGGAACAGATTGTACAGGTATACATTTTTTCATACAAATCCTGAAGTAAATAAACTTAAGGATATATTATGTTATAGTTTCAGATACAAATAACTCACTTACTCATAACCTTTTCTATGAAAATATAAAATAAACATGATTGATTGCACACAGAGTAGATATGTAGATATGTTACGTTTAAAACACTACACACTATATGTAAACACAGTATAAATACATAGTGTCATCATAAATACTGGCAGTTATTTTAAGAAAGCACCAACATAGCATGAGCTGTTATATGGAATGCAGCTTCCCATTCATAGTGTGTGTATTCTAGTAGCCTAATTAGACATATTCAGAAAGAGTTTCCTAGATTTCAATTAATTTCTGAAAAAAAAGTATTTTATGCAAACTGTGTTTAGTATATCTTAAATCAAACGTTTAAACGGAGGATTTACTCATATATGTTTTTTAAGGAAAGCAGCATAAATGTATATTTTTCATATTTTTATTTATTTGAAAAAGGTTTCAGTAACTTTTATCAGATTAATATGTCTTGTAAAAATTTATTCATTGATTAGTCTCTTCTTATGTAGATATTGATGAATGCACAGATGGAAGTAACAGCTGTGACACAAATGCCGAATGTACAAATACTAATGGTAGTTTCAACTGTGATTGTAACACCGGCTACAGCGGTAATGGAACATCATGCACAGGTATACAATTTGATTTATTAACAGGATGTTAATTTTGATAAGAATTTTTGCATAACGATGACATAATATAACACAGGTAGAAACTATATTAGTGGCTGAATTTATATTTCCTTTCTCTAATTTTAAGATATCTGAACACTTTAAATCAATAACTTTGTCTCTAAGATATGTACAGTTTATAGATTGATTTAAGTAGGTGCAACGAAACAAATAAAGGAAGCAAGCAATTAAAGAAATAATCAAGCAATGTATGTTTACACCTACAAAACACAAACAATAAGGATAAAAGTATATTTTTCATAATTTCATTTGATTGAAAAATGTTTCAGCAAATTATATCAGATGAATATCTCTTGAAATATTTAATGCATTGGTTGAACTTTACGTATTTAGATATTGATGAATGTTCTGATGGAAATAACAACTGTGACACAAATGCAGAATGTACAAATACTGTCGGTAGTTTCATGTGTGCCTGTAACACCGGCTACAGCGGTAATGGAACATCATGCACAGGTATACGATTTGATATATAATTTTTAATTTAAGGCTTTAACTGACGGTTAACTTTGTAAAGATATTTTTTTCTTCAAATTAATGGAATAGTATAGCAAAGTTAAAGTATACTAAATAGTGATTGAAAATAGTTTTCGTTCAAAAACATTGCATTTTTTTTCTCAAATTTATTGACACTTGACATAAGTTCAGCATTGTCACCCGCAACTTCACTTTTAATCGATCGATTTTGTATGTGCCAGTCTGAAAGTAAACGAGGCATGTAAATTAAACAAGCTGGCAAGGAAGAAAACAAACAAACAAACAACTAAACAATCATTCAAAAATCAAACAAACAAACGAACAATCTACTTCAGTGGCCTGAAGAACTTTTTTGTATACATAAATCAGTGTGAAACGTTTTCATTGTTATAGTACTTGATAAATACTGATTTAGACTTATTCTGATATGTGTCGTTTGTAAGTTAAGTAATTATTGATTAAGCTTGTGTACAAACTGAGGAATTAAGTGATGCAATTAAGAATTGTGGCACAAATGCCGAATGTAAAAATACTGTCAGTAGTCACAACTGTGCTTGTAACTCTGGCTACATCGGTAATGGAACAGTTTGTACAGGTATACAATTTGATTTATAATACCCTGGAAGTATCAAAAATAGATCAAAGGCTTCCAAATAGGGTTAAATTGATTAAAAGATGTATGCATTTTTGTGGCATTATTTAACAAAGCTATTGACAACTTACACGTATTAAACAGTGTCTCACATTAAGCTCTGTTTATCTATCTGTTTTAGTCAGTGCAAACATGCCAAGAAGGAAACAAGCAAATAATGTAGTTGAACTTCCTGTATCAACATGTTTTGTTTTGAAAATCAAGAAAACGGGATGCTTTCCTACCTTATACATTATTTAAGGACTGCCTATCTAGGTTTCATCCTGTACATTTTGCGAGTAAAAATTGTACTTTATTGATTAAAATTTGATGTGTAGATACTGACGAATGCAGTGATGGAAGCAGCAACTGTGACAGAAATGCAGAATGTATAAATTCTGTTGGTAGTTTCACCTGTGCCTGTATATCCGGCTACAGCGGAAATGGAACATCATGCACAGGTATAAGATCTGATTCTCGAAGAAGATGTTAACTTTGTTAAGAATATGTGCATAACAGTGGCATAATATTATACAGCTGAAAACTACAGTAGTGGTTGAAATGATATTTTCTCGAATTTTAAAATATCTGAACACATCGAATTGGTTACGTAGTGTCTTACATCAGTACAGTTTACAGATTAATTTAAGTCAGTGCATTGAAGGAAAAACGGAAGCAAGCAAGCGAATTAAAATGCAAACAGGTGATGTAATTTAACACCTATATGACAAACCAGGATAAATGAATATTTTTCATCTTTTGATTTATTTGGAAAACAAATCAGTACTTTTTTAGATATTAATATGTCTTGTAAAATTGTTTTCATTGATTAATCTTTACTTATCTAGATATTGATGAGTGCACTGATGGAAGTAACTCCTGTGACACAAATGCCGAATGTACAAATACTAATGGTAGTTTCAACTGTGATTGTAACATCGGGTATAGCGGTAATGGAACAGATTGTACAGGTATACATTTTTTCATACAAATCCTGAAGTAAATAAACTTAAAGATATATTATGTTATATTTTCAGATACAAATAACTCACTTACTCATAACCTTTTCTATGAAAATATAAAATAAACATGATTGATTGCACACAGAGTAGATATGTAGATATGTTACGTTTAAAACACTACACACTATATGTAAACACAGTATAAATACATAGTGTCATCATAAATACTGGCAGTTATTTTAAGAAAGCACCAACATAGCATGAGCTGTTATAGGGAATGCAGCTTCCCATTCATAGTGTGTGTATTCTAGTAGCCTAATTAGACATATTCAGAAAGAGTTTCCTAGATTTCAATTAATTTCTGAAAAAAAAGTATTTTATGCAAACTGTGTTTAGTATATCTTAAATCAAACGTTTAAACGGAGGATTTGCTCATATATGTTTTTTAAGGAAAGCAGCAAAAATGTATATTTTTCATATTTTTATTTATTTGAAAAAGGTTTCAGTAACTTTTATCCGATTAATATGTCTTGTAAAACTTTATTCATTGATTAGTCCCTACTTATGTAGATATTGATGAATGCACTAATGGAAGTAACAGCTGTGACACAAATGCCGAATGTACAAATTATATCGGTAGTTTCACCTGTGCCTGTAACACCGGCTACAGCGGTAATGGAACATCATGCACAGGTATACAATTTGATTTATGAACAGGACGGTAATTTTGATAAGATTTTTTGCATAACGATGACATGATATAACACAGGTAGAAAATATATTAGTGGTTGAATTTATATCTCTCTTCTCCAATTTTAAGATATCGGAATACTTTAAATTAGTGACTTTGTCTATAAGATATGTACAGTTTATAGATTGATTTAAGTAGGTGGAACGAAACAATTAAAGGAAGCAATCAAATAAAGAAATAATAAAGCGATGTATGTTAACACCACCTATAAAACACAAACAGTAAGGATAAAAGTATATTTTTCATATTTTCATTTGGTGGAAAAATGTTTTTCAGCAAATTATATCAGATGAATATCTCTTGAAATATTTTATTCACTGATTGAACTTTACGTATGTAGATATTGATGAATGCTCTGATGGAAATAACAACTGTGACACAAATGCAGAATGTACAAATACTGTCGGTAGTTTCATGTGTGCCTGTAACACCGGCTACAGCGGTAATGGAACCAATTGCACAGGTAAACAATTTGATATATAAAATTTAATTTAAGGCTTTAACTGACCGTTTACTTTGTAAAAATATTTATTCAAATTTATGGCATAGTATAGCAAAGTTTAAATATACTTTAGTGATTGAAAATAGTTTTCGTTCAAAAACATAGCATTTTTTTCTCAAATGTCTTGACACTTTACATAAGTTCAGCACTGTCACCCGCAACTTCACTTTATCGATCGATTTTTGTATGTGCCAGTCTGAAAGTAAACGAGGCATGTAAACTAAACAAGCTGGCAAGCAAGAAACCAAACAAGCTTAGTAATAACAACCATTCAAAAATATTAAAATATCAACAAACGAACAGTGTATGGCAACGTCCTAAAGAACATGTTTGGTTTATACAAATATATGAGTGATATGTTTTGATTATCAAATTATTTGATGAATTTTGATTTTGAATTCATCTGATATCTGTCGTTTGTAAGTTAAGTAATTATTGATTAAACTTGTGTAAATACTGATGAATGAACTGATGCAATTAAGAATTTAACACAAATGCCGAATGTACAAATGCTGTCGGTAGTTACAACTGTGCTTGTAACTCTGGTAATATCGATAATGGAACAGTTTGCACATGTATACAATTTGATTTATAACACCCTTGAAGTATAAAGAGTAGATCAAAAGCTTATACATAGGGTTAACTTGGATGAGTAATTGATGCATATTGGTGGCATTATGTAACAAAGCTCAAAACAATATTAGTGATTGAAATTGTATTATGTTCAATAACATTGCATTTTTTCTTTAATATCTTGACAACTTACACGTGTTAAGCAGTGTCTTATATAAGCTCTGTGTATCCATCTGTTTCAGTCAATGCAAATAACGAAACAAGCAAACAGATAATGTAGTTGAAAACCCTGTAAACATGGTTTGTTTTGGAAATCAAAAGAAATTTATGTTTTTCTATGTGGTTCATTATTTGAGGACTGCTTACTTAGGTTTCATCCTGTACATTTTGTTGGTAAAACTTGTACGTTATTTAATTAAAAAAATTGTATGTGTAGATACTGACGAATGCAGTGATGGAAGTAGCAACTGTGACAGAAATGCAGAATGTATAAATTCTGTTGGTAGTTTCACCTGTGCCTGTAACTCCGGCTACAGCGGAAATGGAACATCATGCACAGGTATAACATTTGATTTATGAACAAGATGTTAACTTTGTTAAAAATTTGTGCATAACAATGGCATAATATAACACATCTACAAACTACAGTAGTAGTTGAAATTATATTTCCTCCAATTTTAATATATCTGAACACTTTGTATTAGTTACACAATGTCTCAAATAGTACAGTTTACAGATTGATTTAAGTCAGTGCATTAAAGAAAATAAAGGAAGGAAGCAAGCAAGCGACTTATAAAGACAAACAGGTGATGTCATTTAACACCTATATGACATACATGTTTAGTTTCAAAGACAACCGGGATAAATGTATATTTTTCATCCTTTGAATTATTTGGAAAAAAATCTATATTTTTTTAAATATAAATATGTCTTGTAAAATTGTTTTCATTGGTTTATATTTACTTATGTAGATATTGATGAATGCACTGATGGAAGTAACAACTGTAACACAAATGCCGAATGTACAAATTATGTCGGTAGTTTCACCTGTGCCTGTAACACCGGCTACAGTGGTAATGGAACATCATGCACAGGTATACATTTAAATTTGATTGATGAACAGGAAGTTAAGTTTGATCAGAATTTTTGCATAACGATGACTTAATACTAAATTTAACACAGGTAGAAACTACAGTAGTGGTTGAATTTGTATTTCTTTTTTATCCAATTTTAAAATATCTGAACACTTAGTATTAGTAACTGTCTGTCTGAGATCTATTCAGTTTATATATATATTTAAGTAGGTGGAACGAAACAAATGAAGGAAGCAAGCAAATAAAGAAATCGTAAAGCGATGTATGTTAACACCTATAAAACACAAACAATCAGGATAAAAGTATACTTTTCATATTTTCATTTGATTGAAAAATGTTTTAGCAAAATATATCAGATGAATATCTCTTGAAATATTTAATGCATTGGTTGAACTTTACGTATTTAGATATTGATGAATGTTCTGATGGAAATAACAACTGTGACACAAATGCAGAATGTACAAATACTGTCGGTAGTTTCATGTGTGCCTGTAACACCGGCTACAGCGGTAATGGAACATCATGCACAGGTATACGATTTGATATATAATTTTTAATTTAAACCTTTAACTGACGGTTAACTTTATAAAGATATTTATTCAAATTTATGGCATAGTATAGCAAAGTTAAAGTTTACTAAATATTGATTGAAAATAGTTTTCGTACAAAAAATTCGCATTTTTCTCAAATGTCTTGACACTTTACATAAATTCAGCATTATCACCCGCAACTTTACTTTATCGATCGATTTTTATTTATGCTAGTCTGAAAGAAAACGAGGCATGTAATTTAAACAAGCTGGCAAGGAAGTAAACAAACAAACAAACAAACAACTAAATAACCATTCAAAAATCAAACAAACAAACGAACAATCTACTTCAGTGGCCTGAAGAACTTTTTTGTATACATTAATCAGAGTGAAACGTTTTTATTGTTATAGTACTTGATAAATATAGATTTTGACTTCACCTGATATTTGTCGTTTACAAGTTTAGTAATTATTGATTAAACTTGTGTACTAACTGATGAATGGAGTGATGCAATTAAGAGTTGTGACACAAATGCCGAATGTAAAAATACTGTCAATAGTCACAACTGTGCTTGTAACTCTGGCTACATCGGTAATGGAACAGTTTGTAGAGGTATACAATTTGATTTATAATACCCTGGAAGTATCAAAAATAGAGCAAAGGCTTACAAATAAGGTTTAATTGGTTAAAAGATTTATTCATTTTTGTGGCATTATTTAACAAAGGTATTGACAACTTACACGTATTAAACAGTGTCTCACATTAAGCTCTGTTTATCCATCTGTTTTTGCAAACATGCCAAGAAGGAAACAAACAAATAATGTAGTTGAACTTCCTGTATCAACATGTTTTGTTTTTAAAATCAAGAAAACGGGATGCTTTCCTACCTTATACATTATTTAAGGACTGCCTATCTAGGTTTCATCCTGTACATTTTGCGAGTAAAACTTGTACTTTATTTATTAAAATTTGATGTGTAGATACTGACGAATGCAGTGATGGAAGCAGCAACTGTGACAGAAATGCAGAATGTATAAATTCTGTTGGTAGTTTCACCTGTGCCTGTATATCCGGCTACAGCGGAAATGGAACATCATGCACAGGTATAAGATCTGATTTTCGAAGAAGATGTTAACTTTGTTAAGAATATGTGCATAACAGTGGCATAATATTATACAGCTGAAAACTACAGTAGTGGTTGAAATTATATTTTCTCGAATTTTAAAATATCTGAACACATCGAATTGGTTACGTAGTGTCTTACATCAGTACAGTTTACAGATTAATTTAAGTCAGTGCATTGAAGGAAAAACGGAAGCAAGCAAGCGAATTAAAATGCAAACAGGTGATGTAATTTAACACCTATATGACAAACCAGGATAAATGAATATTTTTCATCTTTTGATTTATTTGGAAAACAAATCAGTACTTTTTTAGATATTAATATGTCTTGTAAAATTGTTTTCATTGATTAATCTTTACTTATCTAGATATTGATGAGTGCACTGATGGAAGTAACTCCTGTGACACAAATGCCGAATGTACAAATACTAATGGTAGTTTCAACTGTGCTTGTAACTCTGGCTACATCGGTAATGGAACAGTTTGTAGAGGTATACAATTTGATTTATAATACCCTGGAAGTATCAAAAATAGAGCAAAGGCTTACAAATAAGGTTTAATTGGTTAAAAGATTTATTCATTTTTGTGGCATTATTTAACAAAGGTATTGACAACTTACACGTATTAAACAGTGTCTCACATTAAGCTCTGTTTATCCATCTGTTTTTGCAAACATGCCAAGAAGGAAACAAACAAATAATGTAGTTGAACTTCCTGTATCAACATGTTTTGTTTTTAAAATCAAGAAAACGGGATGCTTTCCTACCTTATACATTATTTAAGGACTGCCTATCTAGGTTTCATCCTGTACATTTTGCGAGTAAAACTTGTACTTTATTTATTAAAATTTGATGTGTAGATACTGACGAATGCAGTGATGGAAGCAGCAACTGTGACAGAAATGCAGAATGTATAAATTCTGTTGGTAGTTTCACCTGTGCCTGTATATCCGGCTACAGCGGAAATGGAACATCATGCACAGGTATATGATCTAATTTTCGAACAAGATGTTAACTTTGTTAAGAAAATGTGCATAACAGTGTAATAATATTGCACAGCTGAAAACTACAGTAGTGGTTCAAATTATATTTTTGTCGAATTTTAAAGTATCTGAACACTTCGAATTGGTTACGTAGTGTCTTACATCAGTACAGTTTACAGATTAATTTAAGTCAGTGCATTGAAGGAAATAACGGAAGCAAGCAAGCGAATTAAAATGCAAACAGGTGATGTAATCTAACACCTATATGACAAACCAGGATAAATGAATATTTTTCATCTTTTTTTTTTGAAAACAAATCAGTAAAGATTTATATGTCTTGTAAAATTGTTTTCATTGATTAATCTTTACTTATGTAGATATTGATGAGTGCACTGATGGAAGTAGTTCCTGTGACATAAATGCCGAATGTACAAATACTAATGGTAGTTTCAACTGTGATTGTAACATTGGATACAGCGGTAATGGAACATATTGTACAGGTATACATTTTTTTTATAAAAAGCCTGAAGTAAATAAACTTGAAAATACATTGTTATAGTTTCAGATACAAATAACTCACTAACTCACCACCTTTTCTATGAAAATATAAAATAAATATGTTTGATTGCACACAGAGTAGATATGTAGAAATGTTACGTTTAAAACACTACACACTATATGTAAACTCTGTATAAATACATAGTGTCATTAAAAAGACTGGCAGTTATTTTAAGAAAGCACCAACATAGCATGAGCTGTTATAGGGAATAAAGCTTCCCATACATAGTGTGTGTATTCTAGTAGCCTAATTAGACATATTCAGAAAGAGTTTCCTAGATTTCAATTCATTTCTGAAAAAAAGTATTTTTATGCAAACTGTGTTTAGTATATCATAAATCAAACGTTTAAACGGAGGATTTACTCTTATATGTTTTAAAGGCAACCAGTAAAAATGTATATTTTTCATTTTTTTATTCATTTGAAAAAGGTTTCAGTAATTTTTATCCGATTAATATGTCTTGTAAAACTTTATTCATTGATTAGTCCCTACTTATGTAGATATTGATGAATGCACTAATGGAAGTAACAGCTGTGACACAAATGCCGAATGTACAAATTATATCGGTAGTTTCACCTGTGCCTGTAACACCGGCTACAGCGGTAATGGAACATCATGCACAGGTATACAATTTGATTTATGAACAGGATGTTAATTTTGATAAGAATTTTTGCATAACAATGACATGATTTAACACAGGTAGAAACTATATTAGTGGTTGAATTTGTATTATTTTTTCAATTTTAAGATATCTGAACACTTTAAATTAGTAACTTTGTCTCTAAGATATGTACAGTTTATAGATTGATTTAAGTAGGTGGAACGAAACAATTAAAGGAAGCAAGCAATTAAAGAAATAATCAAGCGATGTATGTTAACACTTATAAAACACAAACAATAAGGATAAAAGTATATTTTTCATATTTTGATTTGATTGAAAAATATTTCAGCAAATTATATCAGATGAATGTCTCTTGAAATATTTTATTCATTGATTGAACTTTTCGTATGTAGATATTGATGAATGCTCTGATGGAAATTACAACTGTGACACAAATGCAGAATGTTCAAATACTGTCGGTAGTTTCATGTGTGCCTGTACCACCGGCTACAGCGGTAATGGAACATCATGCTCAGGTATACGATTTGATTTATAATTTTTAATTTAAGGCTTTAACTGACCGTTTACTTTGTAAAGATATTTATTCAAATTTATGGCATAGCATAGCAAAGTTCAAGTATACTAAATAGTGATTGAAAATAGTTTTCGTTCAAAAACATTGCATTTTCTTCTCAAATTTATTGACATTTTACGTATATTGAGCATTGTCACCCGCAACTTCATTTTATCGATCGATTTTGTATGTGCCAGTCTGAAAGTAAACGAGGCATATAAACTAAACAAGCTTGCAAGCAAGAAAACAAACAAACAACTAAAACAATTATTCAAAAATCAAACAAATAAACGAATAGTGTATGTCAACGTCCTAAAGAACAGTTTTATATACAGATATATGAGTGATATAATTTGATTATTAAATTATTTGATAAATTCTGAGTTAGAATTCATCTGATATCTGTCGTTTGTAAGTTAAGTAGGTTTACACCTATAAAACACAAACAATCAGGTAAAACTTGTACGTTTTATTTAATTAAAAACTTGTATGTGTAGATATTGACGAATGCAGTGATGGAAGTAGCAACTGTGACAGAAATGCAGAATGTATAAATTCTGTTGGTAGTTTCACCTGTGCCTGTAACTCCGGCTACAGCGGAAATGGAACATCATGCACAGGTATAAATTTGATTTATGAACAAGATGTTAACTTTGTAAAAAATGCGCATAACAATGGCATAATATATCACATCTACAAACTACAGTAGTGGTTGAATTTATATTTTCTCCAATTTTAAAATATCTGAACACTTTGTATTAGTTACATAATGTCTCACATAGTACAGTTTACAGATTGATTTAAGTCAGTGCATTAAAGGAAATAAAGAAAGCAAGCAAGCAAGCGACTTATAAAGACAAACAGGTGATGTCATTTAACACCTATGTGACATACATGTTTAGTTTCAATGGCAACCGGGATAAATGTATCTTTTTCATCCTTTGAATTATTTTGAAAAAAATCTATATTTTTTTAAAATATAAATATGTCTTTTAAAATTGTTTTCTTTGGTTTATCTTTACTTATATAGATACTGATGAATGCACTGATGGAAGTAACAACTGTACCATAAATGCCAAATGTACAAATTATGACGGTAGTTTCACCTGTGCCTGTAACACCGGCTACAGTGGTAATGGAACATCATGCACAGGTATACATTTAAATTTGATTTATGAACAGGATGTTAATTTTTATAAGAATTTTTGCATATCGATGACTAAATACTTAATATACCACAGGTAGAAACTACAGTAGTGGTTGAATTTGTATTTCTTTTTTATCAAATTTTAAAATATCTGAGCACTTAAAATTAGTAACTTTTTGTTTGAGATCTATACAGTTTATTAATTAATTTAAGTAGGTGGAACGAAACAAATGAAGGAAGCAAGCAAATAAAAAAATCGTAAAGCGATGTATGTTAACACCTATAAAAAACATCAAGGATAAAAGTATATTTTTCATATTTTCGTTTGATTGAAAAATGTTTATATCAGATAAATATCTTTTGAACTATTTTATTCATTGGTTGAACTTTACGTATGTAGATATTGATGAATGTTCTGATGGAAATAACAACTGTGACACAAATGCAGAATGTACAAATACTGTCGGTAGTTTCGCGTGTGCCTGTAACACCGGCTACAACGGTAATGGAACATCATGCACAGGTATACAATTTGATATATAATTTTCAATTTAAAGCTTTTACTGACGGTTAACTTTGTAAAGATATTTATTTAAATTTATGGCATAGTATAGCAAAGTTAAAATATACTAAAAAGTGATCGAAAATAGTTTTCGTTCAAAAACATCGCATTGTTTCTCAAATTTACACACTTTACATAAGTTCAGCATTGTCACTTGCAACTTCAGTGTTTCGGTCGATTTTAATATGTGCCAGTAAGTAAACGTAAACGAGGCATGTAAACTAAACAAGCTGGCAAGCAAGAAAACAAACAAACAAACAACAAAATCATCCATTCAAAAATCAAATAATCAGACGACCAGTGTAGGTCACATACTGAAGAACATATTTTTGTTTAATATATAAATATATGAATGATATATATTGATTATTAAATTATTTGATAAATTCTGATTGAGACTTCATGTGATATATGTCGTTTGTAAGTTAAATAATTATTGATTAAAATTGAGTACATACTGATAAATGAACTGATGCAATTAAGAATTGAGACACAAATGCCGAATGTATAAATACTGTCGGGAGTTACAACTGTTTTTGTAACTCCGGCTACATCGGTAATTGAACAGTTTGCAAAGGTATACAATTTGATTGGTAAAACCATGGAAGTATCAAAAATAAATCAAAGGCTTAAACATAGAGTTAAATTGGTTAAAAGATGCATTTTAGTGGCATTATTTAACAAAACTCAAAACAAGATTAGTGATTGAATTTTTATTATTTTCAATAACATTGCATTTTTTTCTTTAAAATCTTGGCAACTTTCACGTATTAAGCAGTGGCTCACATTAGCTCTGTTTATCCATCTGTTTTAGTCAGTGAAACCATACAAACAACATAACAAGCAAACAGAAATTAAGCAAATAAATATATTATGTAGTTGGACATCCTGTAAAAACATTTTTTTTAAAAGAAGAAATCATGATGTTTTACTATCTGATAAATTATTTGAGAACAACTAATGAAGGTTTCATACTGTACATTTTGCGTGTAAAGTGTGTACTTTATTGATAAAAATTTATGTGTAGATTCTGACGAATGCAGTGATGGAAGTAACAACTGTGACAGAAAAGCCGAATGTACAAATTCTGTTGGTAGTTTCACATGTGCATGTAACACCGGGTACAGTGGTAATGGAACATCATGCACAGGTATACAGTTTGGTTTATGAACAGGATGTTAACTTTGTTAAGAATATGTGTATAACAGCGGCATAATATAATACAGCTAGAAGCTACGTTGAAATCCTATTTTCTCCAATTTTAAAATATCTGAACACGTTTTGTCTCACATCAATTCAGTTTATAGATTGATTTAAGTCAGTGCAACGAAACAAATAAAGGAAGCAAGCAAGCATTCAAATAAAGTAACAAACAGGTGATGTAGTTTATCAGCTATATGGCACAGATATTCAGTTTCTAAGACAACCATGATAAATGTATGTTTTTCATATTTTGATTTATTTGGGGAAAAAAGAACAGTATTTGTTAATGCTCCCCGAAGGAAGAGCATATTGTCGCCGCCTTGTCTGTCTTTCCGTCTAACTGTCCGTCACAATCTTGTCCGGAGAATAACTTGAAAAGTATTGAAGGGATTTGATTGAAACTTAAGACATTGATAGAGAACAGTGAGAGAAAGTACATTGACCAAAAACCATAATTCTACCTTGCATAATCTTTAATTATCTCATTAAAGTCAATTATGCTTGTCGGGAATATAACTCCTAAACAGTCCATGATATTCCATTGAAACTTCACACAGTTATAGAGACAAGTCAGCGGAAGTGCAGTGTCAAAGAACAATAAATCTAGGTCCAGTTTTTATTTTGATTATCTCCCTTTATAATACTTACTAATGATTGGCCGGATATTAACTTGCAAAGTGTTGAACGAATTTGATTAAAACTTCACACAGTCATAGATACTGTTGAGTGAAAGTGCACTGTTTAATAAACATACGTCTACCTTGCTTGATTTTTTAATTATCTCCCATAATGATACTTAAAATGTTTAATAATGCTTGTCCGGAGTACAACTTCTAAACTATCAACGATATCTCATTGAAACTTCATACAGATATAGAGAATAGTGAGAGAAAGTGTAATGTCAAAGAACCAGCCATAACCCTACATTACTTAGTTTATGAATTATCTCTCTGTATGGTACTGAATTATGCTTGTCCGAAGAATAACTTCAAAACTATTAAGGATTTTTATTAAAACTTCACACATTTTATTTATTGATTAATCTTTACTTATGTAGAAATTGATGAATGCAGTGATGGAAGTGATAACTGTGACACAAATGCCGAATGTACAAATACAGCTGGTAGTTTCACTTGTGTCTGTAACACCGGCTACAGCGGATATGGAACTGATTGCACAGGTATATATTTTTTAATAAAACTCCTGAAATATAAAAGCTTAACTAAAAAGTTTAAACGGCGGATTTACTCGATTAAAGATTAATGCAAAACGAAGCCTTTTACTACATTAGCGATTGAAAATATATATTGTCCAATAACACTACTGGGTGTTTCAAATAGTTTGACAATTTACATAATAAGTTCAGTTTATCGATCGAGTTAAGTCAGTACAACCAAGTAGACAATACCAAGAACCAAGCACATAATGAAACAAAGAAACAGCAATGTATTTCAGCACCTGTAAGAAGCAAATGTTTACTTATTTTTTGGTAATCATGGAAAAAGGATTGTTTGTATTGTTTCACTTATTTAATTTATAGATGTTATTCTATAAATGTGGCTTGTTAAACTTTCGTTGATTTAAATTTTGTATGTAGATGCACGGGTATACATTTTTTATAAAAATATTATGAAAATTTAAAATCTAAATAACTGTATTCAATTCACTTAATACTTAACTGAACTCTTTAAAGCATGTTTACATCTAAAAAAGTCGTAGAATTAATGTTTGTTGTTATGTTTTATTGTTATTGTTATGAATAGACAAATTGATAAAGAATATGTAAATGAACAAGTTATCAAAAATCTAAGGAGACTGTCAGACACAGTGTAGGGGCAAATTCCCTACGATATACAAGACATGTACTTACTTTATGATGCTTATCCCTTTCTGGATAGATATTGATGAATGCAGTGATGGCAGCGACAATTGTGATTCTAATGCGGCATGTTCAAATACTCCTGGTAGTTTTACATGTGTCTGTAACACCGGCTACAGAGGTGATGGAATATCCTGCACAGGTACTATACTAACGAACAAGTTAATAAAATGAGAGAAAAAAGGAAAGAAGAAGACTTTAAATTAGTAAAAATAGTTTGAGAGATAAAAGAAACACGTAACTTATTTCAGCGTTTCAATGAAACTGTGTATCGTGGCATGGCTCTATTAACATTTATGTCGCAACGTAAATATAAAACAAAAATATGGTTTATTTTTACCGGTAAGTAGTGTCTTAGATCAATTCATAGTTGTTCACATCCCTTTAACATATTTATGTTGCCCCGTCTCCTTTCTTCGCAGATATCAACGAATGCAGTGATGGAAGTAACAACTGTGATGATAATGCGGCATGTACAAACACTGACGGTAGTTTTACCTGCTCCTGTAACGACCGCTACACTGGTGATGGTGTTAAGTGTTCAGGTAAGATAATGTAGTTACAACTCATTAACATTTTATCTAATGTTGTTTAATTGTTGAAGTAATAGGCATCTCAAGTGTCATCTATTAGTATAAGTTATACTTACAGTGTAAGTAACTATTATTGTCATTGCAAAAAATATGGGCGAAAGTTTATTTTTTTAATTCACCACTATATTTTGGACGGTGCAGCTATTTTTGCATCATAGGAGTCAGGTATTATTCAATAAATGTTTTACTGTGAAATCATTTAAATTCGGGGGCATAACATTTCGTGGTTTTCCGGCTGAAGGCAATTTCGTGGGGTCGTAAATTCGTGGAATTCAATTGCCAGGTAAAAAAGGAAACGGGGGCGAAAATTCTTTGATTTCAAAATTCGGTGAAAGGAAACCTTACAAACAATATCCGGCATTTGTGCTATGAAATTGTCGTGCAAGTTAATGTGTTTCCACTTGACCAAACAACCGATGATTCGTTCATACCTATGTTTATCGTTGATTCATTGAATATAGTACAAAAAAGCCGCAGGTAAGCACACAACTTGTCTACGGACGATTTACCAACTACGAACCACGTCTCACGCCTTTTTTGGTGCTATTGACTGATTGGGCATACTTAACATTATCTTGGGCACAATTTGTTCGTCGAGACTTCGATTTCGCACGTTACCTGAACCACGAAATTCACGAAAATTCCCCCCCCCCCACGAATATTAATGATTTCACAGTATACAATTTCAATCAAAATATTTCGAGTAAAAGAACTAACTCTAAAATAGCTTAGCATCTTGTCCATTTTCTAATGCATAGCAAGTTATTAGTAAGTGCTATTTATTACTCAAGAAAATATTAAAAGTTGTCAATAGGACCTTAAAGAGGCTGTTTCATATAGTTTTAAGGAGAATGCTTAACTCAGTAAATGAAATACCTTTGTCAAGTTTATTTGTTGAAAAACTATAAGTTATATAAATATAGAAAAGAGCTATAAACGTAAGGTCAATGTGTCGGTGTAATGCTTAGCCTGTCATTATGCTTAGACCGTCGATGTGTCGTGACTTGGTGTTATGCCCAGCTCTTTTTTGGTTTAACGAGGTCACCGTTGCTGAAGCATTTTAGCACAACAATCGTATATCTAAACATAAATACTCGATTTGTTGTTTTCTGTTCTTTAGATTAATTTGTTTGCATATTTGATTAATTTAGCAGTTGTGTTACTTAACAATAAATCTTGAAGTATTAAGGGAATTTTACAGACTCGGGTTTACATTTTCTGGAATACGGGACGTTTGCTGGTGACAGAAGTGTGATGGGAACTGATGACGCATGTCTTGCAAGAATTGACGTTAGCTACCAAATACCATTCATGAACAGGGCGTTTCGTTTCTTTTACGTACGCTACCTTATCCAAATATTCTTATGCACAAAATCAGTCTAAGTTAGTTCTAATTGACCAAACGACAGCAATTACTGACCTAAAGTGTTGTTTAAAACTGGTTTATAGAAATCTACCTTTAAAATGTTTATACGTTTTTGGTAACTGATTGAAAATCTCTCAGCAACATTAGCCTGTTTTATATGTGTATTAGCTGTTACTTATGAACGATATATACAAATTCCGCAAATACGCAATCTCTAGCAATCCTTTTATATATTTGGTGGAGGGGGTCAAATCGGGACCTTTAATTCATTAAAGATGTTATCAAGTCTGTATAAAAGCTACACAAGGATACGAGAGGTTATACCTGTAATGAAAGAAAAGATGTGTGTCATTGCTGTCGTTGCTTTATTGTTGTCTGCCTTTTAAAATGAGACGCAATACGTACATTTAATTGTCCATGTTTTATTTAATCAAATGTCAGACTAAGATTTTTCTTACTTAGTATTTTCAGCATAATGATAAAATAAGCCTTTATCAATTTATTCAGATATGTCCAAATGGAATAATCAGTTTTGGAAGACGCTACACAAGTTATACAGTACCGGTGAATCAAGAATTCAGAAACGACTTGAATAACATTTACGCACTGGCTCCCTATTTCGCGGATATGATCTTAACGTCCACTGGCACAATCTGGTACCAAGCGTACGATCGAACTTCAGGCAAATCGGAGGGAAAAAGACGTTGTCTTCAATTTTGTGCAGAGTCTAGTGCGCAAAATTTACGAAATACAAATAACCCCTATTTATGTATTCAAAGCAACTTGGGACAGAGTACCGCGGTTCGGAGGACCTATCATAGAGGTAAATCATTTAAACGAATAAATAAAGTGCAGTGACGTGAGCAAACGAATAAAAGTATTGAAATAAACTGAAGAGAAATAAAATGAACGAATGAACGAGCGAAAGAAAAAATGAATGAATGAATGAAATTTTATAAGCATTCATCAGCATCAATTATTTTTTTATAATTTTTACAAATGTTTTTAACGGATGAACAGGTCTTAAATGATATTTACAAATTTGGCAATATTTTTCAGACTGTCACGTTTCAAGTGCTGTATGTGACTGACGGTGAAGTGGCCTATACTTTTTACATCTACGGTGATATGCAGTTTGGGAACAGCGTTCAGTTTATAGGATTATTGACTAACGGTTTTGCCGACGGGTTAAGTGACTCACCAGACGGTACCTACCTTGCGAGACCGAACCTCAACTTGGAACTTGGACGTAAGTTTTACTGTTGATGTAGAAATTTTATGCTTAATGCTTTTATATACATTACAGGCCTTTTAAAAGATGATTTTGAAAAACTATAACAGAACATTTTTCTCATTTTTGTCCTAAATGTTCAATATAAAAAAAGGTGTTAACCCTTTGATAAATAGGCTTACATATCTACTGATAAACATACGAAAAAATTGATATGTTTTCTGACAAAATGTAAGAAAGACACTAAGTTTTGATCGGTTACCGACTTATGCGTCTAGAATTTCTTTGTGTAAATATGTGAATTTTGAGCTTAGGCAAATATCGAGCAAGATCTAAAAATGACAAAATCTTATTCTTACACTGAATATCGATTTCAGAGCTGACTTGAAATTTAAATGGATATTGAATTTCGACCCTCTATATCAGTGCTAATTTACACATCCTCAGAACGATAATCAGAACGATAAACACTGCACCCTTGTACGCTTTTGCACTAGTTGTATTTCTGTCCTGTACTTACAGTGTAAAAACTGAAACGTAATAAAAGAGGCGGCTGTTTTTGCCAAACAGGTAAAAAATGAACTCAGCTTTGTTTGAAAATGAACATTTGTTTTCCTATGACCTGCAATATTGCAATCGTTTATATTTTTGTTTCCTTTTTGCAGACGACCCAATCATAGACAAAATGAAAATAACAAAAAATTATCCACTGCGAAATTTACTCTGTTGATTTAGATTAACAGGGTCTGTAAGTGGGGGGTTGACAATTTTGTAAGCCCCCAATTATCACAGTGAATACCTTTTATTAAAATGGTATTTGTACATGGAACGCTCTTCCAGAAAGTAATCAGGCAATAAAGAATCACAGTTGACTATAGATTCAAAAGAGAAGTAAAACGTCATTTTGTTAGATAGATACGGATTACAAAATCAGTTTATGCTACTGGACTTTTTTTACCGATGTAATTTTATACTTTATAGTAGTTACACCATTTCAATCTAATGTTTGTAAATAGGATTTTATACCTAAACATGGTACAGTTCCCTGTGTTCAGAGTATTAGTACCTTTACAAGTATTTGACTGTCGTTTTGACCTATACGCCTGTTTTCTGTTTTACATGTTTTGTTTTATATTGTTTTAGTACGGTATTGGACCCCATTGGAAATAAATCTCTATACACTTTCATTGGGCTTACCAGGCATAACATATCTAGTCATATATTACAGCTAACAGGCATTCAGTCAACTTTTTCTGTTTAGGAATTTTCATACATTTGTAGTATGATAGATAGACTGATATGGTTTGTGTAAATTTTATATTTTAAGTTAAGTACTAATATTGTACATGTAGGCTTTAAGGTCACTAAGTACTTTAAAATATAAATATATTTTTTTTTATTTTGGGGTCTTAAGATTGTATTGTTTAAGTATGTTTTTAAGTGTACCGTGTTTTTATTATCTATATTTTGTAATATGTGCGAGATTTATGCCAAATTAATCTATATATCTATCTACAACCACCCCTAATTTTTGAAGGCAAAAGACGGGTTCTTTCTGCATCTATTAATCTTTATTATTTCCTCTGAATTTTACACATTATATTTTGCGTATAATCATTTTGTCAATCTTCATTATACCCAGGAAACGAAGTTTGTGGGGTATATAGGAGTCACCCGGTGGTAGGTCGGTCGGGCGGTCGGTCGATCGGTCCGTTGCAATTTCGTTGTCCGGAATATAACTTGAAAACTAATAGTTTGAATTCAATGCAACTTCATACAATTGTCAAGCAAACGAGAGGAAGTGCAGTGTTCAAGAATCATAACTCCATCTTCACTATTTGCTGAATTATTGCCCTTTATTGGTTTTCCTTGTCCGGAGCATTACTTGAAAACTACTGGTTAGAATTCAGTGCAACTTCAAACAATGATCAAGCACAATGAGAGAAAGTGCAATGTTTAAGAATCATAACTCCATCTTCACTATTTCTGGAGTTTTTGCCAATATTTTAGTTTTCTTCGTCCAGAGCATAACTTGAAAACTGCTGGTTGGAATTCAGTGCAATTTCAAACAGTGGTCAAGCACAATGAGCGTAAGTGCAGTATTTAAGAATCATAACTCTGTCTTTACTATTTACAGAGTAATTGCTCTTTGTTGGATTTCCTTTTCCAGAGCATTACTTGAAAACTACTGGTTGGAATTCAGTTCAACTTTATATAATGGTCAAGCACAATGAGTGGATGTGCAGTGTACAAGAGCTGTAACTCTGTTTTCACTATTTGCACAGTTATTGCCCTTTGTTTATTTTCCTTGTCCGAAGCATAACTTGAAAACTACTGTTTGGAATTCAGTGCGACTCATACAGTGGTCAAGCACAATGACAGGTTATGCAATGTACAAGAACCACAACTATCTTTAACTGTCCACAACTATAATTCTATTTCAATTGTTTTACAAATTATTCTGTTACCAATAATTTCCTCAGTTCCTAAGCAGTCTTGCGGGTGTATTAATCATATTTAGTAATAGCTCTAGTTAAATTAGTGTTAAGTTAGTTAAGTTAGTGTTCATTTGAAAACTTTAATACTCAGCCGTTTGACCAACCGGTAAGTGATTAAATTTTATATTTTATCTGCTGGCTATGATCAAATGATTTATAGCGGGACTGACTGTCAACGGATTTGAAACATAGTGCGAAATGATTGGACAAAATATAGTTTCAACCACTTGAGATTTTTGTTATGTTGATATTTTGAATGAACATTGTATTTTTTATCATATAATTTTCAGCATATCTGGGTGCAGCCAGTTTCGACCTGATTTCAAACGCTGAGCGAACGCCTAATTATGGAGCGCAGTGTCTCGTATGGGCTCAGCAGCAGACGATATACGGATCACTGTATAGGTCTCGATTGAATTGGATGCCCGAATGCCCTTGCTGGTCATTCTTTTTCTTTTTTGACCGACGGTTTGGTCACTGGAGATATGATTTTGGAACAAATACGTTTCAAATTTCAGCTTTACCGAGACATTTTTTCGCACCATATGGCAAGGTAGTTTTTAATAATCTACTGTCGCTTTAAAACGTGTAAATTTGTAATATCTTTATTCAACTTAATTTTCTAACCACAGTCTGACAGTTTCTAAATGTTTGCTGACGTTTGCTTAACTTTTTCTCCTTGAGATCTTGCAAGTGATAAATATATTCTTCAGTCAATACACTATAAATTTCACGAAATGGATGTGAACTATAACCTTTAGATATTTTTAACTGGTAACATGACTATTTCTAGTTGCAGACCTGTGTTTACAATATATTCGGAAGTTTCATTGGTTTTGGGAACCAGGCAGGTTCTTTTCAGACTTATAATGACATCTGGTACCCACGAGAAAATGCCAACAATGATCTTTACTATAGAAGGTTGTGTTGTGAGCTCTCAAACAATTGTGAGGCATATTACCACGTACGGCCACGAGTAAGCAGATGCTATTCAATACTGCCTTTCAGGTTTGGTAAGTGTTTTTTGTTTGTTTTGTTTTTTCCAAAGTCTGTTTTTATCAACAAACCATCACTATATTTAACCGTGCAATATAGTTCTTAGGCGCCATAATAAAAACAATGCTGGTGGGCAATCGTTACTGATAGAATTAAATATTGCCAGTATTTGTTAATTGTTAATACTTGTTTTATATTTCAAGTTTCTGTGATAAAAATCATTTTAAGCCCGATAAGAGCAGATCGTTTTGAATGCCCCATTTTGAAAGTATTAATGCTTCATTTTTGCAGGAGGAGGTTTCGGTGATCCACATATCACCACACTGGACGGAAAGACGTACACATTCAATGGCCATGGCGAATACGTTTTGCTCCGAGTCACAAATGCAGATTTTGAAATTCAGTCTAGAACTGACCGTCCTCTGACAAAAACAGGCGCTGTGTCGGAAGCAACAATATTTTCTGCTTTTGCAGTACAGTCTTCTGATGCCTGGCTCCAAGTAGAATTGAACAGTGAGAAGACGGGTATCAATATCTTCGTCGGCACAAATAAGTCAACATGGGACGACTTCACTGCAGATTTTGGTAATGACGGCGACAATTTCACTTTCGTATCGGAGTCTCTAAGTCTCTCACGTGACAATAATACGCTCGTGTCAAGCTTCTCAGAAACAGGTAACTATTATAAATGATAATTGCATACATTTGTGACACCTAAGTAGTATCTAGTCTTTATCATATATCAGATTTTACAATCGATTAAACATCAGCCTGAAATTGTATCAGTCTGTCGCGAGATTGTGTGAGATTTGCACAAGAAGCTTTAGTTCTTTCCTAGAATAATTGTTTGGATTTTGTAATATGCAATTTCCCTTTTCAGGTATTGCATTCAACGTAACAGTAAATGTCGGACTTTTGCAAATGGCCCTTGGTTTGAATAGTGAATACGAGGGTAATACTACCGGGTTGCTAGGCAACTTTAACGAGGATCCAGAAGACGACTATCTTCCGCGAGATTCAACGTCTGCCATACCAATCACTGCAAACGAAAGTGTAGTTTACACGAATTTCGGACAGACATGTAAGAAAAAGATTATGAGGTTACATTTCACATTTGAAGAGAAGTATAGAGTTAACAAGTCTTTTGTCCGTGTAAATTGTTTGTGTCCAGCTAAGGTTGTTTTTGAAAGCATTTCATATCACAACGAAGATGAGGTAAATCCGAAGAAACGTGTACAAATAAACGAAAAATCCTAATGGTATAAAGGTGTACTGAAATGCTCTAGTTAACATTTGACTGGGGAAATTCAGTAAACTGGGAGACATGTTTGGCAAGTCATTTGCCAGATACTGCACTTAACAGGTTGGGATTTATTCTTACAGTGTTGTAAATATATGCATGCATTTCTGTTGCCAGGGATGACGAGAGCAGATGAGAGCATTTTCAAATATGATAATGGGAAATCGCACGCAGACTACATCTTTCCAGACTATGTGCCCACATTCTTAGATGAGATCAAAAACGAAACTCTTTTAAACGAGGCGAAGGATTTATGTGGCGAAAACAACGATCCATGTGTGCTGGACTACGTTGTCACGGGGATCAAAGAACTGGCTGAGGTGACAACTACGACGGAGCAACAGGCCGAGGCAAACACAGACCAAGCTTGTGCGTTTTTGACCAATACATAAACGTTTTATTTTTACATCAGACCTACAAACAAATTATTACTTAAATCTAGCATAGGTCATTAAATTAGATTAGATGATTCGTTTATTTTCATTTTCAGCTTTCAAAGCATTCGTTTTGGTGTTTTCGTAAAAAAAAGAATGCTATCCAAGAGCAAATAACAGATCTTCTAGATAAAGAAATATGATCAAAAATGACTGACGTACTCTCAGCACAAAATATTTGCATCATACCAAGCTGAAATACACTAAATCTTTTATGTTGTCGCAAAATGAGTTTGTGGTGGGTATATCCGGTAAAGAAAAACAATAACAATGCATTTATTTTAATTAAATTACAAACCACAAACCAGCTTATCAGATGTTAAAGCAGGCTTTTGTTTCTGTACTATCATATAATCATTTTGGAATAAAAATTTGAAATAAGAATTTTGTTTTCAATCATTATATTTCAGTAAACATCATTCCTTCACTAAACGTGAGAAGTGGCACAACTGTGGTCGACGAACGTGACTATTTATATGTGAACATGGGCGAGGCAAAAACTTTTACTCTACTTGGTACAGATGACGGAACATTGACGTATGCTCTTACTAATGCATCTGACAGTGTTACCCTCGGCACACCCAGAAGTGACGGAACTGTTGACGTCACCGTTAATGTGACCGATACAAACCCAATTTATGTCAGGTAATGCAAATATACAGCATGACTGAAAACGATTTTGGCGAAATCGTTATTATGAATGTTTTAGGTTTCTTTCATTAAGCAGTCTCTACGGAAGAATAGATCTCTGCTATATTTAAATTAAATGACTGGAATGATTGCTTATTTTCACAGAATGGAAAAATGTTGATCTTAAAGTAAATAAAATTCAAAGATTAAAACAAAAGACTAAAAGAGGGAAAATCTACTCACTGTGTCATACAAATGAAACGTAAACAAACAGTCAGGTCTTAGATGCTTACAAAACCGTTTAACATACATGCATTTGTAATAATTATTTCAGCATTACTGCGACAGACGACAAGGGGGCAAAGTCGCCTGCTGCCGACGTGGTTATAGTTCTGTGTACGCAATGTAACTCACACGGTACTTGTAACAACAGCGATATTAGAGAAGACTCAAGGTCCACGGACACTTTCAAATTTGCCACATGTATTTGTAACAGCTTTTGGGAAGGTATGTAAAATAATTGTTGTCATGCAAATTCTTTTGAATCTTAACTCCCATATCCTATATTCAAGGTTTGTCAGACATCTGAACTACAATATGGACTCGTGTTAAGTCTTACGTTTGTCTATATATAATCGTAAACATGTGTTACCTTGTAATGTCACAAGAGTATCTTACACGGTAAATTACTAGAAACTAAATTTCCTTAAAAATGTTGGCAATTTTGCTGAACTTTTATGAATTCACTAGACTGCTAATAAACGAAAATTAACGCGTAGGATGTTCAAGACTCATTTATTATGAGTTCATTTTCATTTTCTAAATTATTCAGAACATGAGTGTCAAGCGTCTTAGTAAGCCGCTGGACTCGGTCCAAGCGACATATAGAAACGTAACGTATCATAATAAAACAGCGTTCAAAAAACTCGCAATTTAGTTAGTCTTTGACAAAGAGAGACAACTTTTATAATGTACAGTGCTATATCGTTGACCTTTGAAACCTTGGTAAGTATAAAAATAGCAACTTAAGATAAACTGCATTTTATATATTTTCTAAATATTTTATCATTTACTGCCTCTCAAAGCAAACTTTCTATCTTTTCGACTTATTTTTTGATGCGTCTTTTCAACGGGCATCAGTCAGAGAAAACCCTTTTTTTCATCAATCAAATTTGCTTTAGACACTTTTTGTCTGAAGAAATAAATTGAAACATGTGATGAGTCTCAAGGTTAAAATTAAGCTTTAGAAGAAAGCCTACATATTGGAATATATCTAGATGTAAAAACCAGGTCTCTAAAACATACAGCTGATGGGATATATTTTATTTGTGTAAGATCAGATAAGCGTACACTGATACCACGTGACTTTATATTTCATATGCATGTATATTATATGGTTACCCATCTGTCTTTAGATGCTATTTCTGTAAGAGTGCATCTACAGATCAAGGTTAATCTATGTATTGATTTGTAAATATAATCCGTATTACATGTATCATTAATTAAGTAATATCAACCCGTTGCCTATAATTTTTAGAAATAACAGAAAGGGTCTATGCGATACAATATCCTGACGAACTATTTCTGTGCAAACCATTTATGTGCAAAGCGTTTAGAAATATTAATGATGTAATTGCTTGGCCAGTAATTGTTTTTTATGAAGAATATAAGATACAAGTTTTCTTTAGTACACTAAGATAAATGGTAAACTTGACCAATGCATGTTGCAGGGCTTGACTGTGAAGAGGATCTTGATGGCTGTGACGACAACCCTTGTTCAGTTGGCCGTAACTGTACGGACAGACCGGCGAACGAGCACGAAGCAGATCCTGACCTAAAACCTTACACGTGCACACCATGTCCGATAGGATATGAAGATATTGACGACAAGTGTGATGGTAACAAATAATGAATCATTTAATAGATGTTTCTTATATATGTTTTTTATTGAATTGTATCAAATTTATAGTCAAACATCACAAAAGCGAATATAACACTATAAAAAAATCAAACGACTTCAAAATTTAGACTTCCTTAAGTCTGGAGGATGATGAATAGAGATCAGGTGCCATAATTATTACACAAAACGCTTGTGTCAGTTAAAAGTTAGGACAATGTCCATTTTTGTAAACTGCCAGCTGTAGTTTTCACTAATTTTGTTTTCAATTTCTCTTTCTCCAGATATAAACGAGTGTAATGGGACCTCGGGTTGCAGCCAAACATGTGTGAATACCCCAGGCAGTTTCCACTGTCAGTGTAACACAGGTTACAGACCCGCAGCAGATGGCTTCACATGTAACGGTAAATTGTTAGGCTCTTCGGATACATTTTTTATATTTATTATCTTTTTCAGGAAATTCTGTTAAAGAAATTACAATTTGCCATAACCGAAAAAAAGGATAGAAGACACCAAGCATTAATTGCAATAATGTATCCAAGTGATTTCTTTAGCTGTTGTCCATTCTCCAAATATAGATACTTTAAATTCATTTGAAAGATATACGAAAAATTGGTGCTTTAGAATTACTGAAATGAACTTTTTACCTCACGACAGAAATATCGGTTATTTTCAAACGCAATGCCACCGACTGAACTGACACCGTCGGTGTTTTTATATTCATTATATTTCATATATAAAACCTAACAAAAGTTGTATTGGAATTAAGGAGCTAGATACCATTTCAGATAACGAATGATTTTGATTTTTGATTTCAATCATAATTTCTTTGATAACTGCCTGGAACTATTTCCAGATATCAATGAGTGCGATGAGGCCACAAGCGGATGTACACAGGTGTGTAACAACACCGCTGGAAGTTTCATATGTTCGTGTTTTAATGGTTACACGTACAACGCCACCAGTAATGTTTGTGTACAAGGTAATTTTATATCATATTTGTGAAAGTACATAGATGATAATAGTAATGCCTGTCTGTTTAGTTCTCAGTCCGAACTTAACAATTACAATTCTTTCACAAAATATCGGATTTTAGATATATATTTTCGGTACTTTTTATTAAGAAAAATAATAAACACGTAATTGAAGTCAAAGCAAAAACGTCTCATACAGAAAGTCAGAGGATCAGAAAATAAACCTTGTTGATTACAAGCTCCTTGTTTGTAATGTTCTACATGAAATGCTCCTTTAAGACGTTAGACTAACCCAAACCCATACTTGTTCTGTGACTTGTAATCATAACCATTTTCTTATACCTTATTTTAGACGAGACAGTACCATCTGGATGTAGTGATATTGATTGCTCCAGCGCCAGTGGTTGCAGTATAAATGAGACCGGTTCTGCGGTGTGTTTCTGTAACGGTGGATATGAAATCCAGGCCGACAACACATGCACAGGTAAAAGTTGGCATTTTGAATTTTTATTATATTAATAATTCTAAGTAAATATTTTATATTCAAATCAGTGTAAACAGAATCAGTTTTTGACTTTTTTGTTCAATACCTCAAAAAAGGATCAGAATCGAAAAAGAAATAGTCTTGATGCAAAATCATTTATTTAGACATGAAGAGAAATGATCAAATTTTAGTGACATATAATTTTAAATATATATTAACTCCAAAAACATAAACAATAAACAATTCATATATTCATGAATACAATGAGGAAACGATCATTTCTTTAAATCATTTATACTCTTAACAAATCCAGGGGACAAAACGACCTTTTCCTTCCTTTCTATCTTTTAACTTCTCTATTTCTACCTTTCCAAAATATTTTGTAATAACTACATAATTTTTGTAGTTTTATATGAAATGTGTATTTTTTTTTCTTTTTCGTTGAAAAACATAATTATGCACTAATTCTGGGTATTACATCTGTATATTGCACATATGTAAATTATGTTCGTTATTCAAAATAAATGGGGTTAACCATAAAAAAACAAGATGTGCAACTTATTACCTTTATCGGCCCTACGTCGGCACTAGAGCGGCACATTTTTGCCGACATTATGCCGATATCGGCCCGACATGGGAATGTTGACTGGATTAGTTGAAACCTTGATGCAAATGAATATTTTTAGAATTAGAAAGTTTTAACTAAGCAGATGCATGTACAATACACCAAACAACTTAGTCTATGTTACTGAATTGGAGACACAATCTGCAAAATGACTAAGAATTTATATCCTTATTATTAATGAAATATAATATTAAACAAATAAACACCAAATACTAGAACTCTGGAGATAGCAGGTTTTAGTTATATTTATAACTTACATTTTAATGCCACCCCACCCCAATAATCGTACTTAAATGGTTTTATTTTATGCAAGTCCTAGACGAGTGATATTGTCAACTGATAATCCTTCGCTATACTCTTTAAACCTGTAAATTGTTAAAAATTCAAACGATTAAATCATATGATCATCATGTTTGTTTGCTGATAATCAAATACCTAACCCTTTTAGGTCGGGTAATAGTCACAAGTTAGCTAATATGCGATAAACCTTGTAGCGAATCTTCTAAGTAGCAAATAGACTAGGTACAAAAGAACATAGATAGCGGTTAACGAAATGACCAGTATTCTGTCTACATATACACTGGCGTGTACTCAGTTGTAATACGCTTGCTCTTCCTGTCGATATTCAATATGTAACTTACAAAAAGCAGAATCATATTAGATGATATTAACTTAGTTCTAATATCGTCATATGTAGCGCCACACTATGCAAGGTTGAACTCTATTAAAAATACTAAGGGACTGAATGTTAAAAAAATGTCGATGATTGTCAAACATGATATTTTCATGTTCAAACCGATGAAATATTTCATAACTGTTTCTGGTTAAATTTCATTAATTTGTATTCAGTGAAACGGACATAATGATAATAAAAAATAATCGTCAATAACAACTAGTCCACAACTTTAGCGGTAACTTTGGCAGTGTCAAATATAATTGTCGTTTAATAAAACCAGCTGGATAATTATCTCAGAGAGAGATTGTAACTGTAATAAAAATTGCTGCCAATATCAAGGCGGTATACTTATTTATCGTCATTTTTTATATCTTAAGTTTTACTATAAACAAGGAGAGCTGGTCGTTTGGCTTTTCAAGATTTAACTTTTCAGGATTCTTGCAAAGGGTATTTTGTTTACAAAATATACAGGGCGATGATTTAAGCGACTGATTTCTTAAGAATTAAAAGCTCTATGACAGCAGACAAGGGCAGTTGACAAGTTGAGGAAATAAGTAATCCAGAATATATAATTGAAATTCTGAAATCATGTATATTTATGAACATTTTCTTGCAAAGGGAGGCATATAGTTTTTGAACTGTCCGTCCGTCATTCCGTCCGTCCGTCCGTCAGTCCGTCCGAAAACTTTAACATTGTCAATAACTTTCTTATTAGTAAGTCGATTTACTTCATACCTGGACACAATCCCCTTTGGATAAGACCTTCCCACTGACTTATATTTATTTGACCTTGAATCTCTGAATGACTGGTCCTCAGATCAAAGGTTAAAGCACCACTTTCGGGGGCATTGTCATCTTACAGTGACAGTTCTAGTTTAAAAATAAAATAACAATCTTACCGGAAGTTATTCATGTTTTCAGATATTGACGAATGCGACACTGGGGTATGTTCCCAGTCCTGTGATAACACGGATGGGAGTTATGCATGTAGCTGCTTCGCAGGATATAAACTACAGGACGACAGGGTGTCCTGTGAACGTACGTTGATCTTAGTTATAGAGGCAAAACAATTTCACTGTCAAACAATATCATGGTATATTTATGAACCTTTAACATACCCTTGTAGAGTTATATTATTGAATTACAAAAACTCGGTTGTTGTTGTTGTTTTTTTGCAATCTACTTTTAAAAATTGATCACACGTATTCAAGATATTTTAAAATTGAATACAAAGACACAGAAATATTTAACTCTCTGTGTTTTATGAACTCAAACTTTTATACTCACTGACAACGAAACTTGCTACACAAATTAGTATATTGCGTAATTCATTCAAGTCGAAAACAAACACATTGATATTTTTTATCTTTCTTTATTAGAAATTAATCAGGAATTTGTAATTGTTTGACCATCTAACTGCTATTGCAAGCGAAACAATATATATGTACAAGTTATATTGATTCACATATTATATATTTGAATTTTCAAATTTTTCTGATAGCTTGTCAGTTCCCTGGATATGGCGAAAACTGTGATCAGACCTGTCATTGTGGTCGTGGTGCTTTGCGCTGCGACCCTGTACGCGGCTGCGTGTGTAAGCCTGGTTGGACGGGAACCGGTTGCACAATTGATATCAATGAGTGTCAGGACAGTAATGTATGTGGCGATATTAACAAAGTATGCACGAATACGGTTGGTTCCTATACGTGTCCATGTCGCTCTGGGTACATACTGTCGGAAGGAACATGTGTTGGTAAGATTGTGTTTTGTACTGTTAATATATCCTATAAATTTATACCAAGAAATTAGTGCGCAATGTTGTTTGACGTTGTCTTACTCTCGTGTAATATAAAGAAATATGTAATGGTTAGATAATGTTAAAAACAACGTATGTCACCTGATAAATATATTTCGTTTTATAAATTTAAAAAGAACTTGCATCAAACAAACTATGTAAAAAGAATATAAACAGATACTCTAAGTTGTGACGTCAGCTTAAAATATCTCCATAGTGCTGGATTTCAAAACAGAAAATAGAATAAGAAATCTTGTACTTTTTTTCCTTTTAAGAAAAGAATATGTGTTGTAAATTAAATGATTTCTTTTGAACATCTTCCGTTGCAAACCTTTTTCTGTCCCGTTGTAGAAACGGGGTTACTTGGACAAAACATCGTCTCATACTAGAGTTTTCTATGGAAGTTTTCCCTTCAGGAGTTATCATTAATAAAAAGTTGTCGAAACTATCCTGACGTCTAAAAGAAAAAAGATCGTGGTACATTTGAGATATTATTTTATAATAACATGTGCAATATTTTAACAGACGTCAACGAGTGTGAAAATGCTGGACTGAATACATGTGAACAGGCTTGCTCGAACACAGAAGGAGGGTTCGCGTGCAGCTGTAACACAGGTTACAACATAAATGCTACAGATGCGACTAAATGTGTTGGTAAGCGTCATTTAAAAAGTCATTATTGATAACAGGATCTCTAGAAAATTTTGACGTTTTGTTTTCTGCTTTTTTACAATTTCATCAGTCGCTGATATGACATCATTGTCGGGACAAGATCTTGATAATTATGATCCCGTCAGAATAGAAAATTCTCGTACTCAACTTTAAACACTATGTTTTTCACAAAAAAAAGAGTCTTCCGACTATATGTATCTGATTTTACCTCACCTGAACACAACATGCTCATGGTAAACTATAGTATATATGTGTCGGTTGTGGTATGGCATCAACCATTTCTTTAAACAACGTCTCCTCTGAAGCCAATTGCTGGATCTTGACTTAACTTCATAGAAATGATCCTTTGATGGCCCCCTATCAGACTTGTTCAAACGGTTCCGGTCCGTAGCATCAGTAAGACACAGGCAAAAAAAGGTTTCAATAATGCAAATTTAAAAAATCTTCTTGTCTGAAACTACAGAGCCCAGAGCTTTGATATGAGGTTTATAACATTATCTATAGTTTCTCTACCAAAGTTGATCAAATTATGCCTCTCGGGAGAAAATTGGCCCCGCCCCGGAGGTCATTTCCTTATATGTAAATTGATAAAACTTAAAAAAATATTCTTCTCTGAATCCCAAAGGGCTAGAGATTAGATATTTGGCATGTAACATCATCTAGTAGACCTCTACGAAGACTGTTCAAATTATGGTCATTGGGTCAAAATTGACCTCGCCCTTGGGGTCATGGGTTTTCTTTATGTGTATATAGAAAAACGTTTAAAAATCTTCTTCGCTGAAACACGAGGGGTTTGAGCTTAGATATTTGGAATGAAATAGTGTCATGCGAAGCTCTTCCCAGATTGCTCAAATTATGGTCAAAATTGGCCCTGGCTGGGGGTTATGGATTTTCGTTATATGTTTGTAGTAAAATGTTCAAAAATATTCTTCTTTGAAACGCTAGGGCTAGAGCTTAGATATTTGGCACGAAACATTGTCTAGTTAAACTGTACCATGATTGTTCAAACTATTGCTCTAGGGTCAAAATTGGTCCCACCTCGAGGGTAGGGATCATGCCCATTTTATTGTTAAATTGGCTACCACATTTATTGCAAAACCGATATGTTGAATTTTTTAACTTGACCTTAAAATGACCCTGACTGTCAAGGTCAAGCTATTGAATTTTGCTTTAATTGCCATACCTTGGTTATAAATAGGGGATTTGATTCATAATGGGACAAAACAACACTGAGAACAAAACCCATATGTTGAATAAGTCCAATATGACCTTGACCTTAAAATGACCTTGATGGTGCTAGAAATAGCTATATCTTAACTATTGAACAATAGCTTTAAAATGGTCAAACTGAACTTGAACTTGACTTTTATTTGAACTTGAGCTTCAATGCCAAATTATTGAATATTGCTAAATTTGGCCACTACACTTATGACAATACCGACATGTTGAATTATTCTATTATGACCTTGACCTTTATTTGACTTTCAAGGTCATTAAATTGGCCCCAACACTTATTACAAAACCGACATGTTGAATTGTTCAAGTAATACCTTGACTTTAAAATGACATTGACCGTCAAGGACAAGCTATTTGATTTTGCTGAAATTGCCATAACTTTATTAATAGATGGATTTGACTCATACATGTCATACTGTGGTAGCACAACACTGAGAGCAAATCCAACATGTTGAATAATTAAAGTATGACCTTGACATTTAAATGACTTTGACGTTGCTAAAATTGGCTGTATCTTTTATTATTAATGGATGTATTGTCTTCATACTTCGACATAATTACCTTTTGGACAATAACTTCAAGAAGATTAAACTTTACTTGATTTTGTTTTTTTTACCTTTACCTTCAAGGTAAAATTATTGAAAATTGCTAAATTTCGTCATTACTTTGTTGTCAATGGATCATTTTGATAATAATTCTAAAAGATGTTGCCTTAGAAAACCTTCACCACAATGTTCCTCGTCCGATGTGTTTGACTTTTGAAATAAGAAAAAGTGGACTTGCGGTGGCTCTTGTTCAAATTCATTTGATGAACACATTAATTAGCTTACAGCGTTTTACACCAATACCATTCTGTCCTCAGGTAAGCGACCTTTGTGCCAATGCCCCCCCCCCCTTGTTTTCTTTTCTGTTGCTGTTTTGTGTTTGTTGTCTGCTGCATATATGTTTTGATTATTGTTTGATTGATCGATCGATTGATTTTATTTCTCAAGATTATGATGAGTGTGCAGCGGGTGTGTCAGGTTGTGAACACATTTGTACCAATACACAAGGAAGATTTCACTGTGAATGTTACTTCGGATTCCTTTTGAATTCGGACAGGAAAACATGCACACAAGGTAGGTAACTATATATAATAGGAAACTATGTGTAATATTGTGTGTAATATTGATAGTTTGATGATTCAGAACAATCCTTCACAACATTAGAAAGTCGCTGATATTTCACATTCATCTTTCGGCTTTTATACACCCTTGTGAAAAACGGGATGTTTATTGAGAACGCGGGCGGGCGGCGTCCAGTTTGTACGGAGCATATCTTCAACGTGCACGGATGGATTTTAATGATACTTGGTACAAATATTCAGCATCATGGGATGTAGTGTCGCCCGCATGAACCAGGTCTCTGTGTAAAAGGTCAAGGTCACATTTAGAAGTCAGAGAAAACGTTTGTCCGGAGCAAAACTTCTACATTCATTGAGGGATTTTAATATAACTTGGCATACATGTTCACTATTGTGAGGCGGAGTGTCGCGTGCAAAATATAGATCCATATGGAAAAGGTTACTGTCACATAGAGGTCAAAATTCAGATAAAAAATTGAAAATGTGAGTATGGACAATTTAGTCACCATGAACTGAGGGATTTTTTCACAAATGTTCGCCATAATGAGACTGATAATTACACGCATATTCCTGGTCCATATATGCAATGTCAAGGTCACTAGAGATGATGAAATGTTCAGATTTTGTCCGGAGCATATATTCTACATGGATTGAGATATTTTAGTATCACTTGATACAAAAGTTCACCATTATGAAAAATAGTAGTGTGCGCATGAACCAGGCCTGTAGGTCAAAGATAATTGTCACACTTAAAGGTCAGAAGTTCATTTCAAATGTTTGTTTCAGAATTCATCACTGGAAGTAGTCAAAATCGTTACCCTACTAACACCTCTTTTTTATCCAATATGCCCACATCTGCAAAGCTTTTGTGACGGCCGTATCTTATGACAATGACACCCTTGTTCTTATTTATATCACATTTTACATTTTGTTTACGTTGTAACTACAAGAAATGACGATTTAAAAAATGATGAAGTGTTTTTATTCATGTGAATTTCATATAATTGTACAAAATTATCATGTGTGTATTTATGTTACATCTTCATATATGTCTTTATATGACATATATGTATAAGGGATAGTTTATGGATAATGAAAGTGTATTACGTATTTATAACAAAGGTTTGTTTTATAAAAGCTTTTATCGCTTGTTACAGTGTCGGACCCGTGCGCGCTGTTCCCGGATGTTAATTGCTCGGATATTTGTCTTGTTATCAACGAAGCACCACAATGCTCCTGTAATACGGGTTTTGTTCTGGGAGCCGATCAGCAAACATGCATTGGTAGTGTATCTATACTGATTGGTTTATTATAAAATGAAAATTTGATATCGTTTCATATGACAATTTCTGACCAAATGCAATTAATGTTTGAGAAACGTTTATTTTTTACATTCTTTGGCATTGAGCAAAATGTTTTAGATGTCTGTTGGATAAGGATGTATGAAATAAGGTTTTCAGTAAGCACATAAAATTTTGTTTCTTTTCTCTTCTTTTTTTTTTTGAAGTTTAATATCCAGTCGATCAATTAATTATATTAAAATGTCTTCATTTCTCCTGTATTGACAAATATAATACCTGAAAAAAATCATTAAAATGAAACATTTGTACACAATTTAATTGAGTTATTTCATTTTTTTTGTCTTTTACAGATGTGAATGAGTGTGACTCAGATTTGAACCTTTGCAGTGAAGCAGAAACATGCGTTAATACAGATGGTGGATACACGTGCTCATGTAGCATCGGTTTCAAACTAGCAAATGACTTGAGAACGTGTCAAGGTAAGAAGAAGCTCAGAATTATAAATGCGTAAGTGGAATTAAATCATATCAAAACGCCAATAGAATCTGAGGACGACCCTCAGAAGGTCACGTTGGTGACCTTTTTATCAGCCAGTCAGTGCAACACTGCCATCTTTGGCTCCTACTGATCCAGAGGTAGCATTCCTATAATTCATTTGGTGAAATCTTAAGTTTAATTGGAATTCCTAATCTTGCAATCCGCGCATGTCAAGAATTTTCTGTCAAAAGCACATTTTGGCTACACTCAAGTCAAACTTCTTGACAAAATATTGTAAATTAGTGAGACTATTGTAATTGCGTGAAAATGTCAAGTAGCGTTTGATATATGATAGATTTACATAGGTATCAAAATAAAGCAAGCCAATATTTTTTGCACCATGCCCATACAATTATAAGCATTCATTCATTTGAACAATCTTTTAGAAATAATATGACAATTTGAACCTCCACAGTAGTTTTTTCTGTCGATCAGCGAATTCGTTTTAAAATCTTAAACTAGAAGAGTGAATTTCACGACTTTGAACGTAAGTAGTACAGTACAATTCAGTGCATTTAAAGAAGAACATAAATGAATTATTTTACAGCATGTGATACATATCATTTCGGCGAAAATTGTGCCAACGAGTGTAACTGCGGAGTGGGAGCGTCAAGATGTGATTCCGTGACAGGTTGTGTCTGTGAAACTGGATGGACTGGAGAAAAATGTGACATTGACAGAAACGAATGCGATGGTTTCTCATGCACGGGTCAGTCTGAGATTTGCACGAACACTCCTGGATCATACACCTGCGCGTGCGAGACAGGATATTCACGAGATTTAAATGACTCGTGTCAAGGTTGGTGAAATACAACCCTTACTATTCTAGACGGACATTTTGTTGTTTTAAAACTTTGTTTTATGAATATAACTAGAGCAAATCCTATGCATAGACATCTTTAAGTTTGTCAGTATAGTTGAATGCAACGTTTTTAACCACTCGACCACTTAGACGTGTTCGCCATTGTTGTAAACAACAGTTAAATGTTCATATATTCAGCAAATATTAACGTTTTGTAAACAACAGTTAAATGTTCATGTATTCAGCAAATATTAACGTTTTGTAAACAACAGTTACATGTTCATATATTCAGCAAATATTAACGTTTCGTAAACAACAGTTTAATGTTCATATATTCAACAAATATTAACGTTTTAGTACACAACATGTAGCGGACATGTACTCAGTATGTTTATGTGGACAACAATTTAACAGTGAACTACACAATACAGGTCAAATATTCATGTATACCACAGTTAATGGACCATACTATTACAGATATTGACGAGTGTTCCAACGCCACTCTGAATTTCTGCAGTCAGATATGTACCAACATTGTGGGCGGTTACAAGTGTAGTTGTAACCCTGGATTCATACAGGATGGAAATTCTTGCGCAGGTCAGACCTTTTATTTGTCGATGACATTAGTAAATCAAAGCGTTGAAATCAACAAAATCAGAAAACTAGAACGTTAAATATTTATTTAATATAAGAAAAGATATTTTAAAGTTATCTTATGTTTTGCGAGTAGAATTTGTATCTGCACATTGATATATTTTTTAGGCTAAAATGTGATGACAATTCAGGATATTTAATGTAAATAAATAATTTCTTTTTTCAGACATAAATGAATGTGAAGGTCAGAATGATTGTTCTCAGGTGTGTACTAACACACTCGGGAGCTACCGGTGCTCTTGTAATGATGGATTCCAACTTGACGTTACCACAAGGAAAACATGCATACGTGAGTAACCTACCATTTCCTGCAAATAATTGCTCATTTCCTGTACCTAAAAGAAAAGATTTTTCGTTGAAATTATTGCAATATTTTTTTTCCTAAACTGCTCTTTTCATCATAATTGTAGAAGAACATATAAATTAGATGTACAGATGTAACAAAAACGCAACCTTTTTCAGTCATTGTTTTAGTACAGTACTTATATTATAAAGCATACAATAACGGCGAAGAGTATTTATTTCATTTATTTTTGCACCCTAATATTTTTTTACGAAAGTTGGTATATTTTGAAATAGCGGAGGCAGAGTGTAACCCAAATCCATGCCTGGATAACACACAGTGTACAGTTATAAACAATAATGCGACGTGCATTTGTGACGCTGGTTATGAAGCTCTGAATAAAACAGCCTGTGCAGGTATTTTGTTGTTTTTGTCTTACAGAAAATACTTAAAATCTACTTTAACAAGGAGAAAGATAAGTGGTTAACCCAGATATAAATTGCACTTGGCATCGAATCACATTTTGTATATATTTGGCTTATCAAAATCAAACACACAAAACATACGTGCATACTTGAAGACGGCAACAACAAAGACTTAATTATGATTAATTAATTGAAATAAAATGTTGTTTGGTGGCGTGTTCACAAGGACGCACGTATATCATTTATATTTACCTGTATATACAAATACCAAAGGAAACTTCGATGTTGAGAGACACGAAATATTCTTACTGATTTACTACATGAAATCTTTCAAAAAATCAAAGTTTGCTTTGTATTCTCCACGCTCAGCTGAAACTCAGATTTCAGTATTTGTGCATGGCCAGTTCATTGCAGAAAGAGAAAAAAATAAATTTTCGACATATTCGAAATTAAGTACGATACAGTGCTTTAGTGTTTTGAAATTTGCAGTCATTGAAAAAAATTGGTTTATTGAAGACAAAATATCCTATTACAAAATCTAGTCAGTGCTAGATGATTTTCTTCTTATAGGCATATTGCATATGCATCTTGGAAAATCTTCGTGAATCTTCATGAATCAGTCCGTCATTCCGTCCGAAAACTTAAACATTACACACAACGTTCTTATTATTAAATGTATTTACTTCATACCTGAACACAACATCACTTTGGCCTTCTCACTGACATATATCTATTTGACCGTGACCCTTGAATTACCTTGACCTCGAAGGGCCTATTGTTTTGCAAAAAAACATTATATTTGCCATATCTGTCTTATTACTCAACAGATAGAGATGGTATTTGCTCACAACAGCCCTTTGAGAGACACCTTCCAAACGACATTTTACCCAGACCTTAAAATAACCATGAACTATCGGTCAGTTTGTCAAGAAAGACAGTTATTTTAAATCAACAAATCTAGGTTATGGTTGCAAAATATAACCCTATAAAGATTTCCCAAATGACATTTTTTTGACCCCGAAATGACCTTGACTTTGAGGTCAAATTGGCAAAAAAAAAACCCCACACTTTTGAAGGATCTATAATATATCTTTATCTGGCCCTCAGCTCAAATGTCAAAGCACCATTACGGGGTCATTTGATATCTTCCAGTGACAGTTCTTGTTACTTGTTTTTATTTTTACGGTTTAATTTTATATGCAGTGAATAATTATGGAATGCGGGTTGGAACATGCCACTTGCTAGTTGCTACTTGCTATTGCCAGTTATTACTTATAGTTGCTATTTGTCACTTGCTATTTGTCATTTGCTAGTTGTCATTTGCTACTTGCTAGTTGCTTCTTCCAATTTGTTACTTTTCACTTGCTAGTTGCTATTGGTCGCTAGCTATACTTTCATCTGATCCCTTCTGACTGTATGAAAACTAACCGGATATTGTTACGTGATTTAATTATTTCGTAAAAAAGTCCTATGCAAAAATTAATCATAACATGTTTTTTTCGAATAAGACCGACTGAAAATAAAGTTTATCTTTAAATGTTATCTTACATGTAATGAAAGAGGCACCCTGGTCCAAGGTTAAACCGAATGGTTCCTGATCCGGAGGTTGCGGGTTCGAATCCCATTAGAGGCGAGATTCTCTCACAATCTTCACATTCCTCCATGATGCGCGAATACTGGTATGGAACGCAGGAAGCAGTCATCGAGCGTGATAAAACTTGTATCGCAATCGATGTAAAATAAATGAGTGTAATAAACTAAATATGTAATAGTATTGCTAGTTGCTGTTTGCTACTTGCTAGTTGCTACTTGCGTGTTGCTAGTTGCTCCTTGCCACTTGCTAGTTGCTATTGGCCGTTTTGCTTGGATCCTTTTTCACTGTATGAAAATGAACCGGATATTGTTACGTGATTTAATTATTTCATGAGGAAAATGCTTACAGTAACGACATGGTTGCTTGGTCGAAAGTACAAATTATTCTGTATTTTTTCTGCTCTTTCTGTCGGGGATTGAGGAACAAACCGACTTTTTAAATTACAAGAAGCAAGTGGCAAGTAGCAAGTAGCAGGTTGCAAATAGCAAGTGGCATGTCTCAACCCGCATTCCATAGAATAACTGTAACAGTTGTAATGATTTTATCTGAGCAGATATCCCAGAATGTACAGAAACACCAAGCCTCTGTTCTCAAGGCTGCACCGAGCTTCAAGGAGGATATGCGTGTTACTGTAATGAAACAGGCTATCGACTGGACGCTGACCAATCTACATGTGTTGGTAAGTCTGTTTGTGTTTCTATTTATAAAATTCAACATTTATCCATATTTGTCTTTTTGTATAAAATTACGATTCTTGAGCCCCACCTCTGCTGTAATGACTATAATGAAAGTGACTCAGGCAATTATTGAAAATACTCGTCTAAGAACGTAGTATTGTCGGAGATGTAATAAGTTTGTGATAATTGTGCCATGTTTATTTATCATTATAATATTTGTGTAAGAAAGAGTTTTCGATGACGAATTAAGACGTTTTAGCTCACTTCAGTAGATAGTGTTCATGTGAACTTTTAGGATCGATGGTTGTCCGTCGGCGTCCGTCGTTTCGAAGGACATGTCATCTGAAATCAACAAGCCAAATTTAATAAAACTTGCCTAGAATGTTCCTTGCATTAGGCTCTAGCAAAGTTTTTAAATGGTTTCAGTTCATTGCAGACCTAGGCCGGAGCAGCAAAAGATAGATTTTAAAAGTGAAAATTAAAAAAAATTCTTCTTCGCCGAGTCACAAGCATAAAGCTAAGATATTTGGTATATAACGTCGTCTAATAAATCACTAACAAGAATGTTCAAATCTTGACCTTGGGGTCAAAATTTGCCATGCCACTGGGGTCACAAATGCTAGAAATACTTAATTCAACTTTTCGTCATAGAGCTTTTAATTATAAATTAACTGGTATCTTAGATAGTTGGTGTATAGGCTACTTACATAAATCTCTGCCATTCAATGGGGTCAAGGTCCCCAAGGCTAAAAAATGTTGTTTTTTTTTACTTTTTACTTTTCGTTATTGGGTCTTCATTTATTGGCCGATATCCTAGATATTTGGTAGGTAACTTAAATGTGAGGACTTCTAACTTTGAGTGGGAAATAAGGTCACTGGAGTCAAGGTCACCGAGGCTAGAAATAGCTTTTCTACTTTTTGTCATAGCGCTTTTTATTGACTTATATTTTAGATATTTTGTATTAAGACATTGCAGTTACCTAAACTGTTAATTGTGGTCAAGGTCGCCAAGGCTGAAAATAGATGGCTTTACTGTTACTCGTAGAGCCTTCATTTATTGACTAATGTATAAGATATTTGGTATGTAGGTTCCGTGCATAGACCTCTACCCTTGGATGGAGATTGAGGTTTCAGGTTCACGGTCAAGGTCAAGGAGGGTTGTAATTGATTTTCTACTTTTTGTCATAGAACCATTATTTGTTGACTGATATTTCAGAGATTTGCTTTATAGGCACCTCCCATTAACCTCTACTACTCTACTATTCTATCTATTCACAGAGGTCAGGGTCAAGGTCACAAAGGCTGAAATTATATTTTTTCTACTTTCTGTAATGGAGCCTTCTTTTATTCACCGATATCTTAGATATTTGCTATGTCGGTGCCATACATGGACTTCTACCACTTTGTAGGGTTTTAGGTCAGTGGGGTTAAGGTCAAGTTCATAGAGGTTAAAACACATGTTTTTTACCTTACATCATAGCGTTTAGCTCGCATTTCAGTTAATTTCAGCAAACTTTCAAAAAACATTTATAAACTATAGATCACATTTCTTTTCCTGAACCAACCTGATACTATTATGGCTTCCAGAGGTATGGTACCAATACGGATATATTTTGTATGTCTGGATTATAGTAATTTCACAGCTTTAATAAGCTTACCCAAACACTGGCTTGATTTCAAAATAAGTTAAAATAAATATAGTTATGAACTTGAACAGTAGGACACAGATGAGCGACCAAGGCCATCATAGCTCTCCTGTTTCTATAAGGTTCTTACTTGATAAACATTTTGGGTTTGGCAAAATCCAGTAAATATTCGAATTTTGTGTAGTCCAAAAGACGTTTCCATCAAACTTGTTCAGAACCAACCACTTCATTTGTTTGGGGTTTTTTTTAATATATAGTTTGCTCGGACAATACTTACGGCGACAATTGTACGCAAAATTGCACCTGCGAGGTAGCAAACACTTTGTCTTGCATTCATACCAATGGCACGTGCAGCTGTAAAGATGGCTGGAAAGGGAACACGTGCACTGATGACGTCGATGAATGCTCTAACGCAAATATTCACCAGTGTCCGGCAAACTCTAAATGCATTAACACCAACGGGTCATTCTACTGTAAATGTGAAAACGGATACTTAAAAGCAGGCGACGGGACATGTCAAGGTACAATTATTTTCTGAATTTCTACGTAATATTTCATGAATGAATTCGTATAAAAGGTACACGCAGACGATGCATACTAACAACACTTTTCTAGATTTCTAGAAGCATGTAAGTTAGTATCCTAAGATCTTAGTAAAAAATCAAGTAATACATACACTCTTTTAATACAATGTATTTGAGTTAAAGAATTATTATATAAAAAACAAGGATGTTTCATCTTAATTAAGGTTGACTTTTGGTATATTAACATTTGTGTGCATTCTTTTATTTTTCTGAAACAATGATATGGGCAACATAGAGAAATATAGATCTGTGGAAATATAGATCTGTAGAAATATAGATCTGTAGAAATATAGATCTGTAGAAATAAATTTTATATCCTTTGATATAAAAGATTTTTTTGCAGAAAATGCAGCTTCTTAAAACTACGTAATTTTGAACATTTAAAACATTAAATGACATCTTTTAGACAATATTTGACAACAGAAACATTTACCTGATGCGATAGTACAAAGGTCAAATGGTTCTTTTACTGGTTAACTTGTGGTCTGATTTCCTCGCCAACCCCCACTCCCCAAAGGTACATTTTAATGATCTGATATCCAGACTTTTCTCAATGCTTTCAACATCGGTTTATCAATATCAGTTTTGAAGGAATAATTTCCATTTTACATTATGTTGAGGGTTATTTAAAAAAATAACTTTAAGTTGACTTCGTTATTTCAAAATCTACTTTAAGTCATTCCATCTGTGTTGATTTTTCATTTCTGATTTCATCTGGAAGACAATTAGTTTTTATTGTAAGTTATTTCCTAATATCATTAATTAATTTTGAACAAATTTTTGTGTTGATATACTTACTTCGAAAAACCAAGGCTATCACAGGCAAAATCCATGGGTTGAGTTTTACTTAAAACAAGGTTAATTTCTCAGTAGTGTTAAAGAAATTATGACTTTTCAATTGAAAATATCAAAACGTCTATTCTATCATATTTTTTGTAGTTTGTACTCAAGGAAAATATGGCGAAAATTGTAATAATACATGTGAATGTGTTACAAGTAACACTGCGTCTTGTAAACATGCCAATGGAACCTGCGCATGCAAGGAAGGTTGGGAAGCAGACGACTGCAGTCAAGACATTGACGAATGCATTGCAAATACAGCAACGTGCCCAGAAAACTCGAGCTGTCGAAATACAGTCGGTTCATATGTATGTGAATGTGATGCCGGGTATAAGACAGTGAATGGAACATGTCAAGGTAAATGTCGTATTACTTTAAAGACAAATATATTTGCTTCAGTACTGCTTATTAAGGATTATTTATTAATATAAATAATTGTTTAAATACTCACACACACACACACACACACACACACACACACACATCCACACAATCTTTTTTTCTTTCTCTTTTTTTCCTCTTTTATCTTTGTCTGGGATTAGTACGTATTTTCATTTTTTTCAAATTCCTTTGTTGTTGATTTTTTTAAATCGGTAGGAACTTTCATGCTCGTTTCCGATAAATAAAACAGACGAGCGTTGGTTCTGTCTCGCGGTGCTCGTGCTTTTACGTGCAACTTATATTCAAAAGTCATTAAATTATTAACATGAATATCTTTTCAGTACTCACCACGTTCATAATTGGTCCAAATTCAATAATGCATGAGACCATTGCCTTATAACTTACATATATACACCATGAAAAAGATTATGTTTATATTTGCCAACTGAAACTCATGTTGCTGGGGCGTCTGTGTTCTATGGACACATGTCTAATCTTTCTCTCGTCTGCTGTTATACCATGCTGCAAACGCGGACAAGGATCTGTTTCGTTATGCTTAACACGTTTGGCATCTTTTCTGCCCATATAATGTAGTTTGAGGTGTCATCTTTTTACCTGTGTTTTTCCGTAGTTCTGTGACTGACACAGTAATTTATACTATCCCTAGTAATTTTGATAAAAATCAAGACAGATTCATATTTAGAAACAGTAACAGATAACGTAGCAATGGTGTACATGAGTAACTAGATTTTCTTTGTTCGACTGTTTTATGTTAAATATATTTATAATACTTGGGTGTTTAGATGTTAAGGAAGCTATCATTCAGTGTATTTCTGTAAGATAAGATAATTCATCGTTGAATTACTTTTTCTTATGAATTGACAATTCTTATTTCTTTTTAAACTTTACAGATGTTGATGAATGCAGAGACGGAAGTAACAACTGTTATTCCAATGCGACATGCGCAAACACTATAGGTAATTTTACCTGTGCCTGTAACTACGGCTTCACTGGTAATGGGACAACATGTTCAGGTAAAAAATAACGCTTTGCAATTTTGTCAACAATTGATAATCACAAAAAAACATCTCTACGGATTAAAACAAACAAAATTCATTTGATGTTACTTAAAATCTGATTAAATTAAAAATGTCGTTAAAAAGTGTGTAGTAAAGTAGTTGTTTATGGACTGAAAGTTTATATTACCCAAAACAAAAGATTCAACTGGTAAGAACCTGTATTAAAAATACAGATTTAAATGGCATATCATTCATAGATTTTCTTTGAGACTAGTGAATTTGCGCTTGGATCATTTTTTTTTATTAATAGGCCATTCCTGTATCTTTTGCTTTTCTACACTTGACAGATGTTGATGAATGCAGTGATGGAAGTAACAACTGTGATTCTAACGCGACCTGTAAAAACAATGTCGGCAGTTTTACCTGTGCCTGTAACAACGGCTTCACTGGTAATGGAACAACTTGTTCAGGTAAAATAAGCACAAAATAACTCTTTTGCATTATTGTCAGCAAATGATAGTTTCTAGAAAGAACTGTAAAAACATTAAATGATACTTATTTTATAAAAAGATTTTAAAAAAAAGTATTCATCATTAAAATCAATTATACCTGTTTCAAAAATTGTTATTTTTTAGATTAGATAATAATCTAAACCGGTTATTTGATAAACTGGAAGTTAACATTACTCATTTGGTGGAACAAACTGTCAAAGTATTTTTATAAATAGGGAATTTATCTTTTAGAAATTCATCATTCCTAGAATATCTGTTAGACTAGTGAATTCACCCTTGATTCACTTTTTATGAGTTGACCATTCTTATTTCTGATTTTTTAAATTTGAAAGATGTTGATGAATGCAGTGACGGAAGTAACAACTGTGGTTCGAATGCGACATGTACAAACACTGTAGGTGATTTTAAATGTTCCTGCAACGATGGCCTCACTGGTGATGGGACATCTTGTTCAGGTAAATTAAGCATAAAGAATGATTTTGCAGTATAGTCAACAAATGCTTAATTCTATAAAGAACTGTAAAGGAATTTGACAAGAAACATATGTGATACTTTTTTAAAATCTGAAAATGTCTTTGTTATTTAAAATAAACTGCATGTATTTCTAGAAACGTTATATTATATTTAGTAAAATAGTTAAGTTGTAATTTGATAGTCTGGAAGTTGGCATTACTCAAAACTGAAGATTTACTTTTGACAAAGATCTGTACTCCTCTGTTCTTTGAAAAAGTTGAAATACATCACATGAACCAACTGAAACATATCTCTATCATTTATATATTTTAATATATCTATTTGGTTTGTTGCATTTTCTGAGCATTTATTGTATTTTCGTTTAGCAAATGTCATTTATGCCAGTTACTTTAAACCTTATTTTACAGATGTTGATGAATGCAGCGATGATAGTAACAACTGTGATTCCAACGCGACTTGTACAAACACTGACGGTAGTTTTACATGTACCTGTAACCCCGGCTACAGCGGTGATGGAACAAACTGCTCAGGTACTTTTATAAATAGAGAATTCATCTTTAAGAAAAGCTTTCATTCAAAGAGCTTCTGTTAGTTACGTAAATGTGCCCTTGAATTACTTTTATTTATTAATAGACTATTCCTGTATCTTTTGCTTTTTTACACTTGACAGATGTTGATGAATGCAGTGATGGAAGTAACAACTGTTGTTCTAACGCGACATGTAAAAACAATGTCGGCAATTTTACCTGTGCCTGTAACAACGGCTTCACTGGTGATGGAACAACTTGTTCAGGTAAAATAAGCACGAAATAACTCTTTTGCATTATTGTCAGCAAATGATAGCTTCTAGAAAGAACTGTAAAAACATTAGTTGATACTTATTTCATAAAAGATTAACAAAAAATTATTCATCATTAAAATCAATTATACCTGTTTCAAAAATTGTTATTTCAGATTAAATATTAATCTAAAACGGTTATTTGATAAACTGGAAGTTGACATTACTCATTTGGTGGAACAAACTGTCAAAGTATTTTTATAAATAGGGAATTTATCTTTTAGAAATCCATCATTCCTAGAATATCTGTTAGACTAGTGGATTCACCATTGATTCACTTTTTATAAGTTGACCATTCTTATTTCTTCTGATTTCTTTTTAAATTTGAAAGATGTTGATGAATGCAGTGACGGAAGTAACAACTGTGATTCTAACGCGACATGTACAAACACTGTAGGTGATTTTAAATGTTCCTGCAACGATGGCCTCACTGGTGATGGGACATCTTGTTCAGGTAAATTAAGCATAAAGAATGATTTTGCAGTATAGTCAACAAATGCTTAATTCTATAGAGAACTGTAAAAGAATTTGACAAGAAACATATGTGATACTTTTTAAAAATCTGAAAATGTCTTTGTTATTTAAAAAAATTGCATGGGTTTCTAGAAACGTTATATTATATTCAATAAAATAGTTTAGTGGTGATTTGATAGACTGAAAATTGGCATTATTAAAAACCAAAACATAATTCTATCATTTATCTATTTGACTATATCGATTTGTTTTTTTTTTTTTTCATTTTCTGAGCATTTTTTGTATTTTCGTTTAGCAAATGTCATTTATGCCAGTTACTTTAAACCTTACTTTACAGATGTTGATGAATGCAGTAATGATGGTAACAACTGTGATTCCAACGCGACTTGTACAAACACAGACGGTAGTTTTACATGTACCTGTAACCCCGGCTACAGCGGTGATGGAACAAACTGCTCAGGTACTTTTATAGATAGAGATTTAATGAATTTAATCACAAAAGCGCTCATTTATTTGTTAAAGAAAACGGAAGAAATAATATGAACGACCAGATATTGTCTTTTGTATGATCAGTTACAATTTAACAAATATATTTAAAAAGAGATGACGGAGAACAAAAAAGCGTCGGCTGCAACAAAGGGAAACAGAGAATTAAAGACACTTTTTTATATTCTTATCAGTGTGTGTAGGCACTTGGGGTGACCAGTGTTCAAATGAGTGTACCTGTGATGCCGAAAAGTCTGTCTGCGACCGCGAGACTGGTGTGTGCACTTGTTCTCAAGGCTGGCAAGGCGAAAACTGTACAGAAGATGTAAACGAGTGTGAGACTGACCCTACCACCTGTGTGCCTAACTCCAAGTGCACAAACACAGTTGGTAGTCGCACATGCACTTGTAATACAGGATACAAAACACAGATTGAAGCCTGTTTCGGTAGAGTTTTTTAAGATAATAATCAAAATCTAAACATACACAATTTAACTTTATAAAAAGGGTGTATTAAATTGGTACAGTGTAATTCAATGTCTGGTTACACGACTGATCAGCATTTACAATAGCTGAACTAGACGTAGGACATTGAAAGTTTCCAAAATTATACGAAACGAGAACTAGTTTTATATGTTTTTTGGGGTAAGATTATTTGAACAATGGCACGTTTTTATTATATATTATGCAGATTTGACCAAATTTATAAGTGTAAATTAAAAGATGTCTAAAACGCTTGTATTCATAACTCCGATAGAGAATTTCAAGGAGTGACCTTCTGTTAAATGTTTCTTTAACACATTGATGCTTATATGAATACTTCTTCCACTGTATAATATTTTTTGTCCTTTGTAACCCATTGGTAATTTGAACATAATCCGAACCGTTTAACATTTTTTCGACTAGCATAGCAACCCTTTGCAGCTAATAGGCTACTCAGTGACTGCTTCCATGGGTTGAGCAAGAACTTGCGTCGAAAATATACAACACTAGAGACTAACTCGATTTATGAAACTTCGAACTTCGGACCTATATTCCGACGTACCACCACTCATTCATAGCTCCATTGCTCCTCAACCACTCATTTATAGCTCCATTGCTCCTCTAAAGTTATTTTAAAACAATTTTTAATTATTTTACAAACACACAGTTCTTAAACAGTTTGTATACTCATTAAGGTTTTCATTTTCTGTCTCAGTTCAAATGTTTCAATTAGATGCATAAACATCTTTATTAAAGAATGTACGGACAACACATACGGTGATGAATGTGGTACGCCGTGTGACTGCGTAGCAAATAATACAGTGACACCGTCACAGTCATGTAACAACGTGAACGGAACGTGCGGCTGTACGCCATTTTGGACTGGTTCCCGATGTGAAATAGACGTAGATGAATGTGAAACTGGGACACACAATTGTACCAATGACCATAATGGTTGCCATAATACAGACAATGGTTTCAAGTGCTCATGTCTTCTTGGTTACATCAAGGATAGCAATAGTGGCTGTATTCCTGAAGGTAAGCATTGAAAAATAATGTAAGAAATGTATTTGTCAAGTAAGTACACTGTTGAAGAAATTCTATTAACTACTGTAATAGTAATTTTACTCGATGGGCTTCAGTCCGTCAAAGTTTGTGGGCAGACTGATAAGTCACCGTAATGGCAAACGGCCACAGCAGTTTGTACTCTTTCTAATATCAATGCAAAGACTATAAGTGCCGCTGATGTTTTCTTGGACAGTAGGATAGTTAAAACCTTCGGTAACTAGCATATTGTAAATAACTGTTGCATCCAAATTTCGGGTTTGATGGTGTTTTGATGTTATTTCTAGCAAAAGTTTATTAGTACGATTAGTGTTGATGCTCCTTGCAATGCTAAGCATACGTATTTTTTTCTACGGTATATGACAAAATATTTTTCATGTTTTTCAAAAATATAAGGACGTTTTATTTCAGAAATCACGACTGCACCTACGACATCTCAAAGGCTTCGTAAGTGTTTGTGATGTTAGAATTTCTGTGTTTAAAGGGTAACATCTTCGAGAGGCAAATATTTATACAAACAGTTTTGAGGGTAAAATACAACAGAATTTTTCAGAACGTATAAGTCTTTTCTGTGACTACTAGAGCTTCTCAAAGGTGATGAAAAATCTTGTCAAATAAATAGAAATGGAACTGGAGTACCTTTTAAGACTTATTAAGATTTCTTACACGTAACTGGTCATAAGAAACATTGTTATTTTTGTAGCTACACAAACAGCCATCAGGGTGTTGTTGACCTTGAACATTACAGTTCGGGGCAACTTAAGCGTGAGTCAGACAAATAATGAATATAAACAGGAAGTACACAACCAGGTAGGTCACCTGAAACATATATCCAACAACGATGTTACCACTAACGAATATATATCTTTTTTGGGTTAGATGAAATTTGAACCAGTTATCTTAATAATGGATACATGTATATCCTACAAGAACTTTATGTTTAATTATTATATGAATGACTGTAACATTGCATTAACCTTATGTCGTTGTTGAACGCTGGATGAATTCAATATGAATGATTGATATTTCTGTTAAGAAAGTCTCTCGAAATTATTTAAGTGAAGGTTATGTGTTGATTTTTCATGAGAAGAATGTACGAAGTCGACATTGGAAAAATAAAAAATCTGTCAAAAAAACTATTGTTGTTGTAAGTTTAATTGTTAACTTAAACTTGCATTGCATTTACAGTTATACAATATTATTTCAGCTCACATTTATACACAGAGAGCGGCTTCTGAATGAACAGTTTGCTTTAACTATCCTCAGAGTATGGTAAGTAATGTGAATAAATGTGCCTTGTCATGCACAAAAAAGCATAACTTGCTCACTTTTGTCCGCTGGTGTGGCGAAATGCGACAAAATGTAAGACTGCCTCATAAAATCTAAAAAGAGAAAAACGTCAAAAGAAAAACAATAGTATTGGTGATGTTTATTGAAAGAATAAAACAAGTCTATAAAGCGACTGAACTACATATGGGTCGACGAAGCATAAAAAGGTAGTGTTTATATACATAAAAATTGTGGTTATAGTTGTGAAGAACATACCTCAACTAAGTTACTGTTCTTGTTTTTGTTACAGAAACACATCATAATATAATGTTTTCACACCTTTATCGGTAAATATTTACCCCGTTAGTCCCGGGTAGGTACTTTGTCTAAATTGTTATTTTTTAATAAACATAACAAAGTGGCTCAGTGGTCTAGTTCACTGCTCCAAATTCGACTGACCTGAACGGCCTAGGTTCGAATCTTGTAAAATTCGAATGCTTTTTCTTCAGTTTTTCATAACTGATAGAAGCATAAATGTATGGGTTTTTTTTTTCATAGTATTACCTTCCCTTTATTTTTAAAGGAAAACAATTTTAAGCTAAATGTTTTAACTCAGTCGATTTAAAACCACTTTAAATGTCACTGTAAAAAATCAGTACACATGAATACTGTAACTGTTTGTCACTTATTAAATCAGACATTGCAATTAGATATTAAACAAAAGTGAAAATCTGTCATGAACAGTGCATTCTTTTCCAGGGAAGGAAGTCTGAATGTAGACTATTTGATTGAAATACTTACGTCATTAGCTTCATTGGTGGCAGCTGTGACAGGAGACATCGGGGGAGGTCATATCCTGGTCCCAGTTTTCGGCGAAAATGCATCTGCTCTCTTAATGACTATTGGCAATATAACAAGTTAGTACAGCATATAGTCTTAAACATTTAAATTAGATTAATTTTTACTATGAGTAAATACAGAGTCAGTACAGATATCTTGTCTTTGCCCCACAGTTTAATCGGCATCTAAAGTTACTTTATTCTGTTATCTTCGGAATGTTTCGATCGGAGTATACACAGAACGAATCAATGCATTTGTTTTAGTCAGTTTTCAAGCATGATTACGTATCGATTTCCAGAAGACTTGTTTTCAGAGGTTATTGCTGATGATGTCAGAGTGTGCGTTCTTCCGCGCTCTGAATATCCCCAAGGAATATGTCTTATATGTCAATATTATTGAGTAATTATATTAGTCTGTTTTATCATTTGTTACATTTTTTAATCATGTTGCCTCATGCCTTTTCATCCCCTATGTTATAACATTCATTATATCATATTGTATTTGTTTTTATTTCCAAACTTTCATATTATAGTTACACCAGGTGCCTTATCAAGAGACGCTTTGCTTTGTGAAGTTTACCAGGCTTCCGTTGGTAGTTGCGAGGCGGATTTTGTATGCGATGTCGTGGATGGCACCCCGCTTTGCCAGTAAGTGGAACTTGACCTTTTTATTTCCTTATTACTGTCTTAAAACATCACCACTTGCAAATAATCACCTTGTTAGGAAACAAATAAAAGTTAATGGATACAAGAAACATGTCTTTTCTTGGATGTCGTTTTAATCTTCATGGACTTTTTTCGGCATCAACGAAGTTTAAGCGATGACATTTTTTGTAAACGTTTAACTATAAGTGATTTAGGTATCACAATTAAGTAATAAAACATATTAAGACATTGAAAGGTTCTGAATTAAAGACGTTTCCGTGCAATGCATATTTTTAATATTAAGATTTAAATAAATGACCGGAATTAAAAAATCCCAGAAGTCAACTGTGCCTTTTCTTGTATAATAATGAAGACGTGTCATTTCATCATTTTCATGTAATTAAGTGGTCTGATTGAGTCTCATGTACATTAACATTTCAAGTGTTTTGATGTGTTTTAAATATCTTTTTTTGCAGACAAAGGGATAAAGAAGGTGAGTTACAGTTTCCATAGCAGTTAATAAATTGGACTTAAAATTATTCATGATGAAATAAAGAAATAAACTGTGTTTATTTTATAAAATTTTATCTTTTAATTTGTTTGGTTTTCATTCGTTCTCGACCACTTCCATACCTGGTCGAATGATCGTTACGTTTGACAGATATTCAGCGTATCAGTAGCAATTCTTGTGTCCGAAAACCTACCACTGAAAGAATATTTCTGATTAAAGTTTTACCTGAAAGTGAACAGATATCTACTAAATAGATTTTTAGATTATTAAATTAAATAATGATAAATTATTTGACTTTAGTGTATTCTACCTTAATTTCCAGACAATCTACCACTAATCCTAGGCCTGGGTATAGGATTGTCCATGTTTTTCCTGTCTTTGTTATTTAAAAAAAATGCATGTGTTGCTAGAAACGTTATATTATATTCAATAAAATAGTTTAGTGGTAATTTGATAGACTGAAAGTTGGCATTACTCAAACCAAAACATATCTCTATCATTTATATATTTGAATATATCGATTTGTTTTTTTGCATTTTCTGACCATTTTTGTATTTTCGTTTAGCAAATGTCATTTATGGCAGTTACTTTAAACCTTACTTTACAGATGTTGATGAATGCAGTAATGATAGTAACAACTGTGATTCCAACGCGACATGTACAAACACAGACGGTAGTTTTACATGTACCTGTAACCCCGGCTACAGCGGTGATGGAACAAACTGCTCAGGTACTTTTATAGATAGAGATTTAATGAATTTAACACAAATCGCTCATTTATTTGTTAAAGAAAACGGAAGAAATAATATGAACTTCGTCGACCAGATATTGTCTTTTGTATGATCAGTTACAATTTAACAAATATATTTAAAAAGAGATGACGGAGAACAAAAAAGCGTCGGCTGCAACAAAGGGAAACAGAGTATTAAAGACATTTTTTATATTCTTATCAGTGTGTGTAGACACCTGGGGTGACCAGTGTTCAAATGAGTGTACCTGTGATGCCGAAAAGTCTGTCTGCGACCGCGAGACTGGTGTGTGCACTTGTTCTCAAGGCTGGCAAGGCGAAAACTGTACAGAAGATGTAAACGAGTGTGAGACTGACCCTACCACCTGTGTGCCTAACTCCAAGTGCACAAACACAGTTGGTAGTCGCACATGCACTTGTAATACAGGATACAAAACACGGATTGAAGCCTGTTTCGGTAGAGTTTTTTTAAGATAATAATCAAAATCTAAACTTACACAATTTAACTTTATAAAAAGGGTGTATTAAATTTGTATAGTATAATTCAATGCCTGGTTACACGTCTGATCAGCATTTACAATAGCTGAACTAGACATAGGGCATTGAAAGTTTCCAAAATTATGCGAAACGAGAACTATTTTTATATGTTTTTTGGGGTAAGATTATTTGAACAATGGCACGTTTTTATTAAATGCAGATTTGACGAAATTTATAAGTGTCAATAAAAGGATGTCTTATTAATAACGCTTGTAGTCATAACTCCGATAAAGAATTTCAAGGAGTGACCCTCTGTTAAATGTTTCTTTAACACATTGCTGCTTATATGAATACTTCTCCCACTGGTAATTTGAACATAATCCGAACCGTTTCACTTTTTTTTTCGACTAGCATAGCAACCCTTTGCAGCTAATAGGCTACTTAGTGACTGCTTCCATGGGTTGAGCAAGTACTTGCGTCGAAAATATACAACACTAGAGACTAACTCGATTTATGAAACTTCGAACTTCGGACCTATATTCCGACGTACCACCACTCATTCATAGATCCTTTGCTCCTCTACCACTCATTTATAGCTCCATTGCTCTTCTAAAATTATTTTTAAAACAATTTTTAATTATTTTACAAACACACAGTTCTTAAACAGTTTGTATACTCATTAAGGTTTTCATTTTCTGTCTCAGTTCGAATGCTTCAATTAGATGCATAAACATCTTTATTAAAGAATGTACGGACAACACATACGGTGATGAATGTGGTACGCCGTGTGACTGCGTAGCAAATAATACAATGACGCCGTCACAGTCATGTAACAACGTGAACGGAACGTGCGGCTGTACGCCATTTTGGACTGGTTCCCGATGTGAACTAGACATAGATGAATGTGAAACTGGGACACACAATTGTACCAATGACAATAATGGTTGCCATAATACAGACAATGGTTTCGCGTGCTCATGTCTTCTTGGTTACATCAAGGATAGCAATAGTGGCTGTATTCCTGAAGGTAAGCATTGAAAAATAATGTAAGAAATGTATTTGTTAAGTAAGTACACTGTTGAAGAAATTCTATTATAGTAATTTTAGTCGATGGGCTTCAGTCCGTCAAAGTTTGTGGGCAGACTGATAAGCCACTGTAATGGCAAACGGCCACAGCAGTTTGTACTCTTTTTAATATAAATGCAAGGACTATAAGAGCCGCTGATGTTTTCTTGGACAGTAGGATATTTACAACCTTCAGTAACTAGCATATTGTAAATTACTGTTGCATCCAAATTTCGGGTTTGATGGTGTTTTTGATGTTATTTCTAGCAAAAGGTTATCAGTACGATTAGTGTTGATGCTCCTTGCAATGCTATGCATAAGTATTTTTTTCTACGGTATATGACAAAATATTTTTCATGTTTTTCAAAAATATAAGGACGTTTTATTTCAGAAATCACGACTGCACCTACGACATCTCAAAGGCTTCGTAAGTATTTGTGATGTTAGAATTTCTGTGTTTAAAGGGTATCATCTTCGAGAGGCAAATATTTATACAAACAGTTTTGAGGGTAAAATACAACAGAATTTTTGAGAACGTATAAGTCTTTTCTGTGACTACTAGAGCCTCTAAAAGGTGATGAATAAACTTGTCAAATAAATAGAAATGGAACTGGAGTACCGTTTAAGACTTGTTAAGATTTCTTACACGTAACTGGTCATAAGAAACATTGTTATTTTTGTAGCTACACAAACAGCCATCAGGGTGTTGTTGACCTTGAACATTACAGTTCGGGGCAACTTAAGCGTGAGTCAGACAAATAGTGAATACGCACAGGAAGTACACAAGCAGGTAGGTCGCCTGAAACATATAACCATCCACGATGTTACCACTAAAGAATATACATCTTTTTGGGTTAGATGAAATTTGAAACAGTTATTCTAACAATGGATACATGTATATCCTACAAGAACTTTATGTTTAATTATTATATGAGTGACTGTAACATTGCATAAACCGTATGTCGTTGTTGAACGCTGGATGAATTCAATATGAATGATTGATATTTCTGTTAAGAAAGTCTCTCGAAATTATTGAAGTGAAGGTTATGTGTTGATTTTTCATGAGAAGAATGTACGTAGTCGACATTGGAAAAATAAAAAATCTGTCAAAAAAAAAAACTATTGTTGTTGTAAGTTTAATTGTTAACTTAAACTTGCATTGCATTTACAGTTATACAATATTATTTCAGCTCACATTTATATACAGAGAGCGGCTTCTGAATGAACAGTTTGCTATAACTATCCTCAGAGTATGGTAAGTAATGTGAATAAATGTGCCTTGTCATGCACAAAAAAGCATAACTTGCTCACTTTTGTCCGCTGGTGTGGCGAAATGCGACAAAATGTCTTACCTCATAAAATCTAAAAAGAGAAAAACGTCAAAAGAAAAACAATAGTATTGGTGATGTTTATTGAAAGAATAAAATAAGTCTATAAAGCGACTGAACTACAGATGGGTCGACGAAGCATAAAAAAGGTATTGTTTATATACATAAAAATTGTGGTTATAGTCGTGAAGAACAAACCTAAACTAAGTTACTGTTCTGGTTTTTGTTACAGAAACACATCATAATATAATGTTTTCACACCTTTATCGGTAAATATTTACCCCGTTAGTCACGGGGTAGCTACTTTGTTTATATTGTTATTTTTTAATAAACATAACAAAGTGGCTCAGTGGTCTAGTTCACTGCTCCAAATTCAACTGACCTGAAGGGCCTAGGTTCGAATCCTGTATAATTTAAATCCTTTTTCTTCAGTTTTTCATAACTAAAAGCATAAATGTATGGGTCTTTTTCATAGTATTACGTTCTCTTTATTTTTAAAGGAAAACAATTTTAAGCTAAATGTTTTGACTCTGTCGATTTAAAACCACTTTAGATGTCACTGTAAAAAATCAGTACACATGAATACTGTAACTGTTTGTCACTTATTAAATCAGACATTGCAATTAGATATTAAACAAAAGTGAAAATCTGTCATGAACAGTGCATTCTTTTCCAGGGAAGGAAGTCTGAATGTAGACTATTTGATTGAAATACTTACGTCATTAGCTTCATTGGCGGCAACTGTGACAGGAGACATCGGGGGAGGTCATATCCCGGTCCCAGTTTTCGGCGAAAATGCATCTGCTCTCTTAATGGCTATTGGCAATATAACAAGTTAGTACAGCATATAGTCTTAAATATTTAAATTAGATTAAAACTTTACTATGAGTAAATACAGAGTCAGTGCAGATATCTTGTCTTTGCCCCACAGTTTAATCGGCATCTAAAGTTACATTATTCTGTTATCTTCGGAATGTTTCGATCGGAGTATACACAGAACGAATCAATGCATTTGTTTTAGTCAGTTTTCAAGCATGATTACGTATCGATTTCCAGAAGACTTGTTTTCAGAGGTTATTGCTGATGATGTCAGAGTGTGCGTTCTTCCGCGCTTTGAATATCCCCCAGGAATCTGTCTTATATGTCAATATTATTGAGTAATTATATTAGTCTGTTTTATCATTTGTTACATTTTTAACATGTTGCCTCATGCCTTTTCATCCCGTATGTTATAACATTCATTATGTCATATTGTATTTGTTTTTATTTCCAAACTTTCATATTCTAGTTACACCGGGTGCCTTATCAAGAGACGCCTTGCTTTGTGAAGTATACCAGGCTTCTGTTGGTAGTTGCGAGGCGGATTTTGTATGCGATGTCGTGGATGGCACCCCGCTTTGCCAGTAAGTGGAACTTGACCTTTTTATGTCCCTATTACTGTCTTAAAACATCACCACTTGCAAATAATCACCTTGTTAGGAAACAAATAAAGGTTAATGGATACAAGAAACATGTCTTTTCTTGGATGTCGTTTTAATCTTCATGGACTTTTTTCGGCATCAACGAAGTTTAAGCGATGACATTTTTGTAAACGTTTAACTATAAGTGATTTAGTTATCACAATTAAGTAATAAAAACATATTAAGACATTGAAAGGTTCTGAATTAAAGACGTTTTCGTGCAATGCATATTTTTAATAGGATTTAAATAAATGACCGGAATTAAAAAATCCCAGAAGTCAACTGTGCCTTTTCTTGTATAATAATGAAGACGTGTCATTTCATAATTTTCATGTAATTAAGTGGTCTGATTGAGTCTCATGTACATTAACATTTCAAGTGTTTTGATGTGTTTTAAATATATTTTTTGCAGACAAAGGGATAAAGAAGGTGAGTTACAGTTTCCATAGCAGTTAATAAAGTGGACTTAAAATTATTCATGATGAAATAAAAAAATAAACTGTGTTTATATTATAAAATTTTATCTTTTAATTTGTTTGGTTTTCATTCGTTCTCGACCACTTCCATACTAGGTCGAATGGTCGTTACGTTTGACAGATATTCAGCGTATCAGTAGCAATTCTTGTGTCCGAAAACCTACCACTGAAAGAATATTTCTGATTGATTAAAGTTTTACCTGAAAGTGAACAGATATCTACTAATAAGATTTTTAGATTATTAAATTGCATGATAAATAATTTGACTTTAGTGTATTCTACCTTAATTTCCAGACAATCTACCACTAATCCTAGGCCTGGGTATAGGATTGCCCATGTTTTTCCTGTGTGTAGCCGCTGTGGTTCTATTTATAGTCTACTTTCACAATAGACGCAAGCTTCATGGCAGAAGAGTTTACAGGTGCGTTCTTTCCTTTGCTTATTATATAAGTTGTTTCACTTTACGACAACAAGAATAACACAATATACATGCCTTTATTCTTAATACAGCATTCTTTTACGTTATGTACTTTTTTAGTGTTAGACAACAGACAATGTGCGTTTGAAACATTGTACAAACGAAGTAGGTATTTTTTGATATTATCGTTTTAAACACATGATTTGTAAATCAATTCCTAAAACATTTCAGGGATGGGGACAGAAGCAGCAGCTCAAGTGGTGGAAGTAAGATCCCTGTGCGATTAAACACCCGCTTTCCTAAAGGACTTCCATACTGTGCCCCTGATTTACCGACGAACCCTGATTATAGCGAATACCCGAGAGAACCAAGGCAATATTCGCACTCTGAGGACAGAACAAAATATAACAACGGTATGTTAGCTGGTTAGATTTTGTGATGAGATCTGCTTATTTTTCGTCATAAACTGAATGATCTAGAAACTTGGCGGTTATTTTGTACCGCTTGGCGATGGAAATGGCAATGAATAATTTAACACAAATTTTACACAAGATCTTCACAAAATTAATACAATTTATAATGTATGATTCAATATATTCTTACAGCAGCAGAGCCAGAGAGTGATAACCGGTTTACATTGGATTTAATGCCTGGCATTTACACGACCAGGTGAAAAGGTAAGGGTTACTTTTTGGTATTAAATGTTGATGCTGAACGTTTAATTCTTGTATTTGTGAAACAAAAACGCATCTAGAAAAATTATTATGCAGTTTTTGATACATGTAATGTAAGGAATGAATAAAATCTAACAAAAAGTCGATTGCAAGTTGTTGTCAAGATTCTCTCTAGATTTAAATACCAGTCGCTAATTTCACTGACTTCTGTTGTTTTTGTTTAAACATCACTTTATTATTTTAATTTCAGTACTATAATAAGAGGCCCAAGATAGTGAAGGATAATTATTGAACTCATTAATTGTTTCAAAAACATTGTACTCAACGGAACTTCTTTGTGTAAAGACAAAAAAACATAACAATACTAGACAGTGTTCTAACAAAAGCAATGGAAGAAAGAAAAAAATGCACTAACTGATGTAACTGTTTCTTGATATTTCTATCTACATTTGATTGTAGAATATGTATATTTTTTCAATACTTTGTAAGTTTTTCTTTATACACGTACATTCTGTGAGTTCTTGTTTATATACTTATACATTTATACTCTTGTAAGTCTTTGCCATATTTTATTTTTCTTTTTGTAAATGGCCAAAGGCATTATTATGCTGATTTGCCAATAAAACTTGACGCTTGTTCTCGTCTACAAAAAGACAAGAAAAATAGATGCTATAAAAGACCAGTTAATGCTACAGATGACTCTTCTGCAGTTTGCAGTGATATTGACTTGCCTTCCTACGTCATTATCAATAATATATGATTCTGATGCATTATTCTGATATGTATTATAGATTGTGTTTGTTGAATTCTTTTGCTTTTCTAGCAGTTTAAACAGTAAAGTTTAAATCAAAAATGTTTAATCAGTGCTATGTATGTAAGACATATAATTTAATAATTAAACGTCAACTTTGAAAAAAATACCACATTTTTTACAAAACAAAATGAACAGACCAAAAAGAGCAGTTTTAGAACATAGATAACTAGCCTAAATAAATTGGACAATGTTTTAACTTCTTTTGTAAAAGTAGCTTTGATCGAAAAATTTATTGTAATATTTTCTTGTATTAGACGCTTATGCCAGATTTCTGTAAAAAATGCCAGTGCCATATTATCCCATATTCCTAGATATATCCTATAATCGGAGCTTAAGAATCGACCAATCAGATTGTCGGTAATCTTGGACGCGCACTTGCTGGTTTGCAAGACTGTCTTTAAAAAATATTACCGACGTTTTCCTTCCTGTAACACATTTTTTCTGATTATTTTTCATTACATATTTAAATATATTATGTTATTGTTTGTATGGATCTGAGAACTTGCTTCACTCGCTTCACTACGTATTCAAGTAGGACTATATTTTAGGTTAATGATAACTATTTTTAGAACAAATTCATATTCTATTTTTAGAAGAACCCGTTTGTTTCGTGCGCTGTTGAACCTACCAGAGTTATAGTGTTGTAAGCTCAGTATTTAATGATTATGAAAGCCCGACTGATTTCATGAACCTTTAGATCTTAAGGACATCTCTCTTTTATTTTGGCAAATGCAATTTAAATTAAGGTTAGTAAAATCTCCTTTCACCAGGGACTGTATTTACGCATTGTTCAAAACAGTACACCTAAAATCGCTCAAATAGTTTTCTGAAAATCATTTCAAATAAATGTACTCATTGAAAATGTATATTTTTTCAACGATTTAATGTATGTTCACTTTTGATTCCAGTTAATGGTACCAACTCGCCATATTTTTCTGTGAATTTTGGTTGGCGGGATGTGATTTATAGGTTAACTCTGTATCACGATTTTGCTTTTGGATTTAAAGCGACTGACTCACAGATGGGCCGACGATGAAAAAAAAAAGAAATTGTTCTTACATCTTGAAATTTTAGCTGCAGTTGTGAAGAACATTTTTAAACTAAGTTACTGATCCACTTTTTGATACCGAAAAACATCAAAATATAAAGTTTTACACACTTTCATCGGTAAAAAATTTACCCCGTTAGTCACGGGGTAGATACTTTACTTATAACATTAATTTTGACGCAACTTTACACGTAATTCGCTGTGGCTCAGTGGTCTAGATCGTCGCTCTATATTTTACTGACCGAAAGGTCGTGGGTTCGAATCCTGCTTACGTCAAAACCTTTTTTTTCAGTTTTCATGGTGTATAGAAGAATATTATGTTTTTTCCATAGTATATTAAATTCTCTTAAATTTTCGGCAAAATTCTGTGAGTCAGTCGCTTTAAAGCAATTAACGAATTATGAAACTGATTGTACACTTTCTGATAAGAAAAAAAAGGTTCATGGAGGTAGTTTTAAATTTGGTTGAGGGTCTGACAGCCGGGACTTACTGTAAAACGGCATGGGTTATGTGGCAATTTTGAAACATAAACCATAATGCGTTTTGTTTTTCCTAGTTTTGTTTGCAAACAATAAAAAAGCATGAAATACAATTTTATTTTTGTCTCACAATGTCCCATTTTGATGTTTCTTTCTGATAATGCGAGTATATGTTCAACTGAATTGCATTTTTTACTTAAGGTAAAGTTACCGTTTACACTTTGTACATAATAATTATATTAGGATGTTGCTTCATTTATTGGGTTTAAACTGAGACGTTTATTTCTGTCTGAAACAAGAGATTTTTAAACTGTTTTTTCATTCAACAAACAAAACAGTCGTAAGTTTTATGCGTGTCATGATTTTTTTACAAATAAGTTTAAGGCAGATTTCTTAATGAACATGTAAATATCATAATATCTGATATAGTACCTCTCTTTCTGTGTGCTCAGATTTCAGTTTGCAAGTTTTGTTCCAAAAGTTCTGAAAATAGTGCTTTTGGTGGGTGTGTTGCTACTGATGTTGAATATAGTCTGAAGGATATTACACATGAGATATATTGTCATTTTTTTTTCATTTCTAATGAATGTAGAAATATATATAGAGAGAGACAAATAGGATTTCAGTTGATTTAAACACTGATATAAATGTATATTAAACTATTTAAACTGTTGCATGTTACTGGATTACACCCCCCCCCCACACCCCCGCACTCACCCCTTTCTTATAGTAACTAAACTGTATTACTATATTTACGTCTTTGAGACATTACCGAAGGCTAATTTCTTGAACCACATGTCAAGAAAATATTTATAACGAGTACCTAACTACGTTTGAAATTAAGAGAAGAATTTTCAATTTGTTTCACATTTCTCTCTAACCAAGACCCAAGAACTGCAATTCAGTCTTCAGGTTACGGAAATAATGTGTATAATTCCAACTTGTACAAACTAATCTGAAATCTTGAAAAAGAGATTAAGAAAACATGAAGGGAACATTAAATAAACATGGTTTAACACACTGTTTTCTTAATATATTTTATTATATGTAGAATGTATTGACAGTGATCTGTTTCTTACTAGTCTAACTCTTCCAAGTTTATAAAGGCTTTGATCACAAGTGTGCAAAGTCTATTGAGTAAAATTCTGAATAAAAACGCGCGCGCGCGCGTGCGTTTGTGCGTTAGTGAAAAGGAGACCTTGTCTTTGGTTGTAGTTTAATTTGTAACTCTGTAGACTTCTACTATCTTTTTCAATTCAACTACGGAGAACTTGTAACGTCTCTTAAGTCAAGTATAATTATAGGCCTAGGGTTTGGAGTCCGGAAGTCCACTAAGGGCGTGGTGTTTCAGTTTTTTCAAAGTATCTACAGCTGCGAAAGCCTTTTGCCATCCAGATTGTGTTTTTATATTCCTCTCAGCTTGTCGTTGACAAGTCTCTGCAAGATACAGTAACATTCATTTTTTTTCATAAAATGGCTTCTTTTCTATAAACAAACATGCTTAATAAAATTGTATTAATTACGCGAACTTAAATATGCAAGAAGCAAACAAAGTTAAAACCAGCATATATATTACGCACGCAAACCAGCATATATAAGAAATATTGGTTTTAGATGTCAACAACGCGCTTAAATCAGAAGAAGACTTATATATTCCTGAAATATGTAATTTATTAAATCACAATAATTCCTGAAGATGAAGAAGCCTTTTGGATATTTAACATTTCACATGGTTTTCATTTTGCATTTTGTTTTGACTGCACCCTAATACACATATAAATAAAGTGATAATGATTTTTATGAAAACATGAAACTGCCTAAGTGAAAAATATATAGTTACGTTTTTTTATCTGAACTCGTGAACCCTGTATATGTGCAGATATCTGAATAAATTAATCGATATTCAAATGGGCGTTGCTTTCGACGTCCTATTTTGATTCACAATGTACGAGAGACCAGGTAAGCGCTTGTAGCAGTGTAAACTTACATTCAATACATTCAAGATTTCTGCTCCATTTTCCATTCTGACACACTGACCTCACAGAGGATTCCTGTTCATGTGATGAGCGGAAACCTGGTTTACATCGAATTCTTACACTACTTCCGTTCACCAATAGGTTACCAATGATGGATATGCTCTCACTTTCTTTAAGTGGCTGGCATTCTGTAGTAGTGGTAAAAAATAGCGATAATGAATTGATACTGTGTAGTCTTTGGTATCATACTAACTAAATATTCTGACCACAAAGTACACAGACTTAAAATTAGCGACTTTGAAGTAACACAATATGTTTACTGTAATAAGTTCACTGTTTTTGTTTAAATGTCCAGTTGTGCAGGTGTTTTTCAACACTATTATTTTTGTTTACTATTCAATAAATAAAAATAATAGTTCCATGATTCGTGTAACTGATTAAGGTCGTTTTGAAACGTCGCCATGTTAACGATAACTTTCAGTAAGTATGGAACTTTTAATGTTTCAATAAATTGTCTTTCTTGTAGTATTGTGTTTTTCATGATCACAGTCCGTTGAAATATCCTTTTCACATTTAGATAGCGGAAGATTCAAATCGGTATAGAAAAAATGAATCTTATCCACTAACCCACCTTCTGTATGACTAGTGAAGCTAATGACATATGTGCTGGCTTACATCTAGCCTTTTTATTTCAGACTTTATCAAAAAGTGAAGGTATTAAAAAATACACCTATTAATTTTATGCTTATTGGAAGCTCATTTAATCCCAAATGTTTAACAATAATTTATTTATTTTAAATTTTAGTTTTAATGATGTTTACTAATTATCTATGGTTTCTGTGTGAATTTATAAATCACAGTAAGGAGTTCTTTTTAACATGGGCGACTCGTAATCCATCTGAGATATACACATTTGTTTTTCTCTTCTCCATTATTTTGATATAGAGAGATTCACACTTGATATTCTTTTAATGTTGGTTAGTAATTAGAAAGTGATATATTTTGTTTACACAAAAGCTCGATTGTTTCATTTTTAAAGTATAAAGTTTACGATTTAAATTGTTTATACCCGTCAAGACATACGTCATTGCACGTGATTAAAGTGGTTGTATTATTGTTACTTTCTTTTTGGTTCTTGCAATACAAAAATTTTCTTAATCACAAAGTCTATCCGTAGTATTTGCAATAGGCGCAATCGTACTACTTATAAATGAGTTTGTATGTTTGCATGTTGCCATCAGTTATATAAAATTTTTAAAAGCCACAGTTTTAGCCCAACATAGCATTGTTGTTGTTGTTGTTTCTTGAGGAGGGGTAGTTATAGAGACAGCTCTCACTGTCGATGCGTTGCTTTCGTGATAAGTCAATGTCTGTGCGACCTTGCACAATCGCCTTACCTTATTGCGTCGGTTGATGAAATGATTTTGAGTTAAGTTTAGGTTCTAACGTGACTTTTAAAAACTAATATTAGAACACGTTTTCTAACAAATTTACTTCCGTGACATAAAAATGCATTGCATTAAAAACAAAGTCGGCTTGTTTATCTTATTTCGCATGAAAAAATCAAGTTATTTGCTACTTAGTCAAAGGGTCAATTTCCGGTCGCAAATGGCAGAGTTTCAATCAATACGAATGGAGCGTGTGTTTAATCATGCGTAAAAGCTTGGTTAATGTTAAGTGACTAGGAATAGCTGGATAAAACGGGAAAAGCAATTCATTTATATCTGTGTGTGACTTCAGCTTAGCCAAACATCATTATTAAAAACCTCACATTTGTAAGAAATACATTTCTACAATAAATTACCTTTAATAACGCATTGGTTTGTTTGAATATCACAAACTTCGCTAATGTTGCACATAGCCCTGCCACATTCCACTGAATCCTAGGACAAAAATGAACACAAAAATATATAAATTAAAACAGTTTTGAAATGAGAATATAAGGCTCTCTGTACAAATCTTTTACGGTGCTGGTAGTACTTGCATTTGAAATTTAAATAACTTTGGTCTAAACAACATGCAGAAAACATCTATACAATAAAACCATTTTGTACCGCTCGGCATACGCCTTTTTTCCGTGTGTAGAGGAACAAAAAATAAACGAATGTAGGACAAAACCCCCTACGGACAAAACCCCCTACACTGTTTGTATAGAGTGGACAAAACCCCCTACACTGTTTTAACAGAGTGGACAAAACCCCCTACATGGATTTATCAGAGTGGACAAAACCCCCTATTTAATTTAAATCTGGGAGTAAAAAACAGTATAATTATTAAATGAGTACTTTAATTTGTTGAGTTAATGAAATACTGTTTGATAATTATCCAAACAGGAATTGTTTGTCAACATTGATAATTATTCAATCAGTACATTGTACTTTAAGTAACATAACATAACATAACATATGTTATGTACTTTAAGTAGTTAACATGTACATATTGACTTTTGATCTTATAATTTTGCTTTTTGAATAAAAGGTAAATTATTTTTAGTGTAAATTATCAGTTTGAAATAACTGAAATGAATTATTTTGCAATAGACTTTTTCAAAATTAATATTAAAGTATAAAAAGTGACCCCTTTGTTTCATTGACTTCTGATAATGATGAACTAAATCATATAATCCTTCAACATCAAATCATCATCTGCTATAAAATATGGTATAAAAAAGTGATATAAAATCCTTTATTAATTTATCCATTAGTCCTGCAGTAACATATCATTAAGAAGAATGTAGAGGGTTTTGTGCACTCTGATAAATCAGTGTAGTGGGTTTTGTCCACTCTGATTAATCCATGTGGGGTGTTTGGTCCACTCTGTAAAAACAGGGTAGGGGGTTTTGTCCACTCTATAAAGGGGGTTTTGTCATAGGGGGTTTTGTCCGTCTTCCAAAATAAACAGTTCACACACACACACACACACACACACACACACACACATATATATATATATGCATTTTCTGGAAACTGAAACAAGACATATATGTTCCTTTTTGTTCCTTTCAACGAGCTGAAGTTGTCTACAATACATATATAGTCTCCAAAGCCTTTTATAAAATGATGAAATATTTCAAAGTATTACTAAAACGAATATTTAAAAATTAACTTTGTAAACACATCTTTATCGATGTTTGAGAATAAAGTATACATTTTGCTAAACTTTTCTAAGTTAACATTGTAAATACATACAGAAAATTCAATTATTTTCAACTCTTATCTTGTAAATGCAATCAAGTTTTAAGACTCTTTTCAAGGAATGAACGTTGATAAAATTTCGAAAAAGATTTTGCTTTTGGACGCAGCGAAATTTGTAGGCGAACTTGCTGCTCTCAGTGAAAGTGGTCAGTCAACGTCACAAACATTTTTTGACCACAACAAGACCAAAAATGTTGAGATATTTTTATAAAATTTCCTGTCAGAAAAACAAATAATTCAATCTCGATGTTAGTGAAATTTTCGTCTGCGTAAGAGTTTGCATCTTCTGCAGTTTGTTTCCTTTCATCACAACCATATCTTCAAACATCTTTCACGACCGAACGTGTTTTAGGGGACCCTAGCAAAAAGTTTCCCATTATAAGCTGAAACTACCCGAATGAGGTAAATGAAGATGCAGTCTTCATAATAATATAAATAAACAACGGTTACCACTGATATTTTTTCCATTTTAGCTACCATTATGTCCAATTTTGCGAATGCATTGCTACTTTGACTGTCGCACAAGTGTGATAATAATGTCATCAGAGCTTTCTTGTTCCTAAAAAGAAACCGATTTCCTAAACGAGATGGTATATCGCCGTCTGATGATTAAAAATACGTCTGAGTATTTTCACTGATTTCAAAAATTCACCAGAATGTTCGCCCTGGACTAAAGTAACGCAATACACATCGCGAGCTGGAATTGCGCGGCTAAAAGTTCGGCAAACAACATTAAAAGGCGTTACTTTAAAATTGATGCTAATGTACATTTTCATGTTGTTGAACACTGAATGTATGTACTTAAATATCTGGACACGGAAATTTCGCCGTAAGATTCTCCGACCACTAAGTACACGTTGTCCTCCATACGTAGATTCATACTGCGTAAAACTAAAATTTCCCGGAAATAATTACTTTTCATGCAGAATTAAAGTTCAATTAATGCAAAGAAATAACGATGTTTGGCGTTTGGTAGAGTATTATAGACGATTCAACTATGTTTATACAATAAATACTTACCGTGGAAGTCTTTTTCTCAATGTACATGAAAAAAGGTTCATTCTTCAATGCTGTTTCATTGGCAACAGATTTAAGCTCGCACAAGCGGGTATGCCTCTGGTAGTTTACAGACAAGCAAGCCGCTCTATGTTCACAGTTCATCCAACAATCATTTACACTTATATTTATTAGTCTCCTAAAAGTGTGTCCATCTAATAGTTTGCTAAACTTAACATCAGGCAGTGTTGCCATCCGAACCTCCACCATGTTAATAGTTGATACAAAAATTACCACCAAAACTAAATCTTTAATTTCCATGTTGAGCGTTGTTCTCTTCTGTCAAATTCTTTTGATTTTTTAAAGCAACGAAGATGCAACCTTTCCTGTATTATTGACAGTATTGCTTTGCAACTGTCATAATTCACGGAACGTCACATATTATTCATATTAAAATATTCAACAACGTAATTGTGTACTGCATAAAAAATAAAATATATCGACAGAATGAAAGCCTAGTTTTATGTAAACATTAACGATGAATATTATTATCCCGGTTTTATGTTTCACACAGTCAGGATTGTATTACGGAAGCTCGTCATATATTTTTAATTGAACATACCACTTCGTTTTAATGCAGTTGATGTTTCCAGGAAATCTGTTGTTTTTGCACTTAATAATGCATCAATATTTTACAATAGTGTTTTATTATTTTCTACTCCGCTCGAGCAATGTTTCATATTTAGTAGCTGCATTTTCATGTTCTGTACAAATACGCTATTGTTTGCTGAAATATGACAGAAAAATACCGAACTTTTTTAGATGCATTTCCTTTTTGGTTATTAATATTTCCATGAAAAGATATATGAATTAAATGCATTTTGTTGCCGTCTCTTAAAAGTTATTTTTGTAGTTGTTGCTGTTGCTCCTCTTATTGCCAGCTTTTGAAAACTTAAATACTTTTTCTAGGGATGGGAACGAAAGTTCGAATATTCGAAAATCGACCGAATATTCGAATCGAATATATTATAATGATATTTTTCTCAAAAAAGCATCGCTGATTTTTATAAATGTAAGCATTCTGATTATGCAAAAAAAACAATCTGTTTGTGTCAAAAATGATCAAATTAACAATAAAATTCCCAATGTATAATTGGCAGGGGCAATCGTTACGGATTGACAGTTACCAACAGGCGTAATTGTGATATCTTTTAATCCTTTGTTCATTTTACTTGGCACCCGTTTATTTCACAATTATTAGAAGTTGTTTGTCTCCCAATATTCAAGGATTAACGTCATCTTTTACGAACGAACAACCAGTCACGCTTATAACTCTATTGATATTACCTTTTAGTTGCCCAGTCAGTAGAATAGTTCAAATATTTTCCTCTTATAAGTATATTTGAAAAAAAATATCATTCTCGCTTTATGTTTGAGCATCGCTTAACAATATAATATAAGCTGTAAAAGAAAAAAATGCCTTCCTTGCGTGTTTGGATTTATTTCACGTGGTTTTCATGAACGAAATATATTATGTATTGTAAATGAGTGTAGGACAATAGCCCACTAGGACGATAGCCCACTAGGACAATAGCCCACTGGACAATAGCCCACTAGGACGATAACCCACTGGGACAACAGCCCACTAGGACAATAGCCCACTTATTTGCATAATTATTCATTTGATTAAGAAATTGAGTATGCAATTAGTTTAAAATATAAGTATTCATAGGTCAACAGTGTAGACATTTTTTTTAATTCTGACATGTCTGTTAAAGCATAAAGCAGATTCAGATCTAATGGATTTTTTTACCAGCTCTTTACTTTTTACTTATGTTTTATTTGGTAGATACAGTGTATAAATGAGTAAAAACACACTTTATAATTGAATATGAAAATTAATGCAGACAAAGGATTGCATTTGTATTTAAAATATATAGATGTGAATATTAAAACAATTAAACATCTATATTATTAGTTTATTACATCTGCACAATTTTGATAAGCAGTGGGCTATTGTCCTTCCTTCCAAATTTAGCAGTGGACTACTGTCCAGTGGGATATTGTCCAGTGGGCTATTGTCCTAATGGGCTATTGTCCCAGTGGGCTATTGTCCGTTCCCAATTGTCAATCACTCAATAAGTATTTAAAACTTCCATTAAATAAGCCATTTCTAGATGATAATACATAGGCAGTTTCCCCGACAACGTACAGGTGATAAAATAGTACCAATGTTCGGATACCAAAATTCGGGTAACTGACTGAACTGAAACAACGAATATTTGAATGTATTCGAATATGACAAGACGACTACTAGTATTCGAATATTGATAATAGTATTCGTATGTTTGTCACCATTTCTTACTAAAATGCATAGTGTTTCGACTGAAGTGTGGGTGTATACGTCCCAAGTGGTACCAGCTTGTATTTAGGAATTTGATTTATTACTGAGGAACGACCTTCCAAGAGTGCATAAGTTGTAAAGTCAAGTAATCCATGGATCAAAAAGTTCTATTTCTAGAGGGAAGTATTCATAGATCAAAACGTTCTATATCGAAAGGGAAGAAGTCGTGGATCAAAAAGTACTATTTCTAAAAGGAAGTAATTCGTAGATCAAAATTCGTGGATCAAAAAGTACTATTTCTAAATGAAAGTTATTCGTGGATCCAAAAGTACTATTTCTAAATGAAAGAAATTCGTGAATCAAAAAGTGCTATTTCTAAAAGGAAGAAATTCGTGGATCAAAAAGTACTATTTCTAAAAGGAAGTAATTCGTGGATCAAAATTCGTGGATCAAAAAGTACTATTTCTAAATGAAAGTTATTCGTGGATCCAAAAGTACTATTTCGAAATGAAAGTAATTCGTGGATCCAAAAGCACTATTTCTAAATGAAAGTTATTCGTGGATCAAAAAGTACTATTTCTAAAGGAAATTAATTCGTGGATCAAAAAGTACTATTTCTAAATGAAAGTAATTCGTGGATCAAAAAGTGCTACTATTAGAAGCAAGTAACACCATTAAGGATTAAAAGGTTTACATAATAATTTACACCTGTTTGCTTTGCATGCTGAACAAAAACATCTTGAAACTGGAAAGCATATAGTTCTTAAATCTTATCAAATGTATTTTTGTATTTTTTATTTCAAATTCATTATTCGTGCATTTGTTTATCTTATTTTATCAGATCCATTCAATAACGCGACGAAACTAAATACGGTTTAGCTTTAAAATAATTTCGAGCTTTCCAATCATCTGTTTAAAATTCTTTCAGTATTTTGCTCAAAATTTACCTTGTTAATGTTCAGAAACGATTAAAGTGGAAGTATAGACCGTTCCAGAATTGATAAATTGACCGCCGCTATTATGAAGATTACGTGACCGTCCGCCATTAAAGGACACATTTCAATGCGACATACTACCTTATATCGCGTGAATTTTGTTGCAGAATGAACATCAATTTATTGTTATTGTATTATTATTACTATGTACTTTGTATGTTTTATTCCTGACTTGAACATATTATTAACTTGAATTATTTAACACATGAAAGACTGTGAAGAAGCATTGGTCTGTTCAAAGTGAAAGTTTGAGTTGTGTGAACCATATAATATGTGTAAAAAAACAAATAATATTGAAAGCAATGTTTTCCTTTTCGAAAGTTGAAACTACGATTTCAATTATTAGAACAACTGTGAAAGCTTACAAAATGGACATAATGACAAAATTAAACATCTCGCTCATCAACTGCGTGTTCATTCTGTTTTAATTAAAACTTGCTTTATTCTTTGATACAGTTTCAAAGAATACTTGACAAATAATATGCATTATCTAGCTCTTCAATTAATTATCAAACTGTCTTTTGTCTTTCGCGGTGTCCTGTAGGTGAACGAATGTGGTTACGTCATATGGGGGTGACATATTGTCTTTGTTTTGATATGTCACCGTTAATTGTCATTGTCGGTCTTGCTTGATCAGTCACAGTAAAACACTGTAATAATGAAATTTGCTCTTGAGAAAATGCCCGAAGGACTATAAAACATGGGGTTCATTTGTTCCTGTTTGTTATATGAAATTTAAGAAAACATATTCTTCCTTACAAGCAAGATTTTCAAGACCGTATGAAATTTAGCATTTGTTGCCACATAGACCTTTTTTCTATTCTTTCTTTCTTGCATTTGGGAAATCCGTTTTTGCAAAGTATTGATATGTACAACATGTGAGTTTGTGTATGTAGAAAGAAAGTAACAGCTGCAAGCCACACGGTTGTAAGATACCGATCTTACAATAATACGTTTGCTTTCCTTCTTCTTATTTTCAACATTATTGTTGATGAAATTTCTTTTAATACGGAAAACAAAATTATTATGACACCTATATAACGTACCCTATTGGACAGATTTTTAAAGATAGATACATGTACTTTTTAAAAGCAGTTTTTCGTGAAATTTTGATAAGATAAAAAAAATTAATCTACTGGAGAATATCACAGGACCTTTACTTAATAGTTCAATAGATTGAGATGTCAGCAAAAAATCGTTTACAAATATACGTTTTTCAATTAAAAGACCTTGGGATAGATCTTTACTCACAATTAATGCTTCATATGGGCTATATATGTATCTTTTTCTCTAACATATAACGTCAAAATCACACTACAGCTATGAAAATGGGACTTTTTCTAAGCTCCGCATTATAAAACTGCTTCAATCTGCGCAGTCCCTTAATGGCGGACGCAAGGGAGGTAATCAGTTAGGTACCAATTTCTGGAACGGTCTATTTGTATAACAAAAGCGAACTTTTCTAAAGACTGTCCTTTTTCAACCTTTTTTTTTTACATATATTTAATTATTTTGGAAAGTATAATCAGAATAATGGTACACAAAACTGAAACAGCTCAATAACCTTACTAATATGTTCATGTCTTTTCATAAACTTCTCCTCTTTCTCGTCTGTTTACACTTCTGCATCCTATTATAAGTGAAATCACATTTAAGGTAGAGCGACTGTAAAAAACTCCCGCCATTTCTCCGAAGATCGGTAAAGATCGATAAATATCGGCTGTGTTCGGAAGAATGTTTTAGATAATTTCCTTTTTTTAAATCTGAAAATATTTTTATATATTTTACCAAATTCCTTCATATCATAACATTTCCACGGTAAATTCTTAGTTTCATCATAAAATATCAATAAAATATGAAAATAAATGCAACCGGATGTAAAGGTGTCTTGCCTTCAAAATCGAAAGTAGGCACGAATTACCGGTTTTCGCGAATAAACAGGAAAATGAATCGCGACAAAAAAGGTCGTTTTTCCAGACTGATACGAAATGACCATAAGAGGAAACACATTCTCATGATCATAATTATACTGAGAATGCTGGAAGTGACAAGCAACATAAAAAATGAAAGACAGTCATTGATTCTTTAGATACTTGATTAACCTTGATATTTATAAGTACGTGTACTTTACCCATTTACAAATTTACAGAAAGAAAGTTATCGATATTAAATAGTATTATTTCACACCTTATAAAATGTAACAAATGGTCTTCCAGCTTGTACCATGTGATCATCTAGTGTAATCATTATTGGATCTAATCTTATCAGTTAGTCTCGTTTTCATTTTCCGAGTTCAAAAAAATCCATATCACTCTGTATCGTACTCATTCAAGCCTCGTTTTCATTTTCCGAATCCAAAATATCCATATCAAATCCATATTGGTCTCAAAGAAACTCTGCCTGTTGCTCCTGTATCAGTTACCTCTCTAGCAAAGTCGAGACGCTTTTTTAAGTTCTGTATCCCCAAGTGCCTTATTACCTTGACTGTAAGAGAGTTTTCTTTAATGTGTTTTCTGCTTGAAAAATAGTGGTGTGAAAGAGTTCATTTTACATTGTTGAGCATAATACTGATTCACTTGGACTCAAATATGGCTACAAAACCCATATTGAACTCGGCTAGCGTCTCGTCCAATATAGGTCTCTCGTCCAATAGAATTCTGTATTGTACTCAACAATGTATAGTAACCCCATAATATTGTATCTTTATTATGTAAGGAGACCTCTCAATACTGTCTGTAACCTATTGCAATGTTTATCATAGATTTTTCTTTGACTTTGAACTTTGAAAATGGAAGTGTGCACTAAATTTCAACACGACATCTGTCAGTTTTAGCCTCTAGTTGCATTCAGTAATATTATTAGTTTCAAACTTTATTACTCTTTATAGCTAAATAATACTTCTTACATTCATACCAGTCATTTAAACATAAAATGTTTTAAAATTGGCAAGTGAATCCTTCAGTTTTAAAACTTGTAACAATACAATGGCTAAAATAAGGAGAAAAAACTGTTGAAAATATGAGTCATACATGTTACATTTTTGTAAATTTTCCAAAACCTACATGGTAAAATTTGTTTATCTTCTGTATTTAAGCTGGATATAGTTTATCTGTTAAAATATGTCCTAAATATTAAAATAACAATCATATTTTTAATTTTCTGACTCTTGTTTCTCTCAAACCAATTTTTACCACTGCTCAGGACCAATTTGGATTTTTTGCCCTCCTCCACAGATTAAACAGGTTATGGAAGGTTGTTGTCTTCAAAGAAAGATTTATTTTCTCTGTTTTCAAGTTTTGACGCACTTTAATGCATCTGTAGACACCAGTATTGTATTGTTATTAGGAATTTTGGTGAATGTGAAATATGGGACTTTTTTATCACACAAGGGTGTCAATAAACGGAACAGAAGACGAGCTGTGGGGGTTGTTCGAAAAAATTCGTTTATTGCCTCTAAAAAGTATGGAAACGCCAACCTAAAAATTTGCAGGCAGATCAGTGAAATAATACAGATTATGAAAATAAAATGTTAGATAACATCTGGAAAGGTGCTCATTACAGGTGCGCTACCTTAACTGAGGAACCTGAATCGATATCAAGCCTGCAGCAAGGTTATGTGTTTTTGCACTTGAAACATTATAATCAAAGCACTGAAAGTACTGATGGGGGTCGAATAATGAACACAATGAAGATATTAAAGTAAAAATTCCTTTGTATGATGTAGGAAATTGTCTGATTGTGTTTCAATACTTTGATTTTAATTATACCATCACTTCTCCAAAACATCAGTATCTTGAAATCCTTGAAAATACAGAACTGAAACTTTGCAGACATAGTGGTTGGTAGGACGCACATAACATTTAGGGTTATTGACCGTTAAGGAACTACGACTTAAATAAGATATCATTACATCCTTTAATAAATGTACAGCATTTCAACGTTTCACCAGTGCAAGGGACATATTTCTTTCTCACAATTTAAATGAGTTCTATTTCCTTTACTGGCACTTTGGAAACAAGAAATTTCACTTAGTTCTATGAGAGCTTTGAACATCAGAAACAGCATCGAAATTTTGCACCCAGTTTACTGTCAGGACCATCACGAGTGCAAAGCAAAAAAACAAACACTGATATTTTGGGAGTTACAGCCTTTTAACTATGAGGTTGTTCATTTTTCAAAAACCTTTACAAGCCTTGCATGGAAAAACATCTTTGAAACTTGTAGATGTACCCTGTATTTTGAAGTGCCCATTATTACTAAGAAACTACGTCTGTTGTTTCATCGTGTTAAAAATCTTTGTAACACACCATGTAATTTTGCGTACATTGTCATTAGCAAACATTCCAGAACCCGTACAAGGGACACAACTCATCAATGATTACAGTCAATGGGATATCATTAATTCTGTAAAATTTGATGTTTGTTTTGACTACTTTCTTTGACTAAGTTTTGGTGTTAGATGTTCTTTCCTTCTATGCTTTAGATATATAGCTGAAGGAAGAGATATTAAAACAAACAAGAACACAGGATCAGTATAACATTTACTCTAGAATGTAGAATAAATGAGATCAGTCTATTATATAACAGTGGTTTTTGCATCGGAACAAACGTTTCAACAGTGGTAAGCAAAACTAACTACAGCAGATTAAAAAAATAAGTAGGACTGTAAAAGGCAACATTAGAAGTTCCACTCACTTACATTCTTCAAACAAAGGACAAGACATTTAGATCACATGGCTAGGTACATCTTTTTAATGTCATTCAACAACTGTGTATAAAGGGTGTTGGGAGATTGGGGATTCGAGGCATCGCCAAAATTCTAATGAAGAATATTTGCTTTAGGTTACCTAATTTCTGGATGAGTGTTTTTTTTTAAGGAATTCAGTTCTGCTCTGAAACTTTGAATTAGCCTAGTGCATAGTAAAATGTAAATAAACCTTGCACTTACAAGTATATTCTAAAATCAAGACGTTATTCAAACAATAAATTGACCTCACTTTGCATCATATAATAGAAAGAATTAGAAGTTGACGACAACAAAATAAAATAAAAACAAAATTAACAGAGAAGTTTTTTGTTTTTCTATAACTAAGATACAGTTTTCTCTAAATCTAAACACCAATTTTTTCATTGTTTTTCATACAGTAAAAGCTACAGAAAAAAGCAGATTGCATAATATCACTAAAGATACACCAAAATTATAATCTTATACCAACTGTTGCATTATAGAAAAACAATAAAATGGGTAAACATGTACAGTTTGTACTTCAAAACTTGGTACATGTTTCAAGAACAATGTACAGTGTATAAATCTATAGCAATAAAGAAAAGCATTTACTGAGAAAGTTATAATAATGACCATAATCATCACAAAAATACACCATAATTTTTTTTCTAGAATGCTTAAAAAACATTATTAACATCCTGTCTGAATGGTTATTTTTGGTGGATGGCAAAATGTTCTTGAGATACATCAATATTAAATTATCAAAAATATTTTATGACTTGCCGGCCTTTTATTGGTTTGGAAATGCTGAATGCACTTCGCCAATATCCGTAAAACCCGTCATCAATGTCGCAAGAACAATTCGGAATAATGTGATGCAGATTATAGTGGATCATTCAAAATGTCAAAAAAATTTAAAAAGATAGAGATACATAAACGTACAGCAAAACCCTTAACAATACTGAGAAAAAGCTGTAAAAATTACAGAGGAGGAATTACTATCTGTCAAGAATACTAAACGGGACTAAATCTATCTGGTCCTGTAAATGAAACGTTGTTTTGTAACTTATAAATATCTTATTGTATGCAAATTAGCATCTTCCGACTAAATCCAAGTAATGGTGAAAAGGTTGCAGAAAACGAAAGTACACATGTAGGTGCGTGACATCTATGAACATAGTCAAGTTATAACTAAAAATAAAACGGAAAATTTCTTTTTAGCTGGTTGTCTGTGCACTGGTGTGAGTATCTGCATAATTTGGGGATAATTTTATATTTTGTTAATGAGAAGTATTATAACCTTAAGAAATTAGTGTAATGAGGCATTCTGTCAAGTGTTGTCAATGTTTGGTATCCCTGCATGTGATTTAAAATAAATGGGTGGATTCAGATAATGAAAATCTAAGATTTAATCATCAAAGACATGCAATCTCCTTAAGATTTTATCAATCAGAGATAGATAACTTGTAAAAGGTCAAACAAAGCAACTGATTTTTAAATGGTAGGGAGAACTAACTACTGGTTCAACAGATACAGGTATGTGGGGATTTCCAATTACTGATAGCATATATAATTGTTGCTCAAGATCTGTCTTTTGATACAAATCCCCTTTACTTTTTAACACAGTTCAATAGCACAAAAGTTCAATCTAGTTCTTAATCTACTTTTTTTTTCTTTGTCTGCCAACAAAATGTAAAACAGTTTGTTTACCTAAATTTGCCAAAGAACCAGAAACATTCTTGCAATTGATTTATATAAACAATCAATCACTAAAATCTATTAATGCACTTGTCTTCCTATTGTATAAAGTTCTTGTGATTTGAGACACTAGACTTCCAAGTTTCAACAATTTTAACTTAAAAAACTTCAGTGCCCTACTTTTTGATCTCCAGATAAACTGGTCCATATTCTGCTAACTATAGTGGCAGAGTAATTTCAGAAGAAAATAAGAGAAGATCTGCTGGAAATACTATGACACTGTCATCTTGCAGTAATAACTCTGCAATACTGACCGCAATTTCATGCCAGTTCCTCAAATGCAAAGCCTGCTTCACAATTCTAAAAAGTACAGTAAGATCTGTGAACAGGCATAATTATACAATGTTAAGTCAAAATATCAAAAGATGTATTCACTGTAAAGTTTAATTGGAAAAATAAAAAAAAACATAGATCACTGTTACGAGGCATTAAGAAGGCACTGTAGTTAAATCCAAGATAATTGTAGAATTAATTTTGATAGGTAATAATTATAAGCAAATAATTCTGCAGAGAAAATTTATTCAAACCTCATGGAAATATTGTTCAAATATATATTTATTGTAGTTATTAATTTCAGGTTTGTTTTGACATTAATGTCCATATCATATTCAATAATCTATCAGTCATGTTACGTGGGCAGTTTACTAACCATCCTTCTTAGTAATGGCCAGCATCCATAGGAAACTGCCAACTTTCTTACATTTAGGGCCATATAGTAATAAATGTATCATAATACGGCACTATTCGATGAAACAGGCCATAACATTTTGATACAACAACTGAGATTTATCAAACATACCTTAACTGATGTTTATCCAGTTTGGACAAAGCAGTCTCATTTCTCACTTATTAATCATCATATTTGTTAGTTCCACAAGCTCCCAAGTATGGTATCACAACTTGTTGCATCCCACAAAAGTGGGATCATTGCCTTCTCTGAGATCCATCTTAATGTGTAACTTTTTTACTGAAACGTCTGTTCCTCTGACCTTCAACATTCTTTGGTTGTCTTCCTGCAGGATGAAATATTAAACTACAACACTTCTTCACTGGTAAAAACTTATTCAAATATAATGACCTATCTTAGGCAACCTATTACTCTTAACTTCACTGAGAAAGAGTAATTTCATTTGAGTTTAATGTACATTTTAAACAAATTTTCAGCCCAATCTGGCACAGGCAGGTGGTTAACCTGTCAGACCATAATCATTTCTTGAAAGTGCAAGTACACCACTCCCCTTCTCTGTGAGAAACTTATAACATATATCAGGGCTCAAACCAACTGCCCTTTTTATTAGCAAAAGGGTTTAGAGATTGGAAATCAGTGACTATAACCAGTTGACAGGAAGACAAGTCAATTGAAAAAGTAAAAACAAGAAAAAGGTTCAATGCGAAGATAAGAAATATTACTTAAGATCCAGAAGAATATATTTTTCATTGTTTAACAAGATTAATTGTTTAAAACACACACTCTCGAAATAACATCTCTAGCATTTTTAATAGAATGTTTTTTGTTTGTTTGTTTTAACATCTGTCAATATAAGGATGCATGATAAATATGCAATTAGAATAAAGACATATCAATCATGATAAATCTTATCAATTTGTTTTATCTTACACAACTCACCTCTATAATCATACCCTTAACACAGACCCTTTGTTTCACTAGAGAGGTCAGGTTATTTCAAGCAAGCAGAATAGGATCAAGGAAGGTGTATTCCCATAAAGATGTTATCACAGTCAACTCAGTGCCCCTCTGTGGTTATCATATTACTAGTGATACACACTTTTGTTGCTTGTGTTGGAACAAGGTAGGCTATCACTTCCATCAGGGCCCTTGTAATGGCTGGCTTGTGCCAGTGCCTTAACTCTTACTGGCAGCCCATATGGTGCACTTCTTTAGAATGATGCTCATCTGGAACAAGAGTAAACATGGTGAATATTAGTACATGTATTATTCTATAATTTCAGAGTAACTTTTTGTTCTTTAGTAATCTTTGAGGTTCAAAGGTTAGGGATATTTAGATATTTCAGCTGCACAGCAAGCACATACTTGCTATTACCATATTTAGGGTTAATAAACAGAGCCAAATAATACATGGCAGAAGTGGAAGGAAACTGGGGACATGGTGACCATCAACCTTCTCGCATACTAACACAAGTTTTTGCAGTGTTTTATCTTAAACATTCAACATTGTAAAATCATTTAGCTGTTTAGTTCCTGAATTTCTTCAACCCCTTCTTGCCAAAAACAAATGGGTGTTTCGGTTCATTTTTTCAATTTCACAAATTTCGAGATAACAATTGATGAACATAATTATACAAAAAACAGAAGACACATGATAATTGCAAAGACGATTTCAAGTAAAAACCTATGCAGGAAGAAGTGCTTTTTTCATGGTAATCAAAATATGAAGAATAAATAAAAAAATTCCATTATTTTAGTGCCTGGATTGAAATATATGAGCCGACAGAGAGGAAATGTGAAG